>VWZD01004945.1:267070-353392 GCA_013396695.1 Sakesphorus luctuosus | reverse complement strand
TCCCCCCCACCCGCACCCCGCCTCCCCGCGGTTTCATCAGGCAATCATTTTAAACCGATGATTGAAAGGGATCAAATGCGTGGGTGGTGTTTGCCTCCCAGGGTGGTTCCTCCCACGGGAGAAATAAGCCAGCAATAGCGCTGGCAGCCTCTGCAAAGGCGATCGCCAAGAAGCTGCGTGCAGCTTCTCCAGCACTCCTGTAAATAGCAGGGGCTTGGATGCATCTTTAGCAACAGACTTGAAATGTATCTAAAAGCCAGCATATAACCCTCTCGGTGTCTGAGTGTCTCTGCTAAGTGGCCATGAACCTGCAGAGGATCTCCCTAGCACTCCACATCCCACAGATACTTCTCTAGCTTTGTTGCAAAATAACCAAAGCCTGCGGATCTCCCCTCCCGCTCCAGCTATCAGCAGTCATGAAATGGAAATATTCTACATACCTGTACTGGTACTGATGTTTTCAGTTCCTACAGTTTGTCCTATCAGATGGTACTGGTTAAGTCGTGAGCCATCTTCAGCCACCACCACAGACGTTGTAGTACTATTCGTCCATACATAGATCACTTCAGAATTGGGGTAGGCATCTGTCAACAAGGGGGAAAAAAAAGACAGTGATGAGTAAAAACCACTGTGTAGTATTTTAGTAGATCTTTAAATGATAATGGTGGGGAGAGGGAAGAATGGAGGAATGAGAGTGAATGGAGAAAAACAGAGGTGATATAATCATGGTCCCATATGCCCAGCTCAAAAAAATATTAGGTTGAATCCTTCTAATGTAATAGATGTGTGAGATGGTTTGTGAACGTCTGGAACACTGGAGGTATAAATATAATCCATCACAACCACTCAGTTTGGGAAAGAGCAGCTCAGACCTATATTCACCTAACTGGTGGCTCCCAAACCCCAGCAAGCTGCAAAAGGCATTTCACTGAAGCTCTCCCTCAAAAGGACTCAAGCACCTTGAGTACACAGACAACAGGAACCTTCTGTGTCTTGTCACTCTCCAGTATAAAGTTCTGAATGAATTATAAGTGTGCAAGTGCAGGGAATGGTGTGGATGCACTGACTGTGGAATACATACGTGTGGGTGAGGAGGTAGGTTCTTGCATGAAGGCAATGGCTGTATACAAAAGAAGCTGGAATATGTCTGCCTATACCTGTGAAGCTGAAGAGCAGACACAGGATTCCGGGGTGAGAATGCACGAAGGAGAGCAGGAATGGGGTGGGTGAAGGAGGGAGGTGTTCATGCATGCCAGACAAATGGGTGGTGGTGTCATAACACCTGCATACCTGGAGATATAGATGTGATTTCTCTCTCGTTCATTTAGAAGTCCTAGGAATTAAAGGTGGTGGCAGCACTGCCAAATCATTCCTTCCTCTATAGTGCTGTTGTAACTTTTCATACCCTAACACCTAGAGTGATTGTAGTTTTATAGGGGAATCTCAGTTTTCTTTTAGAAAGACAGTCAATGCTGATTTTAGTTTTTAAGCCTTCTCTGTAGATAGTCTCAAAAAATCCAGGAACCAACTATACATTTAAATGTATTTTATTTAATATAAGTAACCCACACTTTTTACAACACCTAAATCATTGAAAGCTCACAAGAGCTAGAGTTCATTGTACTAAAATCTCTGGAAAGCAGGCAAGGCTTACTCTCCTAATATGAGATGAAAAAAAGTGGTCTGAAGTTAAATACTAATATCTCACCTACACTCTTTAACTTGGAAGTTGGGAGAGCATGATGTTTCATTCTGGAAAAACTGACATCCTAGTTAAGGGCACAATACATATTGGCTTTCCAAGTAAGGGCTTCAGAGTCAAGGACAAGAGGTTAGCTTGAAGGATTGTCTGTACTGGCTCCATCAGATTGTATGTTTTGTTTGCTAGAGCTAGTAAGCTGTCTTGGAAAGCTGTAGCCTTATGGAAGACTTATAAAAAATTCACAGTCAGTCACAGTGAGTGTGAGCTTCTGAGGCACTCACTGCAAGGGCAGGAAATATGCTAATGTTATTCCTGGATCCATACAACTAGGAATGTTAAGGAGAAAATGGGAAGTGATCCGTGTTCAGACTAAGACCACTTGTGTGTAGCATAATGAGCTTCACATCACTTGAATGAGAGGCCAGGTAGCAGGGAAGAAAGTAGCACCATGTTTTCAGTGTTATTAATGTTTCTGTGTCATATGTGGGAGGCAGGACACTAGGCTAGATACACCTTTGGTATGACTGTTTATGGCTATTCATCCATACCTCAGAACATACAAAGAAATAATGAGGATAGAGAGGGGAAGATAGTTTAAAAGTTTGCAAGAGTTTACAAGTATGTCCAAGGACTGGAAAATAAGTCATGATTTGAAACGTAAGCAGTTCAATTTATTCAGCTCACTGACAAGAAGCTGAGATGTGGCTTAAACTCTGAGTATAGATACTTCCATACAGAAATCTAATATCAGGGTGAATCTCTTGTACTACTCACAAAAGGTGCCTGAAAGATGGTTCCAGGCAGATTCAGATGAAGAACATGGCAGAATTTCTTAACTGGGTGGAGGGCAGGTGATTATACAGTGGATAACCTTCTGAGAAAAAAAAATATGGACTACTATCACTGGGAAGATAATGGTGAGTTGAAATATTTTTTGTCACACATCTGACAGTTGTTGCTGTATTCAGGGCTGGAGCTGATCTAGGGTTTGGAAGTTGAGAATCTACAAATCCTTCATCCCTTATTAGCCATGCAGGACTGCCCATATGCCTTTCTTATGCTTGTATTTGTAGCTCTGCATTAAAATTACTGTAATCACATGTCTGATCAGCTTTAAAAGGCTAAGAAGGAATGTCTTCCATATTTCAAAATACTTGCATCACAGAAAGTGATGGAATTCCATATTCCCTTTATTGCTGAGATGCTTCATCTCACAGATGATAACAAGCTCACAACATGTTGTAAATAATTTCAAAGCCAGATCTGGAGAAGTCAAGTTTGAGAAGTTGGGCCCATTTAAAAGTGTGATGCAGTAAGCCCTTCTTTTTCAAATGCTTATCCAATATATGTTGTTCATGTGCTGATATCCTCAATGAATGTGGGATTTATTTAGGCAGATTTGGGATTGTCAGAGAATTTGATTTTTACCTGTGTTTTTTCCTATGCAACCCCCCCCAGCACTGGACTTTTTTTCCTGGGATGATCTGGAAGTATGCCACCCCAGCAGTTCTCTGTTTCTGCAATGATCGCAGCCACTGGGATAATTAAGTTTGTCCTGTTTTCTGAGGATGACACACTCACTAGTGAGAACATTGCAACCAAATTCCACTGAAATTGTGACCACATGGAAACACAGGCCTCTAAAGCTTAACAAGTATTCAGATGCTTTGGTTCTCTGCTCTGCCTAGCCTGGAAGAATCCTAAAATAAATCTGTGCCTCTGCTTTGAATTGCAGCCTTTACTGGTTACTTAAATACAGTATGTATGTACATACATACCGGTATGTATGCACCAGGGTTGGAGGCTCCTACTCTGGAAAACTCCAGAAACTCCTCTTGTAAAAAAAATCAGCAATTCAGACAGAGGCCAGAAGGTGCCAAAATTCCATCCAGATCTCACAGGTAGGCCCAAGCAATACTTTGTGAGGCTGTCTTCTTTCAAAACTATGCCAGGGAAGGGAGGCTGTCCATCCCAGGCCACCTGGTGAGAAGAGAGAGCACTCAGGCAGGCAAGAGCACAGGATGAGGCCAGCCACTGCATGGGAGGAAGACATTGGCTTGTAGGTCCTTTCTCACAGGAAAATACCTATTGCAAGACTGCAAGACAGACAGCTGTGCCATTGCTTGGCCAGGAGTAGAGTTTCTATGGGAGAAGGGACATAGGCCAGCTAGAAGAGATTCTTGTGCAAGGACAGGATGGTTATAGCCAGGGCTTTAAGTCACAAGAGTATAACTGATGAGTTCCTGCGGAGCTCAACCCAAACCAATGCAACTTGTAGTGATTTTTCCTCCTCCTTAGAAGCCTGTCACATTAGAAATAGCATGAATTTACCCCAGTCTATAGATATTCTATTTTGATGGATCACATATATCGCATGATCCTCATCTATCTTTCACGCAAATATAAGGAAACATGTTCTGGGTTTTAAGAAGCTCTAATATAAGATTCTTGACTTGGTGCCCCTTTTCTTTACTATAGGCCAAGTTCTGACAGGAAAAAGCCAATACATGCACTTTGGTGGGGCAGCTGAACCACTGACTATCTCTTCTGGTCGTCTAGATAAGAGACATAAGCTTGTGTACTTTTAACAGGTAGTTTTCTTGCTGCAAATCTGCTACCCTGTCTTCCCAGAAGCCTGAAACTCCAATTATCCCAAACTTGACAACCAGAAGCTCCAGCTCTGCTGCTGATAACCCCTGCAGTATACTAAGGTCCAGTCATATTGAAAACTGAAAGTGTGGGTGTAGTCTAGAATAATGTTATTTTGCTGCTGGGGTAGGAGAGGTGCTAACGGGAGAGATGGTATCATTCGCTGGTCATATCAAATTGTGTAAAGACCCCCTTCCACAAACCAAGCTTCCAGTACATTGTCTACTATCCATGCTTGCTGAAGTACTAAAGAACTTCAGCTCATGCTGTCTAGAGTTATAAAAAAGGTTTACTGATGATAAGGAAATATGGCCCTCATCTCTTCTACATGACACACAGGGTAGGGTCATCTCCCAAAGGGTGGTAGGGTAATAGTGGCTCTGGGATAGCAACCTGAGGCAATGATGCTGGTAATTTTGTAAAAGCAAACTTAAATTCAAAGCCACTGAAAATCTGAGACTGCTTGGTGTTCATTCTACTTTAAGCAGCTGGACATCTTCTGAATTTATGAATCCGAATAATTAATTTGGTGTTCTTTACAATTATTTTGCTGTCTTGGCAAAAAAAGGAAGCATTGTTAAACTATCCTTTCTCTCATAAGCTCACTCTTTCAAAAATAAATTAAAAAAAACTAGCAGTTGAGATCAACAGCTAAAATTACAGAAAAGGATGATGTTATTAAATGTGAGAAAGTGACAACAGACATTTATTTCCCATGGACAGTTGATAAATGGCTGCAGGCTTATCACCTACCAGAATGATGAAAGAAGTAATTTCTTCTCATATCTACTTATTGATGAGCAGATCTGTTTTTCTACATTCTAGCATCCAACATGCACCACACAATATAAAAATGGTAAAGATGTCCCTTATTCTTCCCCTCAGCTCTTCCTGCTCCTGCATGTCTGGCAAGGAAGGCATGACATGGTCTTTTTATGCCAGTGAACAGTGGGCAGGGGAGTGATCACAGCCAAAGAAAGGAAATACATTAAGAAAAATCCTAGCAAAGCAGAGCAGTTAGTTGGTGAGACCTGGAGGACCCTTGCCATTCACCTTGGTGTTGAGGACTGACCTGTTTTCCCTGTTTTCATTTGCAAATGAAACTGTGAGCAGAGTAGCATCCTCCTTTCCATTCAAAAAGCAACCCAAAAGCAAACAGTGTTCTCCTGATACTGCCCCCATCACAGGTAAGTGGTGGCACCTGTGGCTACTGACAGACACTCTCCTTCTCGCCCTACTTTCTCCTCCATATTTGAAATAAACTCCAGGAGAAAAAGAAAAAAAAGGCAGGATGGAGGGGAGGGGAGAGGTGTGGGGATGGGATGTGGGAAAAGTGTTTCTTGGCACCTTAAGTCAAATAAACCTAAATCTGGATGGATGAACACAAACTTTGAGTCCACTGGACCCAGATGTAAATATTTCTAGGACTGATTTTTTTTAAGCTATAACCTATAAAGAAAGTTACCACTGATATCTTCCAATAAGTTTTCATATCTGCATTACAGGGCATAAAATAATTTAGGAACAAAAAATCCCTCTCCAAAGCACCCCCTAAACCCTTTGACAGACCTTATGGAAGCCATAAAGCAGTGTCTGCATAATTATGTTCAGGCAACCTTTGCAGCATGGGATCTGTGTTTACAGATGCCCACCTGGCATGCTTGAGCTTTGTTCCACAATTAAACAGACCATTTATCCACAAGCCATGGCCGAAACTTTTCTTTCAGAATTATGCTAGTTGGAGGCTGAATTAACTTAAAGAGATACTGTGGAAAGATGTCTTCTATTTTACTTATTACAGTTGTGCAGTTCCATTCCAAGCCTTTATCATCATGACATTTAGAATATGACACAAGGATCATCACAAGGATCATCAGACCACCTAATCTTGGGAGTGTTGCTTATCTCTGTCAAAGCCTGTTGATTGGGAAAGACGTGCATAAATTGTCAGCTTTTTTAGACACTAATTACAATCTGAATACACATACAAATATCAATCTTATCTAACCATTAACGTATTTGTCTGACTTAGAGACTGTTATGTAACTCAATTGTGATCCAGACTTACAGCCTTTCAAAGACTCCTGCAGGCAGTAAAACAGCACTGCTACTAAGCCATCATGTACCAGCTTGAATGCTAAGAGACAGGATGGGTTTCGTGTGGTTTCAACACAAATACTTTGTAGCCCATTACAAAGCATCTGTCAACAGTTGTGCCTGTGTGACTTAGGCCAGATTTGAGCTCTGTAATTGGAATTTCCCATTCAATTGAATTTATAAGAACGAATCAATGTACAAATGAGATCACTCTGTAGGGACAAGTGGAAAACAGATCTAGTAAAAATGTAATTTTAAATAAAAAATAGTAACACAGTACTAAATATGCATGGTCTAGATGTAGGGGGTAAAAGCTTTTTTAACTGTATGTTTTTAATGTAAAATAGCATTTTCAACACTAAGAGAAATGTATTCACATATTAAATTATTATGAGCCTAAAATAAAAAGTTTTCCATAATGTGATGAATTCTACTGTTGTCAGAGAATTTTAGGGTTGTGAAAAATACTTTAGGGACCTGAAATCATCAGAATTAAGACTGATCACTTAAAATTGCGTGAGTTTACAGCATACGGATAAACAGCATGCATGATTTTAAATACATGTTAGAGACAAGAAATGTAATGTGTACAAATACCTGGGACTACAAATTCGGATAACACAGAGTCACAGAATGCTGGGGCTGGTGGGTACCTCTGGAAATCATCCAGTCCCACACCCTACTAAAGTAGGGACACCAAAGGTAGGTTTTCCAGAACTGTGTCCAGTCAGGTTTTGAGTATCTCCACAATATTCAAGTCTCTCTAGCCAATCTGTTCCAGTGTTCAGTCACCCTCACAATAAAAGCATGTTTTCTTCTGTTCAGATGGAATTTAATCTTTTTTAACTTAGGCTCACTGCCCTTTATTCTGCCAGTGGGCACCACTGAGCAAATCCCAGCTCCCTCTTTTTCATTCCTCTACCCACCACCCTCCCACTCCCACCCCCGGTATCTGTACAGATGTATGAGGACCCTCTGAGACGTCCCTTCTCCAGGCTAAACAGTCCCAGCTCTCTAGGTCTCTCCTCATAGTCCTTCAGTGATCATTGTGACCCTACACTGAATTCTCTCCACAAAGTCTGTATTTTATTTCCACTGGGAAGCTCAGAATGGGACACAGTGTTACAGATGTGAGTAGAAATTAAATTATCAGAATGAAACTTTTTTGGAATGACACTGTATCATCTACGTCCAACAGCAGAGGATATCCAAGAAGGAAATTATTCATGAACTTGGAACAACTCTTGTATAAAAACTGATGCCAAAGACTTTAGGACACCACTGGCTGTGAAATGGCCAGTAGGAAGTTTAGTCACACTAAAGTGATAATTTCTGTTCTTCCCAAATTTAAAATAAAAATAAAATTTGGTAACAAAAGTAGTACTTTATATGTATTCCTGATACACAATTTTATTTGATCTTGTTGTCACATTCTGCAGGGAATAGAATAGGATGTTCTGAAAAATGTGCCAGACAGGTCTCAAGAGACTTCATTACTAAGCAACACTAATATACTCTACTGATCATTGCTAAAAAAATAAAGCCTTAAGTTAGATCAAAATGATTCTGTTTCAGAATGTAATTTATAAGTCATCTCAGGAAAAGGTGGGAATAGAAACATGAAAGAAGTGTCTATAGCTTGGAAATGAAATGGAAGCACAGACTGTACCCACAAGATGGTGAAACATACAGAATTGAAGATGTCTGTGAAATTCATTTTGAGACACATAGTTTTGCAAAAGCCATTTTCTTTGGCTTTTAAAAGTAAGGAACATGTGGAAGGTCCTGAGTAACTCTAGAAGTTCCAGTTCAGGAGAGAAAATCTAAACATGACCTGACTTGAAGGTCAAAAATATAATGCAAAGGAAACTAAAAAACAAAACCCTTATGATTTTGTACTGAGAGTAACTTTGTGATTTTGGAGGTGTGATTCATGATTAGCATAGGCAGGTCTGCTGACTGCTTTAATACAATAAATTGATTATTTGCAAGTTGGTACACTAACTCACAGTCATACTGTGATGCATGTAATGAACAGTTGTCCTGATAATTCAGTCAGACATAGCCCCTTCACAGGATGCTCTTGCACCATTTAGGAAGAGACTTGAGCTAGGAACAGTGCGGAGTAATACAGAATGTTTCCTAAGGATGACTGTGAAGACAGTGGAGCAATTTGAGGGATGCCTTTTAAAGAGGTGTCCATATTTGCCCCCATGCAGGCAGTATCACCAGTGAGAGCATCCTGCTCGCCCATGAGGGTGCAATCAGAGGGGGTGCATCTATTCCCCAAGCACTGGGATCAAAATTGGGAGTGACTACTTGCTATGAGAACTGACATACAGGCATTAAAAACCAGGCGTGGCACACTGAATGGAGCTATGTGTCCCAGGATAGTGGGGCTCCACTCAGAAAAGGAGAAAAAAAATGCAACAAAGAAAATGTTTTTCCATAGGGCAGCCTGGAGCACACCAAACAGTAAACAGACATGTGGGTGCAAACAACTGAACTCTGCCACCCGTCACTGTGGGATGCCTGCCACGAGCTGATTGAAAGGGGCAGCTTAACAGGGGGGACTGTTACACATCCAGTGCTCCAAGGTCCCAGCAGCACCAGGTCATCTTCTCCAAATTCCTGCTCTCATCTGAGAGCTGACGTTAAGGAGCAGGTTATATGTTCCTTCTTTTGCCTCTTCCCATTTCTTTCACTCACTGCAGTTGGTATTTACAACACAACTTCTCGCTTTATTTTCAAGTTTAGTGGTATCTGTCTCAATCTGGAACTAACCTGAGAATTGATTTTACATCACCATTTAATGGTGGTTACATGACTGCTTTTCATATGGAACACATCAAAATGTGTCTGGTGTTCCAGCCTCTGATGCTTCTCTTTTTTTCTGTTATGATCAGTAGAAATATCCACTGTAAGAGGACTAGAGCAACAGAATAGTAGGATATGCTGGGATGATATTTAAAATGCTAAATATTCTGGGACATTTCTGATCTTATGTTGGTCTTTCTAGGCCAGGTATATGGTAATTCCAAATCAGTTGGCCTGTTTAGTGCTGTACTAACATTTAATGAACTTTGAATTTACAATCACAATATTAGGCAGTTATATTAACTGCTTCATTAGGAAAAACAGCACGGTCATGAGAAAGATGTTAAGAAACTTAATTTACTTTTTGCAAGGCAAACAAAAGTATCCTCCAAAGTGCGGCTGACACCATTACTCACTTTACATAGTACCTTTACTCTTTAAGCAACCTTGACTGCAGTGCTACACTCAGTTTGCAAGCTGACACTTAACATCAGCAAAGCTAACGTGACCAGCTCTTCGGGAGTGTCACAGGAGTTTCTTTTGAGAGATGCGGAGTAAATTTTAGAAAATATTTGATGTTATTTTGGAAAGTACCATCAAAAACATGGTATTTCTGGCCACATTTAACATCACAGAATGATCGCAATCTACAGACATTCTTCCTACCCATCTGAGTGGCACCAGATACTCAGCCATCATAGTTAGTGTATCTGCTGAGCTTACCATTCAATGCCCCCTCATTTATAAATCAGTATGGCCTGCAACCAGCTGAGAGTGATTGGAACTACTTGCAGAGCTGAATATATACCTTTGTTTCTGAATCCAGTCCCTTAATGAAGACATTTACAAATCTCAAAAGTACTGCTACATTAATAACACTGTGAGAATGTGTAATCAATAGGTATATAGAGATAGCAGGCTGAAATATTATTATTCTAACACATTAATACTGCTTTGAGATTGCAATCACAAGAACTTATTCCCTACGCCAAAGGTGCAGTCATCTAAAACTCAGAAGATGGATTATTGGCTCCTGCCGTGGGATGCAGTTCAGCCCTGTATTTCAGAGAAGGGGATAAAATCTCCCAAGGCCATCAGTTCAAACTGCCCAACTTCAGTGACGAATACAAGGACCCTCTATTAGGTGAGCTGTTGCTGATCAGCGGCATTACCATTTCACCTGCTCTGTGCTACAGTACTCAGGCACACATCCCCTTTTCACAAACTATCCCCTCCGAGTCACAGAGACCCAGATCCAAAGGTGTTCACAATCTTCTCTGTGCACAAATAAAACATCTCCTTATTTAGAGCCATCAGCTGTAAATCTCCTCCTATTTTATGAGGAGATTAACCTGAGCCTAAAAATACCTACTTCTCTCCCCTAAGAGCGTGAGAGCAATCAGCTCAGCTGTATATATTTACAGAAATATAAATTTAGGAGGGAGGAATCCCAGCTTTGCTGACAGATTTATCTCTGGGATGTTTTCAGCAAAGTGGGTAGCTGCTAGCAAAGATTGGTCGTGAGGAGATTTTCAGTGGAGATGATGAGGAAGGGGGAAAAAACAGAAGGCTTATGAGAGTTTCCGTCTTCCCACTCCTCCTTCTTTCTCATTTCTTCATGGGGGACATGAAACAACTATTTCCTTTGAAGAAGCTTGCTGGACTGGGACTGCAGCAGTGCTAGATGACAGTTTGGGCTAACTTGGCTCTCTGTGTAGGAGAGAAGGCTAATTTAGAGGGAGGGTTTGCTTGCCCACCAGAGACTGAAGTGTCATAAAGGAGCTGCCAGACTAGAAACTGAAATCCAAGTTTAAGCAGTGTCTTGGATCTTTTTTTCCTCCCCCCAAAACCCTAGGCAAGTAATTTTGTCATTAATGTACTGCAGTAGCACTGGGAGGCTCTAATTGAACCTAGGGACCCATAACAACAGAGGCAATAAAAGAAAGTAATGAACCGCTCTATCTTAGCTCAGAAGAGACTGTAATTGCTCTTTGCCTCCTTTATCCCCACCTGCAAAATGCAGGCAGCAGAGACCTACCAACTCACACCAGCATCATGAGAATGATTCCAGAAACATTTATGAAATGCTTACAAGCCATGGAAACAGCCACCTTATAAATACGAGACATTAAAAACCTGGCTTGTACAGCAGTGGAGCAGTATTTACCCACTTGTCATATTTGCAAATGATATCACATTTGCCAGTGGTATAAACCCGTGACCCATGGCTGGCAACCATAAGCCCCGGCACTGTCTTTTGGGGCACTGTGAGCCCAGCAATGTATTTGCAGGTTTGCACTCAAGGGCCGTTTAAAAGCTTAAAGACCAGTCTCCACATGATGTTTCCTACTGCTGACAAGTCAAATTGAATCGCTCTTGTCGTGTAATCAGGAAGTTGTGCAGCCTTTATATTTAGGCTGAAATCTCCAGAGTGGGAAACGCATGCTGATATTTGCATCATCAGCAAAGCACCCCGGATCTCCATGCACTCCACCATAATCCCATCTGGACCTCTTTCACGTGAGAGAAAAACGCTGCTGCTGAATATCTCTACACCAACTCCTTCCCCTGCCTGAATCTGTGTTTGGAGTCCAGCTTTTCTCCCCCCAAAAGCCTGACATACATGGTCCACCTCGTGATGAGGAGGCTGCTCCCAGGACAGGCGGCGCACAGGCTTTCAGTGGTGGCTGCTCCAGGGGTTCTCCTTCTCAGCAGCTGCTACAACAGCCACCGCCGCACCCGCAGGAAGCGCTCCTTACCCATACAAACAACGAGATTCCTTACGGACAACCCTGCCTGCGCGGGGGCTGCTCCGGGCTGCTAGGGAGCCGAGCCCTCGTTTACTGCAGGTCGGCAGAGTTTGCAGCTTGGGGTTAGCGATGGCTGCAAGACAGATGGGGAAGACAACAGCTTTTTCGGATCACATAGCAAATGTCCTGGGCGAACAATTGTTCTTTCTGACTCCCTTTTTCAGTCTGTTACGAACCTAAGCGGGAGAAACTCGCTGCCTTCTAAGCAGTAGGTGAGCAGAAGTAGGTGACTGACCTAGATCCCGGCGCTATTCCACAGGAAAGCCATCACACAAGCCAGGGGAATGGGCTGCAGTAAACGCTGCTGTTTTAATGTATTGTTAAAGTTATCTCAGTGCAAACAATAACCATGTATACATGACAAAGTCTTTGAAAAGTTAAATAGCAACAGTGACTGCAAATGCTTGAGCAGTATACCGGAGCAGTTTCTCAAGTCTTTTCTATTAAGCCTTGAATGTGTGTCACTGTATTGGGCAAAGAAGAACTATGTAAACATTTTGGGAGCTTTTAAAAAGGGCCTCTTTCCCTTTTATCATACTAAAAAGTATCGTTTATATGGGAAACCTACCAGACAAGTGAGAATTTACAGTCATTTGTAAATTCTGATGCCAACTGGAGTCCCATAACAACAGTAGTTGAGAAACCCACACCACACAGTCCAGGCCCAGAACCTTATGTTTTCTTCTAAGTAGATTCCTGTTAAGAAAGCTTCTTACATCTCTGGAGCACTTGAATATTTTCTTTGATGCACCACTCTGGATGAATCTCCTGTATTTTGGGAGTTCTGGGCTGCATTGTTCCACCCTGATGTGGGACTCAATGCAAGGATGAAGCTCCTGGTAGCACTGACTGCCCAAAATGCTGGACTAAAAGAGGCTATACTGCTATACATATATATCTGAAATTACTACAGGCTATGTTGCAACACCTGTGAGAAGGCTTAAGTATCTATTGTTATAACCCACTGCACTCAAAACAGAAGAAACAGCACACCTCATACAAGAGGCTTGCAGCAATGGTAGAGCTGTCTCTATAGTGAAGAGCCCTACTGACTGTTTCATTAAGATCCTTTCAAAAGTGGGACTTCCAGCAGAAATAGCAAAAATAATCCCTGTGAAAGATAAAAAAAGCTCACCACCAATATAACATTAATACCTAACCAATTTACAGTAGTGACTGTTTCTTCTGAAAGAAGTATGGTTTTGTACTTCTGAGGTAGGAATGCAGAGAAAAATGGATGTTTAAGTTACTTCAAGCAGGATACCATACACTTATCTACTTCTGAGCTAGCATTGCAGAAGAAAAGGAACTTCTAAAATATGGTTCATCTCATCCTTAGGCAGGTATCATAGTTCTAATGAACTTCACTGCAGAAGTACTTCCCTTCAGTGGCCATAAAGGAACTCTAGACAACTAGCTGGGGCATATTTGTCCATCTGAAATTGTCACAGATCCATTCTGTCCATTCCCTATGGCCTTGCTCTCAATGAAGGGCTTTTGATATGGGCCAAATCACTGTTCATTCTGTTATAACATTTAATTTTTTAAACAACACAGTCCCACAGCAATTCACGTGTCCACGATTCCAAGGAAACTAAAGGTAAATAATAGCAATATCACTAGGTGGTCTCCACCTCCTCCTTTCATTCTAAGGGCTGTATGGAAAATTAATTCAGGCTAGATGCCTATGCTTTGCTAGCTAGCTAATAAAATTACTTACTTAAGTAAAACTACAGTAGTGGTTCAAGCTAGTTGTCTAGACTGCCTTTCTGATGCTGCCACAAGGATCTCTTTCATTGTGTCTGGAGATCTAGCTTCTAAAGAGCTAAAAGTTAGGGGGAAGGTATTCCTACTAAAGTCATAGTTGGTAGTTGGTGGGAATGTCTTAAAAATATTTTTGTATTCACCTAACTTCAACTTATTTTAGTCATTCAATGTCTCTTGCAATGGAGGTCTCTAAGGAAGCAGTGATAAACCTTAGGAAAATATAACACAAGCCATTACATGAGCGAGCAGAACACCACCAAAGCAATCCCTTCTGTATTAGGAGGCTTTTACCTTAAACTGCAAAATCACAACTTAGCCTTGAACTTGGCTGCTCAGCACTTCACAGAGGACCTCCATGGTCCTCTCCCTGTGTCTTTCTTAAATAAGACACTAACATATCCCAGCAGAGTCAACAAGCTGTCATACTTGTCTCTCCTCTCAGGAACAGACTCAGGAACCTCTTCTGACCAACTGAAGAGATGAGTAACAGAAAAGCTCTGCCTCTATACATGAGACTGCAGTTCCAGCTGGCCCTGGGAGCAACCTATGGAAACCTTCCCCCTTTTCAAAGTCTCTTAAAATTAACATTATTCTTTATTTATTTTTCATTTAATTATATGCTTATACATGACTTTTACATACAGGTTTTGAGAGGCTGAATACATTCTTTGTTATATTTTACTAAAGAGGACCTAGAGCCGATTTAGAAGGATTCTTTTTGAAATTCTCCCTCTACACTTGCATTTGTTCTGCAGCTCTTGCAGGTGCTAATGGAGGAAAGCACAAAATCAGGAAACACTCTGTAGGTGCCTTCATATCAGTGCTTTCTGTGCATTATAAGGAAAAATCATCAGGGAAATTTTCTTTAAATACTCTTTTTTAGAGAAATTTCTCAACAGGTGCAGGTGACTGGATAGTTTGTAAACAGTGAGTGTCTTAATGTTCAGTGCTGCAATAAAATCCTGGAATACTGGTGAACTTACTGTCTTCTAATTACTCTGACTTCACCAGGCTTCTTAGAGGAAAATGATTTGAACATGCATCCTGCTACAGAAATAGCCTGTGCTATTTTATCAAAAGTCATACTGTGACTTAGTTTGAGCTGTTAAAAAGGAAGATGTACATAAACTATGTTAACTGATTTCTCCAGACACTACAGATTGTACCTAGCGCTGTTTCCTCACAAACAGTTGTCAAGCTCCCTTGCTGATCAACAGTAATCAACCTTCACCATCTTCATGTCTGACTTAAAATTCATCAGGAATAAACACCAGGCCTGTTTTTCCTCTGTTCATGAGCTTGGGGATCTCATTATTTTCAGAATATTCATTAAACTCTCTACTTACTCTAAAAATAGTCTTTTTTTTTTCTTTTGCTGCTGAGTGACTAGTGGGCAGCTGCTTCATGCATTTGTCCATTCCACAATACAAGATCTCATAACTCCATGTACTCAGACACTGTGTTTTCAAGAGACAGTTGCCATAAATAGACTCCAGCTTACAGTACTTGACATTGTCAAAGCACTGGTTAATGTTCACCGACAGCAATTAACTAATTCATCTTCAGGGCAACCCCATGAGCTAGGTAACACTGATATAATTAACACATGAGTAAAATGAGATTTAGGAGTTAAGTCAGTTGCCTGGGCAGAGGCCTTCATGGTCTAGTGGATTAGACATCTGCCTCTCTAACCAAAGAAGTTGAGTCTAATCCTTTTTCTGACATTGATTTGCGGCGTGACCTTACAGAAAGTCAATTAACTTCTCTGTCTCAGCTGCCCTAGAGATAATGATGCTTACCTACCTGGTGACACATGGGCATTTTGAAACTGTGCTAAATGATACTCTTAATGTATTCTTAGGGCCTATCAGTGGAAGAGGTGAAACATTAAAGCTGTGAAGCTTTAATGTCCTTGCTATTTTATCTAATTCCTCGTCCCCTCACCAGAAATAGCTTGGTGGTAAGGACAAATTTCTTAGGCTAAGCTGCTCCTCATGAAACTGTGTCTGGCATCAGGAATCTTCATCAGATCCTGTTTGACCAGTGAAGCTATTTAGTATACAGGTCAGCTCTAGAATTGAAATGTAAAGTTTATTTTAAACTTGGCCATGGAAGGAAACAGCATCCTTCGCATGCTACCACAAGGTAATGAACAGACTGTTACAGCCATCCCCACTGAGTACCCCTAATTCAAAGGGAGAGGAGCCTAATGTAGAGATCCCAGAGCCTGTGCTCTTGCACCATCCCCAGTTCCCTCTAAATGAGACCTCTGTAGGATAATTTCTACAGGTGTCCTGACCCCTAGCAGGGATGCAAGCCAGAAGAAAAAGTACTCCCATACACGCGTCTTCTGGAGCAGACCCACCTGATCTTGCCATCTCTGAGCAGTGGGACATTGTACTTAAGAGAAGGACAACTAAAACCTGCTCTGTTCATGACAAGCCATCCTTGAACATCTGTCATTTTCAGGATGTGAAGTAGAGCATTAAAAATTGCTGCTGTAGTTGGGATTTGAACTGCCTAGCAGGTATCTAGGCTGGTGGCGCGCACAGGTAACTTTATATCCCTTTGTGGGTATTTGACCTTCCTTTTAATTATTTCTACAAAATATTCTGTTGCTACATACAGTGCTTCCTAGGCCTGCAAAATCTCCCACAATTCTAACATTGCAAGAAACCAGTCAAATGGGACATAAGAACTCAACATTTACTTTTATTTCTGTGAGCAAGATTAATATTTCTTCTCTTTAATAATGTAGGAAACATCAGGCACTTTTTGCCTTTTGCTCGCTGAATTATAGCAAGCATGGTGAATGCTCATGCAGCCAGAAGATTAATAACCTGTTCCTGCTTCTTCTGCAGCACTGATCATTTCTCAGCATCCTTTCTGCTGCTGATCCATCCGTATGCCAGCTGTTTTGTTTTGCTGACCTGCTCTCTCCACCCTCAGACTGGTTAGCACTAGTGTCTTCTCGACCCTCCCAGCTGCACTGATAATGTGTTTAACAGTTACTTTGATGCTTTTCCTTGAGGCTTTTCAAAATCCTTCTTGGAAAGAAGACCATTAAATAGAAACCCTTTGGGGAAAGACAGGGAGGAAAACTAAAGCAGAAAGTGTGTGCTTGTGTATCATACCCCTGTAGGCTCTGTCTTGCTGCAAAACTGGAGATTACTCAATGCAAACCCATACTGCTGTAAATAGGGGATAAATACTGTATTCTCCTAAAATACATCTAGGCTAGTTCAATAAACTCTGATTTACAGGCTGCTACTTGTGCAAACATCTGCATATTAAATGCCGATAAATTACTAGTGAGCTGTCAGATTAGTAATACAGAAATTCCCAAGGCTGAAAGACTGTCAATAGCTTGTCCCTTTATATTTACTTACTGTAGAGGCTACTGGTGTGACTAGCACAGGCCAAAAGGCTCTGTGTCTACACACTGTGGAAGAATTTAAAGCTGAGTTGTAATAGCTTATAAAATGTACTCTGAGATTGTGTTCTAAGCACAGCAAGGAGCATAAAGTAAAACTGTATTCACTCCTCACATGCCTAAAATACAACTTTTCAATGCTACTTTTGACATGGATTAAAATTACCTGAGTGGTAATAAGTGATTCATATGTAACGCATTTGCCACAAGCAAAACATATAATTACATTCAGACAGATTAACAGGTACTCCTTCTATGCATTTGCACCTAACCTTGTAATGTTATCTCATGCACTTGTATGTTTGGTTGGGGTAGATTTTGTGTGTCTTTACTATATGGGCAGTTAGAACCTGTACCTTTCTGCACCTAATCTACTAATACATTGAGGCATTCATTTAACTTTAAGGTTGAGCTTCAGATCTCTGCTGGATCAGGCCCTTGGTTTAAATATGTATCTTTTAGTTTTATATTGCGTATTTTGCAAGATTTCATAAAATTATGCAATATACCAGTTCCATAGTCTAGAGACCAACAGGTGTGACTTCAACTTTATCTATCAATACAGTAAAGGATATGTAATACCAGGAAGGACAACTTATTTTTCATCTTCTTCGTAATTCTTTCCAGTAGCTTTTGTTTAGTCCTATATACAAACAATTACAGTTTCCTGTGAGATGTTTACCCATTTTTAGATTTGGAATGAAATGGATGGTTGACATATATTTTTTAAGTTGGGTGTTAAGGTGTATGGACCTTCAGATTTATACTGGCTTTGCTGTTAATTAATGCTGTTGAAGTCAGTGAACATACTTGAACCTACGGTGACCTTGTAAAATACATTCAGATGAAACAGGGTCTACCTGGATTGGAAGAGGGAAGGGAAATCAGTTCATCTTAAGTTTGGCAATTCAGTAATTGTTACTGTAAACAGTGTTTTTACTTCTTAGTATGATCACTAGAAGACAATATATAGTCAGTATTAAATCAGGGCAGATACAGATGATAAAGGCAAAGCTTAATCTTGCTAGGATTAGTGACTCTAAATTGATACGACTGAAAAACATTGCAAAATGCTGAAGTTAGGTGGCTTCAGGGCTTAGCAAAATGCCTTGCCTGGTAATTATCCAAAGTCTTCAGATACACTGATTGCACCTGGAGCCTCTGATTTGATTACCAAAATTAAAAAAAAAAGTCTACTGTAGTAGCCTCATTTGTACTTTAATTAAGAGCTTTGTTTTTAAATATAACCATCTGATTCCCTGAGGTTATTTTTAAAGTAAGCTTCTGGCAAAGCAGCAGTGTGGTGGATTAGAGGCTTGGAATTGAGGAAAAATCATCCTTTGGCATACAATTTAGAATAATGTGTGCATATATACAAATACATGTGTATACAACGTCATGTAACAGGATACAGGACTGGATTTATTAAAGCCAAATGGAAAGATATTTCCTCTTTTTGATATTCCAGATCTCTTTTAATATATGTGATGCAGATATTGCACTGCACCCTGGTTCATATAAATACCATAATAATTGCACATCAATCTGATCAGTCCAGTGAAAGCTCAGTTTTGCTATAAATGTAAAACCAAGTTATCAACTTAGCTGTCTGCATCTGCAACTCCATCTAACAGTGGCTGTTACACTTGATGTGGATATATAAGACGTATCACCCATCAGCTCATCATTTTATCATGGGACATGCAAGCATGAGTTCAAAAGCAGCACACGCAGATAAAGCATGTCATGGAGAAGGAACAGCAGGGTAGCAGCAAGGGGGGCAGACTAGGGGGGCAATGAACAGTGTTAAAAGGGGAGGGCTACAGGGAAGGGTGAAAAATCTGTACAAGACATGTCTGAATATGAAAAGCCAGAAATCAAGGCATTTTTCTATTTCTTATTTCAGAAGAGAACTTACAGCTTCCAAATTTTAATGGGCAAGCATGTGCATCCATGGGGAAATCTTCAAGCTGCATGGGACATTCAGCAGAGATGGTCAATCTGTGGGGAATTAAAAAGAAAACACATTTTTTTCCCTGCACCTTCTCTTTAGGCCTCTCACTGCAATACATGAGTGCTGACATAAGCTAGCTTTTCCTGAAGGCTCTTTCCTCCTGGTGAAAGCACAGCAACCCCCAGTTAAGCTGAAAATCAGATAAACTAGGTGGACCACTGCATGTTCATGCCATAGACCTCATCAAGGAACCCTGAGACAGAGGAAATTATTTTACTTATATAAGGTGTCACAGTAAGATCATTCTTTCTTATTAGTAGGTGAAGGAACTCCTGTGATGAATTTTTGCCACACACGTTATACTCATCTGCTTTCTGTACATACTGCAAGTGGACTAGATGTTTGACTCCTGGTTATAGTGGTTACACACATAAAGAAGTGTTGACTTTATATGCAGATGTAACTATTTAAATATGTAAAACAAATAATTACAAATAAAAGTGTATATAAGTATTTATATACAAAGCTATGTATCATCAAGGACATATATACATCATTTTATACAGCACTATAGTTAGCTGCTGTGAAAATAACATGGTATTGGGGTAGTCCATTTCAGTTCAACACACTGTGAATTACCTGGGAGTCTTGTTAAGGAAAAACAACAGGGTCATCTTCCCCAGCATATTGCCTAGGGAAGCAATTCTATCCTACACTACCTTGCCACTATGTGAAAATACTTGATCGAGAGTGGTCTTGAAGTAGGGAAGGAGAAACTCGTAGGAAAATACAGATGTGTCCCTTGGCTGTTCTGTATGATTGATCAAGCTGAACACTAAAAGAAGTCTGAGGGAAATTCCTGAGCAATGCAGTATCAGTTATATTGATATCAAATGCATCAAATACATCAAATATATCAAGAGAGCCAAAGCTTACTTCTAGCACAAGGAGAATCTGTTCTGTCCATGCCATTTTGATATTTGCATAATACACATAGTTTGCTCAGGATAGTGAATATGCAAATCTCATTTTACATTATGGATATCCTTAGGGCTTTCTCATTTTGTGCTGCTATTCCACCTCAGAGGCAACAGACCAGAGACACCCAAAGCATTACAGACTGCCTGCTGCTGGGGTGACACAGGGCTGAAGGGCATTCTCGTTCCTAAGAAAACTGTTGCCTGGGGAGCAAAAAACTGCAAAGAAATCCACAATACCCTAATACCGGAAGGCAAAAATACACTTTCCTATCACAACAGCAACACAGAATCATACTCTCCAGCTATATACACACTCACCTCTTCCTATTAGCACCCCAAAGTGCTAAAAGAACTTCTGTCTAGGGGGACTGTAAAGAGTAACAAACTGTCTGTGCACAGATGGCACAGGATTCAGCCAGTTCAATTCAATACAACACAATGATGCCTTGCTGGGGCACTCCAGCTACATGGAAAATAAACTGGGGGAAACAGCTCCACTGTCTGCCAACACACAGAAATTCTGGAGCTTTACCAGTGGCTGGAAATGGCAAAAAAAGCACATACAAATGTAAGAGTATCACTGGCTAGAGATCATATTCTGAGGATAATCTGGGAAACAGGAAAAGGCAAACTGCACATAGTAACAGAAAATGTAAAGATAATATGCCATATAAAACAAACAAACAAAACCCAGTTCAGAACAGAGATAACGTACTATTTGGTAAGAACAGAGGCTACAAGAGGCTACAATATAGGAAAAAAATTACTGAGGCTTGAGATACCTGCCATTAGGAAAATTGTCCTTGGGCTTTATTTTTGTAAAAGAAATTTTAAGATCACTCAGATATGGAGTTGTCTGCAATGGAGACTGCCCTTGGGCATTAAAGCCGGCAAAGCCAAAGTCACCAATAGTGCTGTGTGGATGAATTTAACAATCTGGTTCTAGTAGCATCCTGCCCACACCTTGCATCCTTTTCATAAAAATCACTCTACTGGGTACTCGAAAGCAAGACTACCATCCCTCCATTGCATTGTTGTATTTTCCATGCTAAGCACTGCAAATTTAATTTTCTTAATAAATTCAGAAACCTTGCTCCAAGAGTCCATACGAAAGCTGACAGGTTTTACTGCAGTCAATCTCCTGTCTCTTTGTCTATGAACAATTTAAGCATGTCATTTCAAAGGCTGCAGATTGACAACAGTTTAATGTACATACTTGTCATCTGCAAACATCCAAGGAGGGGATCCCTATATTCATCTTACAAAGACAATCAGGAAGTGAAGAAAGATTCAGTGCAGAATTATGCATAAGACCTTCTGTTTCATCTGACTGTCTTATGAATTGTATCCTGCTGCTTGCATCTCTGGAAATAAGTCTTGTGTATAATGAGAAAGGCTGCAGACATTTATCAACTGTAAATGTGGAAGAGAAGTGAAGATGAGTTGCACAGAGACTGTGACCTAGTGGAACTTAATTAAGTCCCTGCAGAAAATATTTTTGACTGTCATAAATGAAAGGGTAGCAGGTAAGGCTGGAGGGCATCTGGCTGCCACTACCTGACTCAGAAGCCCCAAAGACCCTTCTGCTACAGGGCTACTCCCCTGTCCTACTTGAATTCCTCATCCAGCAAAAGTTGGCACATCCCTTAAAAGGACGATCCTTGCTGCGATCTTCTGGATCTAGACTGAGGATAGGGAGAACCAAGTTTAGTAGCTATGAATGTGCATGGGTACAGCCTTTCCTTTCACTGATATGAATTCTTTGGATGAAAATATTCCTTTTGCTCTCTATCAGTGATATCCGAATGCCTCTTTCCTTTTCTGGTGCCTCTCCTAGGACCACTCCTAGTCGGGCCATTTTGAACAAATGAACTAGCTATACTATTTGTTACATGCTATTAAAAACCTTGTAGTTGAGTCTCTCAGATGATTTTAAAGTGTTTAGTGGACACTTTTCTAGATACCTCTTACAAAAATGTGCACAACCCAAAGCTTTTGAAGTATCTTATAATGACCAATGTGACAAAAAATTGACAGAAAACTTGACTGTGGGTTCTGGTACACAGAACAAATGTCACCACCCTGAATTTCTGCAGGGTGCTCTATGCTCAGCAGGAGATGGCTCTTTCCTTACTGTGTGAGGACCTAAAAAAAAAGTCACTAAACTGACTCCTGGTTCAAAGAGACTGGATTTTTTATTGCATAATGAAATAAAAGCAGCACAGCAACCATCTCTTACACTCTGGGAGAAGGAAGCATGGGTCACTGCATACAGATTTGCTCCTAGGTGCAGAGTACAAATTATATTCAGATTGTAGCTCCAGGACTCACAAAGTACTTGATATCTGCGTCTATTCCTTCAAATATCACCTGGGGTGGTATTTGCACACTTTGGCTTTTAACTTTGTTACAAAGCTTAGGTACCCTTTGCATAATGTAGTTTACCCAGTAGATTGTAATAAAATTATCCCCAGTTTGCATTTATTTAAAGAGAAAACAGGCCTTGTCATGCATATATGAAACAACCTTTGCTTAATCCCTTTAATAGTGTGACTCCAGAATGATCTTGCTGTGCTAAGTGCAGCACTGTTATCTGAGCTACAAAAAGTCCCCAAACTAGGATTTTTCTGTCACAGCACAAGTGTTGCTCAAAGGCAGTTCTTTTCAATAGAAGCATTTAAAAGCTTTCCTCCTCCACCATAATTCTGTCTTAATAAAAGCCCTACAAGATTAGTTTCACTCAGAGTTTATGAAAAGATTACAGTCAGCTGTTAAAGGTTCTTTGCAATAGGAGGATGAAACTCTGATTTTATTGAAGATAATGGTAAAATTCTCCCTGACTTCAATGGGGCCACTATTCACCCAAAAAATATAACAAATCCTGATTATAGTTGCTGATTTATTAATGACAAAATTTCACTGTCATAATGCTCCAAATACTTACACTACTATCCGAATGTTAATCAACCAACAAAATGCTATTGCATACCTTAACTATCTGAAAAAAAAAACAACTTAGGTCTTCTATCATCTATAATTGTACATGAAAGCTTTATCAAAGCTTCATTATGTATAGCCTTTACTTTAAGAATATAAAGTGATTACTGAAGTTCTGTTTCAAGACACATAAGCAAATATCCCTCTAAGAAAAGCACAAAAATTGAAACAGCAAGACTTTGTCACTTCAGAAGAGTCACTTTCAACCATTTCCACTGGGGAATTAAGCATGACAATGCTTTCACGAGACTGTTCCTTTTTAGCAAAAAGGAAAAGAAGGAGGTATTAAAGTCAAGGATGTGGAAAGGAAATAAATGCATATATTAGGGAGCCAGGCATTCACAGTGAGTGTGCTTCAAGGAGAGGTGGGAGTCCCTCGGTAGAAGTCCCCAAGACACAAAGCACCCTGTCCTGCAAGGCCTTGTTTTAGGACACTGCACAGAGCTCTCAGCTGTTTCTGTAATTCCCTCAATGCAAGGACCATCTGCTCCAACCTTTGGGAAAAGAGCAGGGGGACTGAGCAAAACTATCATCTCTCTCCTACCCTGGAAGTGCAGAAAACACTTTCCGGAGTATTATCTGCAGTTGCCAGGCAGGAGGTAAGGGCAGTCACCTGCCCGAGGAGCCCACAGACTGCTGCAGAAACTTGCGTTTTCTTATCAGCTACTAGCTTTAGTATGCAAACAAATTAAAACAGAGAGCTTTAGAAGGACAGGGGAGCAGGCAGGCAGAATCACCGCTGGCTCCTGGGAGAAGTCAATTCAAGATAAGCATTGAATAACAAAAGTTACTTATGAAGAGGACACAAGGAAACTTTTGTTGACGCTAAGGTACTGTGGCCAGAGAGATACAAAGCTTTTCTGCCTGTTTGCCTTAATCCTCATACCAGCCCCACCTCCTTCGTTGATTATTTCTGCACACTGCTCTTACCCCTGATTAAAGGGAGCGTTTTAATCCTGTGCTTTGGCCCCACATGTGCCGGCAAACTGCACCTGCTATAGGGCTCAGGAGAGCCCAAGTGCTGTTCTCAGCATGAGGCCAGCCATCATTTTCTTTAATAAAAGGTAAAATGTTTGCTTCAAACTCATCTTAAACCTATCTCAATCTATCTCCCCGACATGCCAAAAAAGACTTAAGTAGATCCAGCCTTAGCCAAGCCGTATCCCATTCCAAGGGGCTGGTTGGCTCTCTACAAAGGCAGACTTTAGGGTTGAGTCAAACCCTTTTCAGTAGAAGCTGCCCTGGATACCTGCTCCAACAAGGCCTCGGCAGAACAACTTGAGCCCTTGTGACATCTCCAGTATGCCCACTGGTACACATGCAGATAGGAGTATAACAGAGTGTTGATGGTTTGGTTTGGTTTTTTTGAACTGTGAGTAAACACATGGTTACGTTTCTGAAATTCCTCATTTAACCTTGATTGAGGGCAGAACTATTCACCTATTCTCCCACTGTACTGTATTGGGAACCCTTCTATAACCAAACTATTATTTCTTTCAAAGGGTTTTAAAGCAAGACTTGTTTCAGGCCCCAGCACAGAGCCCCAGTGCTGAGCAGAGCAGGACAATCCCCTCCCTCAGCTGGATGGTGATGCTTTGCCTGATGACTCCCAGGACACAGTTGGCCCTCCTGGCTGCCAGGGCACTGCTGACTCACATGCAACTTGCCATTGAGCAGGACCCCCAGGACCATTTCCATAGCACTGCTTTCCAGCATCTCATTCCCCAGTCTGTACATACATCCAGGATTTCCCCATCTCAGGTACAGAATGCAGCACTTTCCCTTGTTGAACTTCATATGGTTAGTGACTGCCCATCCTCTAATTTGTTGAGGTCTCTCTGCCTTCTAGGGAGTCAGCATCTCCTCCCAGTTTTGTGTCACCTGCAAACTCGCTCAGTATCTCTTCCAGTCCTGTGTCCAAGTCATTTATGAAGATGCTGAAGAGCACAGGGCTTAAGACAGAGCTCTGAGGAATCCCACTAGTGAGAGATCACTAGTCTGATGTCACCCCATTCACTATTACCCTCTGTGCTCAACCATGAGCCAATTGCTTACCCACCATACAATGTGTTTGTCCAGCTGTGTGTGGGACATTTTGTCCAAAGGAATCCTGTGAGAGCTAGGATCAAAAGCTGTACTGAAATCCAAAAACATTACATCAACTGGCTTCTCTTGATCAGCTAAGTGGGTTACCATGTCATAAATGGAAATATGATTTGATAAGTAGGCCCTCTCTCTCAGGAAGCTGTGCTGGCTGTGACCAAAGACAACACTATCTTGCAGGGGTTTTTAAATACCTCCTAGAACGATATTCTCCATAACTCTACCAGGCACTGAAGTGAGACTGACAGGCCTGTAGTTTCCAGTGTCCTCCTTCTTGCCCTTCTTGAAAATCCGTACAATCTTCACCAACTTCTGGTCAGCTGGGATCTCTCTGGATTCCTAAGAACACTCAAAAATCATCAAGAGTAGTTTTGCAATGACATGAGATAGCATTTTTAGGATTCTAGAATGAATCCCATCAGGATCCATAGATTTGTAGGGATCCAGCTCAAGTAGCTTATCTTGCACAATTTCAGGGTCAACTGGGACTTGATCATTCCTGCAGTCATGGTCTTCCAGCTCAGGGTATTGAGAATCCCTTAGTTCATCCTCCATGTTGAAGACAGAGGCAAAGAATGAGTTACACCTCTCTGCTCTGTCTCTATACCTGTTTGTGAGGTGACCATCCTCATCTCGTAAAGACCTTTCTTGGTTCTGAAGCACTTGCCACACAGTCTTAACAAACTGTTGATGATGGTGGCAGTGGGTTGAAGACTTAGAATGTGGATAGATTTTCATTCATGGTATGAATGGCTGTAAGAGTCACCCTGAAACTCACCCCTGGCTGAGTGACTGTCTGCAGCCTCACTCAACATGGGAGAAGTGATTATTGTCTGTAACTCAAACATTCCTTTGCTCATGAATCACCATCACTGTGTTTTATAAGAGGCCAAAATTCAGAATCAAGGCCTTGTTTGACACCTTTACATGAGATTTGGAGGCAGTTCACCGTTGCTTCCTATTTACACTGGTCATAACACTCATTTCCTTGGAATACACCATATAACGTTAACAGAGGAGAAAGTAAATCTAGGACCGGAGTAAGGTGGTCTGTAGAAATTCTGTCTTAGCCCATTTTTCCTTCATAACCACTCCACCAAGAATACTACCATTTCCCAACATTTCTATGATGCTGAGATGTGGTATCTTTATGTGACACCAAAATGTCCTTTAAAATGCTACAGGGGAGGGACTATGGAAGACTAAGAGCTCCAGCTACTGAGGCTTTTTGGAGCTGTGAACACATAATTCAGATGCATGGTGTACTTGACAGCAAAACTCTCATTTTAAGGAAACAAAATCCTTAGCATACCTTATGCTGAAGTGTGAATACAAGACTTTAATTGCCTAGATTGTGCTGAAGACTCAGTTATCTTGAGATGATCTGAGGTGGACAGAATTGATCTCAAAGCTGTGCCACTTTAGGAATGACCTCCCTACATGTGGAGTACTTTGGCATACATGGAGCATACTCTTAGACAGGGACAGGAGGAATGTCCAACTTCTAGACACAGGAAAAACAGAAAAACACAACTAAATAACCAATAAGACAAATAAATATTATATAAATTTAGGAGATTAAAGAGAGAATCACAAAATAGAAATTTATAATAGAGGTAATACCTTTCATTCCACAGTACTTCTTCAATATGCATAAATCAAATGGATGAAGCAGTGAGTTTATGCTTATCCAGACTTGCCATGAAAGCTGCCTAATGAAGGCCATAAGCAAGGCAGAATTTGCTGGAAGAAACTCTGTTTATTATCAGACTAATTGGTGCAGTAAAAAAACACAAGCTTTTTGAAAGATAATTCCATCTTTAGGTTCTCTTTCTACGAACTTTACTTTCCTAAAGAAACTGTAGATAAATATGGCTATGCAGCTATGAATGCTCTAGCACAGTATCACACATATTTACTTGATAGTTTCACTTGAAAACTTCTCCAAGCTTCTCTCCTTGATGATCCTTCATCCATGATGAACTCTCTTTTGGCACACAGTGAGGAAGGCTTTCAAGTCTCTCCTCTGAAGTATTTTCCATTTATACTGAACTTTTAAATTAAACTCCAAAACTCTAACTAGCACTAGCAATACTGAGAAGCTGATGCAGTTGTCAATGCAGGTAAAATGGGAAACATCTCAACCAGCCCACATTTTATCATGCCATGCCACACATTCTCCAAGTCTGCACATGCTACACCTTTTGATTACAATTTCCTTATCAGCATGGCTTTGTGATGGCATGTTCAACAATGTGCTAACTGCAATAAGTACAATTGTTCTTGAAGTGCTGTGTGAGACTGCACTATGAGCTTCTTTTTGGCTCTCAAGAGAGGCTAATCCTACTTAACAGCAGAACCAGCTGGTGACAGTAATACCTGGTGCCACCCAACCACACATGCAATTCTTGCTTTCAGTGGACGAAAGCCCAAGCACAAGAGAAAGAATGGAGTACAGAAAGGACCCTAGGCTATGAAGGCTGTGCACTGTGATGGACACATTGCACTCATCCTCTAATTTTGATACCCCCTGCTAGGCGATTTGGTTGGTGTGGATTTTCTGACTGGCCAAAAAGGCTTTTGTTTTTCCATTTCTGCCCATCAGTGTGGCACACATTCTCCCATGGATGAAGGCTACCTGGCTGCACAGACATCCTATTCCTTCCTTCCAGTTCACACACCCTTTATATTATTATAGACAGGCACAAAACTACATGAAGCAATCGTTACAGAGAAAAATGAGCTGGATTTAGAAAGTAAGGAGAGGTGCATGTAGGGGAAGACACTAGATGGGAGAACCAGCCCATTTGGGCTCCCTCATACCTAGACTGGGATATGTCAGCGTAGGTAGGAAGGATTATGATCTGGCAACCCAGAGCTGATATCCTTGGTTATTTTCCACAGTTCAGATGAACAATCTAGAGCTCAAAAATATCTCACCACAGTTTCCTTTCAACCACTTGCATTTAACCACAGCCTCCTCTTATTCAACTCACATTTCTATGTCTACCTCCAAGGTCACTCCTTACCAGGATCTCCTGCCTTTTGTGTAACCTTAATGCTACCCCACACCTCTCTGTGAAAGAAGCAAGCAGTAAGTGATTTGACGATATTGTCTTTCACAAGGAAATGTGTGCATGTGCCTATTTGTATATACCCTATTAGTACCTGAAGAAGGTAGCTTAGTCATCCAAGCAGGACATTCTTATCTGGGATTTTTTGCCCTGCTTCTGAAATGCTACATGATCCTGATCAATACAGCCATGAAGGGCCAGGTGAAGGGACAGGCTCTGGGTGTTCACTGCTCCAGGGAAAGAGCCCTCTGATCCCTCAGCTGTTCAACATCTTAGTCATTGAACATGACTCAATTTACCATCTGTTTGCTATTTATACCACCACCAGTGCTAGCATCTGCTGCAGCATAAGCACCTGTTTGCTATAGTGCAACCTCAGAGAAGGAACAGCTGAACCTCCTAGTGACATTTGTTTCTTGAATTCCTCCTAAGGTGCACTATACTCCCTCCTACATACACTTAGAAAAACATGGAGGACTGAACCAAATCTATGTGCATTCAGATGTGCTACACTTGAACAACCTTGGGCTTTATGTTGCATGAAGAAGAAACTGCCTAAGTCCCCCACAAAACAACTACAGGACCAGCTGTTGGCCAGAATACCTCATGGCTTTAGGTTGCCGGCAAACTACCCATTTCCAGGCTACTTGAGTATAACGACAGGAAATACCAATGGAAATAACTAAGTAAGATGGGACTCATGTAACTAAACACAGACATCAGTTGCGCTATTGTTATAGTTCGAGCTGGCTCCTTTTTCTGTCACTGTGGAAAAAAACCAGGAACCCCTAAAATGTGAGTGGAGAGAAATAAGCATCTTTCATACTGAATTAGACATCTGAAATAATCACAGAATATGCTGACTTGGAAGGGACCCACAAGGATCATTGAATCCAGCTCCTGGCTCTGCTCAGGTCTATCCTCAAGAGTCACACTGTGACATGAGAGTATCATCCAAACTCACTTCTTTATTTCTTTAGTTCAAGTATCATTTCTTGAACTCTGTCAGGCTTAGTGCTGTGACCCTCAGTCTTCCCTTCTCCAGGCTCAACAGACCAAGTGACCTCAGACACTCCTCATATGGCTTACTCCTTTCTTGGCCTCCTTTGGATGCTCTCTAAGAGCTTAGTGTCTTTCTTGCATTGGGGTGCCCAAAACTGCACACAATACTCAAGGTGAGGTCACCCCAGTGCAAAGCAGAGCGGGACAGTCCCTTCCCTCGACCACTGGCAATGCTGTGCCTGATGCCCCTCAGCCCTCCTGGCTGCCAGGGCACTGCTGACTCACGTTCAACTTGCCATTGACCAGGAGCACACCCACCAGCCCCCCAGGTCCCTTTCCATGTCAGTGCTTTCCAGCATCTCATTCCCCAGTCTGTACAAACAGCCAAGGCTGCCCCATCCCAGGTGCAGAATCCAGCACTTTCCCTTGAACTTCATATGGTTGGTGATTGCCCATCCTCTAATTTGTCCAAGTCTTTCTGCAGAGCCTTCATGCCTTCCAGGGGGTCAACAACTCCTCCCAGATTTGTGTCATTTGCAAACTTACTTAGTATCCCTTCCAATTAGATGACCAAGTCATTTATGGAGATGTTGAAGAGTACAGGGCCTAAGATGGAGCTCTGAGGAATCCCACTAGTGAGAGGTCACCAGTCTGATGTCAACTCATTCACCATTACCCTCTGTGCTCAACCTGTGAGCCAATTGCTCACACACCACATGATGTGTTTATCCAGCTGTGTGTTTGTCCAGAAATCCTGCGAGAGACAGTATTAAAAGCTTTACTAAAATCCAAAAAGATGACATCAACTGGCTTCTCTTGACCAGCTAGATGGTTTACCCTGTAATAAATTAAAATCAAATTTGATAAGCAGGCCATCCCTCTCAGGAGGCTGTGTTGGCTGTGACCAAAGACTGCACTGTCTTTCAGGTGTTTTTAAATCTTCTCCATGACTTTACCAGGGACTGGAATTAGACTGACAGGCCCACAGTTTGCAGGGGTCTTCCTTCTTGCCCTTCTTGAAAACTGGAAAAACATCTGCCAGCTTCCACTCAGCTGAGACCTCTTTGGATTTCCAAGACCCCTCAAAATTCATCAAGAGAAGTTTTGCAATGACATGAGGTAGCTCTTTGAGAATTCTGGGATGAATCCTATCAGGCGCCATACATTTTCAGGGATCCATCTGGAGCAGCAGATGATGGAGACACCTAACTCCTTAAGAAGGTCACTCTTCTGTACTGGGAGCAATTCTGAATTAAGAGGCTCGGCTGCAGCCATCAAGGTTACAGATGATAGAATTAGCTGAGGTGAATACCACCCATCCTGCCTGGTGCCCTCCACCATAGCATGTTACAGATTACTCATTGGCAGTTGGATGTTTTGCAGAAACAGAAATGTCCTTCAGGGGATGGTATTTCCAATTAGGCAGACAAAGACTTTAATTTTGGTGTAAGTGAAAATCCACTGTAATGTTATCCTCCTGATAATAAAAGAAGATAGCAGAGACATAATAATTCTTCAGCATCTACCAGGTAATTCCAAAGCCCCCAGGGTTTGGAAGCTGAGACCTGGCTGCAGATTGGGCAAAGACATCAAGGCAGCTGTGCTTTTCTGGGGGTGCAGGCGGGACACCTGTCAGGGCACTGCTTTCCTCCATTTACTCTTCAGTCACCCCATCCATGCATACTCACATCAGGTTGGCCCTTCTGATCCATCCTTATAAAGCACAGGGAGCACAAAGGAATCTGGCAGAAATTGTACCAGCTAACCCCAAAGAAAAGTTGGGTCTGCCTCTGAGCTCAGTACAGATCTGGAACTAAAGTTGTACTTTTTTAACCCCTTGAAATCCAAGTAAGCATTCCCCTCATCCAAGGCCAGGCTGGTTCTGGTTTGGTTTTTGTCTTTTAATCAATTCTGTCCTTGCTGTGTGAGTTTCCATCTCTGTGATGCAGATCTCTGCAGGGCTGTGCCCACTTTATTACCAGCAGAATAGGCCACTGTCACACACTCTACATAGGGACTACATTTAGTCAGATCATAATTATCCATTTTGAATGTATTACACTACAGTCTCCTCTGATGCCTTTCTCTCCCTGTGGGTAAATCTAGCCCTGGATTTTTCAAAACAACAAATCTTGGTTCTTTGAAGGACAACTTTTGAGAAAAGGGGCAACGTACAGCCAAGACAGAGAGATAGGAACCAATAGGCTTGGTGTTAAAACAAGAATCCCACTGCTGTCCTCAGGGAAGGGCCCTTCATTTCATATATCCCTTTTTTCTATTGCTCTGTCAAAATCTGAATTGATGAAAAGCAGCTGAGAGTCCTTGCCACCATGGCAGTTTTTCATCACTCTGCAAGATTCAGCCCAATGTGAAGAATTTTTTTTTCCCAGCTTCAGGCACTTTAAAGCTTGAATATATAAAAAAAGTGCAGCAAGTCTAACACAGGGAAAGGAAATGCATATTTGTATGGCTTCATAGCTCCTAATTAGTTTTGTAATATTTATACAATGCCTAAAAAGCATTGACAGATTCCCATCTGTAAATATAAATGAATGTGTAAATTTAATCTTCCCTTTGAAATAAGAAAAATGCATTCATATTGAACAGAAATGTTCCTATTCAGATGGCTGGCCGATGGAAAACTAAGGGTTCATTTTAAAGCACAGATTTACAGAATCACAGAATATTCTGAGTTGGAAGGGAACCCCATGGATCATTGAGTCCATCTCTGAAGTGAATGGCACATACAGGCGATTTAATCTGTATCCTTGGTGTTATCACCACCAAGTTTTAACCATGAGCTAATCTCAGGGTCATATTTGCTGGTCACTTTTCACTCAGAGGCACACAGGCAAACTGACATCTGGGGAACACTGCCTTCTGGCAAAGTCAGATCTTAAAAACCCGAATGTCTTTCATAGAATACTTTTTCTTTAAAACAAAACAAAACAAAACAAAAACAAACAACAAAAAAACCAAGCAAACAAAATCTAGCTTTCCCAGTGGACATCCTGAAAGCAGCATCATATCCTCTGGTCAACTGGTTTTATGATCAATAGCTCTACAGCTCTACAATAGCATAAAATGGTTAGTTTGCTAATCCAAGTCCATCATGGAAGAGCAAACTTTGTGCTAACATGTGTCCAGGACATGTGTACACTTGCACACACAATTTTAACTCTCAGTGCTAATGTAAGAATATTTTCAGCCCATGTAAACCTGTGTATGCTCTACAGCAGAGCAAACAGCTTGGTTATGCTGCCATCAAGTGGATAACCATCCAACACATTGCTGAATTGTAAATATCTTCTGGAAGCAGTGAAAATAACTGTATTTCAGTGCCGTACTAAAACTTTTGGAGGTTTTTAACACCATACTGAAAAAAGTCTTCATTCTCCAGTTGATAAATTATTCATATGCAAATTACTGGGACAGATTTAACTTTAAACCCTCTCAGGATCTCTGGCAACTTTCAGTTGCCATAATAACATGGGAAAAATCTGTTTGTACTCTACTCAGATATAAGACCATGTCCTGTTTAAAATCCCAGATTATATCAGATGTGTGGAAGTCCCAGTGGTAGCAGAAGGGGTTTGGGGTCCTTTCAAATTGATAGTAAGAATGGGGCTCTAAGGATGGCACACAAAACATTTTTCAATATCTACAAGCTGATAGAAAATCATTAAAAATGCCTATGAGCTGCCAGTGAAAAGTTAATTCATGATCCCGAAGTTTAGCTTTAGTGAGCATGCTCTACTTGATACAATTTTTGGCTTCTTTGCAGCATTTTTTCTGGCATTCTACAGCAAAGTTTATCAAAGCTTCTGTCTTTACAGAATTCCAATTGCCAATTTCCACTGAACAAAAAAAAAATGCAGCTCACTGAAACATGATGGTTCTCCTCTTAGCCTAAAAGTGTTGCTTAAATCACTGTTCCAATTTTTCAGAATAGTTTCACAGAATTAACAAACTTTATGCTTTTTACAACATTTATTTATCAGATAAGAGAAACTAAATATAAAGTTTTAAAGGGAAATAATCTATTTTCCCACCATTTACAAAGACATTTTCTATACATATTAATGAAATATGAAGTGTATTTTCTAGTTATACCAATGTCCTTAGTTAAAAAAAAATATTTAAAGTGGAGCTACGGACAATACTCCCCTCTAGGGGTAGAAACAGAATTTGCAACTTTCCATTCAGCAGCTATCATTTGTAAATGACATTAGCAAAAGAAAACTAGCAGGTCCTCCCATGTGAAAGACAACCAGAATTATTAAGTCATTCTCCACAGAGAACATTGGTGCTTATGAAATCTGTCAAAGGACATGTTGGGTTTCTATATTCATGCAGAAGGGTTTTAATGCTGCACGTACATAGAAACCCACTTATCAGATTTCCCTAGCAACATATATCCTGACCTAGACAACATATCATCAAATGCAATATGTGCAGAGTACATTTTTCTTTATAAGTAAACACGTGTATCATGAAAATGTATGCCCTGACAAGTGCTAAAGCTGGAAGTTTGTTCAGCTGATCATACTTGGTATATTTGGAAGTGAAATAGGATAGAAGGTCAGCATCGGCTCGGCTGCTTTCCTCCTCTTCATTCAGGCAGCCAGATGCGAGGTTGCAAAAGCAATTCAGGCATCTCCGTCAATGACAGAGGGTCCAATCCTCCCCACACAGAATACTCCTACGTACAGTCTGGGAAGCTCGCAATTCCTCCTTGGAAACGAAGAGAATGCAAAGCTAACAGAGGGTTGTCTACACATCCACAGATCCTGAGAACTGAGTAAGCCTGATGGGAGCTACAGGAAATGGGGCTGAAGCCCCAGTTGAGACCCAGTACCTTAACAGCACACTACCACAGAGACAAGCAGCTCTTCCCTCAAAAGCCCAGTGCTGCCTATCTTCTCAAGGAGAACGATTCTAGGAAATGGCTGAGCTGCTACCTTCATCAGGACATCCCAAGGGATCCTCAAGCCACCTCCTGGCACAGCATTGCTCACGCTGCTGAAACAGCCATCATGAAAATCTGCTTCCTCTAAAGGAGCACAGCTCCATGCATGTTAGAAAAGCAGGCTCCTGACTCATGTTTCAGCAGAACAGCATAACACTCTTTAAAGTTATTACTTGCAATAGCGGAAGGCAAGCTATTTTAAAAGTTTTGCACTCCATTTCTTATCACATATGCCATGGTTAGTGAAAGTTTTATTTCCACACACATGCACATCCACACACAATACTCTAGCAAAAAGAAAAAAAAACTTATGTTGCTTGGGTTTTTTAGGTTACAAAAGCACTGTGCTTCTCTCTGCAGTCTACAAAATCCTCAAATACAAAAAATCAGGGCAAAAAGGACTAAGTGGAATGATGAGACAATCTGTGTCAAATCCATATTTTTCTCCAGCTGCATATGCTGAGCTTTTCCTCCATATTGTATGTTTGGCACCTGACAATACTCTGCCATTTTCACCAGAGGCACCTTGACAGAGTAACTCAGATTCAGTGATGAGCTCACCTAGGTCTCGCTCACTCAGGTCTCACTTTGGTGGCTCAGCTCCTCAACTTATAAATTGATGCTCCACTGCATTTCTTTAACATTGCAAACCTCAGTGCTTGCACAAAAATAACATGTCAGCTATGAGTCCACCACATAATGCAATATTTTGCTGCAGGCTGAATGTAAGTCTGATCTGGACTTCAATTACACAAGTAATTTACAGAGATAATCAGGAACTGACACTGCAGCAGTCTCTGGAGTGGTATTTATGTAGTCCAGGCAGCAGTGAGACTGTTTGTAAGGCTGGTGTTACAAATATTTTTGTGAAAAGAAGTTTCTCTGATAGCTCTTCTGATTTTTAAATGTGTCTCTATATCCTCACATATTTTCAGGTTATTATTTGGGTCACCATTAATTTGGGGCTAATAAAAACAGTAATATACACAGTAGAAGAGAAAACTAGGGTGGTTTTTTGCTGCTTTTTAACATGACTTCTGTCATATCTAAGTCTTTTTAGTGCTAGTGCAGTTAAGACTGTGATGGTCTAAAGCTGTAAGGACTTCTATAAGGATGCGTTGTATCTCCTCTTCCTTTCAGAAGAAGGGATTTAAGGCTAGGGCCAAAATAAATGTAACAGATTTAAAACACCTGAAATAAGACCTGGGAAGCTCCAGGTGCCTGTACAAAAGCATAATCTCCTTGAGCCCCAACAAGTCTTAACGACTGGTCCTGTGAGTGAACTTGGGACTCCTCCCAATGTGCAGCACCTTGTGGCCTTACAGCAGGACACACCACCAGTAGGAGTTCAGCTCCCCACACTTGGTTAGCATTGCCTACTGAAAACCCAGGCATCTCAGCACTCAACTTCAGGGTCCTGAGCACTTTACTAGGTCTCAGGCACCACTCTGGACTTGTATGTGAAAAGCTCTGAATAACACTTCGTTGCTCAGTAGGTTTTTTCTTTCATCTCTTTTTCAAGCATCATCCATATGACTATGCTCTTGGAGAAAACCCTCTTGAAGATAGACAGCAGTCTTAATTACTACAGGCTAATTACCTTTAATAAGCAAATTGCCATACACTGATGTGGGATTTGGCCTAAGAATAATTTCAGACAATCCTCTAAAATCACTGATATCCTGTCTTCTATCTCGGTTATGTAATGATAAAGTTTGACAGTATCCTCTAATCAGATGCGAAGCACAATCCTGAAGATCCGAGACACCGATTTGTTTCTCTGCCAATATAATGTCACAGTTTAGTTTTCAGGATAATACTTGATAAAGCAGTTCACAGTACTGCTAGCTTATTTCATTTATCCCTATGATCATTTGCCTTTTAGCACTATTAGTGAAATAAAAAAAAAAATTAAAAAAAAACCACAAAGAAACAAAAGCTCCAAGAGTTCAAGATGTACTGCCCCAGAACAGTCTCAGTTTCTGGTCTTGGAGACTTTTCTCCTGCAGTCTGCACTACAGCTACAAACACAAACAGTAAGAGAGAACAGATCTTCATAAAACAGCTGAACTGAATCATCAAGTCTGTTGAGAATATGCCTTCCATTTAATCAAAGGAAATATTTAAGTACTAGCAGTATTCAGAAGCTACAAATTAATTGGTACTTGTAGGCAGCAATTATGTTTTCCATTTTTCTTGATATTCACATAAATTTGTGTGAAAGATTGGTTGCCTGGTTCTAATAGGAGTGGAGAAAATGTTGCTCCCCATAAGTACTTGCAGGGTTGGCTGGAAATCAGCACCAGAAGAAATCAATCCTGGTTATTTACCTCATAGTATACAGCAGAGTGCCATCATCCTCCAGGCGTAGAAGTTTGTTTGGGGTTGTCATGTTGTGAGCAATAGACTTCTTGCCATTGTGGAAGAAAGTGTCTGGGGTCCAAATCTTGCTGGCAAGAAGGTTGTTAAGAGGGAGGCGTTGCATAGGTCCTTTGAATCGCAGCCTTTCATCTTTCCAGCTTTGTCGGAAAAAAACGTCAATGGTGTACTCCTGGCACAAAGAAACAATCAAGGTATTGCAGCATCTGAATAGAAGCAATGGTTCCAAAAATTACTTTAGCAAAGTAAAAACAACAGAGTTGGCAGCCACATGCTAACTTACCATTTCTGTGTCTGACACAGGACCAAAACTGGTAACATAGATGTCTGTTTTCACCTGAGTTATTCTCTCTGTAATAAATATGGGCTCTGCATTAGTAATTCCTTAACATGCAAATACATAGTCGTGATGCATTTATCTGTTAACAATTTCTAAATCACTCAAAAAGCCATGCAGGTTTTAAATTAAGAGGATGCTTGAAGAGACATTTCAATCCTGTCAAATGCAGTTGACCTCCAGGCTCTGTTCTTATCATCAGAAAGAAACAAGCCCTTCAAGGGTGCAATTCCTTTGACTGGCAGGTTTTGATCTTAGATCAGAGAAACACGGAATGGTTTAGCTTGCAAGGGACCTTAAAGATCATGTCATTTCAACCTCCCTGCCATGGACAGGAACACCTTCAACTAGATCAGGTTGCTCAAAGACATGTCCAGCCTGGCCTTGAATGCTTCCAGGAATGGGGCATCCACAGCTTCTCTGGGCAACCTGTTCCAGTGCCTCACCACCTTCACAGTAAAGAAATTCTTCCTAATACTGAACCTATACCTACCCTCTTCAAGTTTAAAACCAGTACATGTCGCCCTATCACTGCATTCCCTGATAAAGGGGCCCTCTCCATCTTTCCTCTAAGTCCCTTTAGGGACTGGAAGGATTCTGTGAGGTCTCCCCAGAGCATTCTCTTCTCCATTCTGAACAACCTCAACTCCCTCAGCCTGTCTTCCTGGGAGAGGTGCTCCAGCAGATCTTGGTAATCTCTGGACTAGCTCCAACAGGTCCATGTTGTTCTTATGCTGGGGACCCAGAGCTGGACATAGTACCCACAAAAGCAGAGGAGCAGAATCACCTCCCTCAACATGCTGGCCACCTTTTTTTTTTTTTTTGATGCATCCCATGATGCGATTGGCTTTCTGGGCTGTGAGCATACATTGCTGGTACTTACACTTCATCTTGTCCCATAATAGGTATTGAATATCATAAATAGCTTGAATACCTTAAATATTCCCTTCTGCTGGCTTGGGTGTTCTATCTGACTTCAGACATCTTTATTAGAGATGTCCAAAATTAGGTGAAATAATTTCTACCCTCAAGTCTCTTAGTCCTTCTGGCATCTTTTCAAATCCAGGGCTAATTTAATTTAAGGGCAGAAATTTCAGAAGTTCGTTATATAAGATAAGAGCATCAAGCCCTATTTTCAAGCATCTCTGTGTAAAGTGAGAGGAAAAGGAGAGAAAGGGATGAAAGCAATGTGTTGGTCTCACAAGAGGAAGGGGTGGGGGTAGCCAGATTAAAAAAGGGCCAGGAAGAAACATAACAGATGGTTTACACATGGGTAGAAGATGAAGAGAAATCTGGGGGATAGAGAACTGAAGGAGGGCTCAACAAGGTTAGGATGGCAACCTATTCACATGCTATTCACAACTATTCACATGCTATGGTTTTAAAATAGCTGCTGTAGAGGTTATCAAAATGACATATCAATACAGATTTGCTGTAGTTGTCTAAAAACGGATGGTTTGAGGATCTGTTTTTAAAAGAGATATGTGTCACCAGCATAATTTTACCTAGGCTGACCAGTAAGGGAACCTTGCAGCAACCTGCTGGCATATTGTCTTGCTCACTTTAGGAAGTACCAGAAAGAAAAACTCAAACTGTATCCAATTACAGAAAAAACGTATCACAGATGCTCCCCTAAATCAACTACAGATGACCTGAGTGACTGAAAGAAGACGACTTTCAGTGATCTTTTTATCATGCCCCGTTTGTGAAGAGACAAATCTACTTTCTGAGCTTAGCTAAGTTAATCAAACATAACTCCCTCATCAAGGCCAAAAGCAGGTACCCATCTGAAAGGGCATCACTTTGACGATGGTCCAGGACTGGCCACAGCCAACACATTATCCTACCTCCCAGTCCTGGGCGCAGTCGGTTGTCATAGCCATCCAGCAGACCATCCAAGATCCTGGTGAATATAGTGATGTTATCATTGGTGTCCTCTTTTCCTGATGGTGTTGGCGTTTGCGAGAAGCTATTTCATGGAAACAAGAGAAAACATGTCAAAAGCTATGCTGGTTTCAAGGGGCTTCAGTCTCAGAGTAACTTTGCAATGGAGCCACAGAGCCTCTGTTTAATCCTGCTGCCCCAGCTGAGTAGCACAGGGAGCTGTGGTGATTTCATCACGGCTATTAGCAATCATAAATAGCTCTCCCTGGAGGAGGACCCGAAAAAGGATCCCTGTCATGGAGGTACAACCCTGGGGTGCTGGACTGGGGGACACTTGAGGCCTTTGACCCTTTGTCCATAATGTACAGGTAGATTCCTGTCCCCCATACTGCCCTGTTCCACATCAGCCCCATCATTTCCCAAGTGCTCGCATGTCTCCATCTCCTGCAGGGAGCAAGGCCAGCTCACTAGGCCAGCAAAAGCTGTTACTGGTTTGCCCCAGGTTAGCTCTCCATTCTTTGGGATCTACATCAGCTGGCAGGAGAGGGGCATGAGCAGCATGGGTTTGCCTGGGGATGCACGTTCAAGTCTGCATGCAGGTACTGTCTAATCCTTAAATTCCAAACAGCTTCTAATTTTCGAAATTTATGTAATTTGTTGCCAGAACAAAGGATGAACTCTAACTTTATTTGAGGATAACAAACTCCCACTACATTCAAAAATCCCACTGGGGTATCACTGGGGTATCTGAAAAACATACTGCTGTACAGAAAACACAGTTCTCCACTCCTCCTCTTTCTTTTGCATAAATTAGTTCTCCCTTGTAGTATGCAAATAACAGCAATGTGTAGTGGGCCTCATTCCATATCTTTTGGGCCAGATTTGGTTTTATTCTGAACCCTTTTTTATTTCATCATTTTATCTGTGGCTCAGACCTAGGAATCTGCTCACAGCACAACTACAACTTGAGTTTTTAAATCTTTTTTTGATTTTCGTTTAAAGATGCTTAGGAGAATCCCCTGCCTACTAATGCCTTTGCTTACCTAAAGAATAGACATGGGAGATTATCCATAAGCATGCTTCACCTGCAGAAGCAATAAGCATTTCTTAAGACAGCAAGTTGGCTCACACTTGGTGCTTATTCAAGATTTAGCCTCTGCTAGAATCACCAACAAATGCTCCAGCTGTGAAAGGGCACATCACCCCACTAGGAACCATACCCTGCCTCATGCACCCTGCCTGCAGACAGGAATTGCTTACACTCCAGCAACCTGAACTTGATGCCAGAAAGTCATCCAGAGATTAATATTAGATAATTAATTAAGTAAATAAATACAAATCATGTTTATTTACTACCAGTCCCCAGGGAAATAAATCAATAAATAGAGAATAAATAGAAAAGCTCAGAGCATCTCTCTGAACAGCTTGCCTTGCAGAATGTTTGTAACATATGTGTCTGGTTTACCTGGCAGAAAACAATTCATACAAAGAAAGACAAGGGACCTCAACCTGGTTTTACCTGCACAAGGTTTCCACTAATGAGATCTCACTGACACTCATGTGATGGATCTGGAAGTTTTAGTGACACCAGACCTGGCTAAGAACAAGCTGCTCTTGCCCTCGTATCTTCTGACAGAGATGGGAACCCACAGTCCTGCACCCATCCCCTTTACAGTTTGTATGCTTCTGCTGGAAAAGGAAAGGATTTCAAAGCTTCTCAGGACAGGGGAGTAAGGTCAGAGAGTGGGAGCACAAGCCCAGTTCCTTGAAACACCAAAGCCCATGCAAATGCCTGGAGGAGGCTTCTTGCAGTCTTAAGTGCCATTGGCACAGCTGCAACCCTCAGCAAGCTCCATGCTGCAGAGCTCCAGGCCACCAAGGATCTCCCCTTTACTGCAGCCAGAAGCATAGCCACAAATCTTACCCATTTTTCAGGCCATCCCATCTCTCCATGATCAAAAGACCAAATTAATTCTGGGTTTTTTATGCTGTGACCACAACCTCTAGTGAGCAACTGAGGCAGACAAGATCATGGACAGGTTTGATTTTAACAAAATGCAATCAATCCAGCAGATGCAAACTGATTAGGTAAGCATTAGATCCTTGCATGATGAATCATTCAAGACAAAAGACTTTACATTTTTTTGTCAATTGTAATCAAAGGGATTCAACATATAAAAGTGAATATTTACAAGTAGCAACCCAATAAATGCAAATGAATGCAAACAGGAGACAGTAGTTAAAGATGTTCTTTAGGTGCAGTGACCATAAGCAACACTTTAATAAAATCCCAGTGCAAACCATGAAAATCCAATACACCTAGAATGCTGTTTTCAACTTTTCTCATCTATTTTATCTTCTTTTTTTTTCATAATAAAGAGATATGCATCATGCTGTCTGCCTGCTACACCATATCAGCATAGGGACCCATTTTCATTTTCCACTGCATCTGACAAAGCAGCAGAGAGATCAAACTTCATTTCATTACTACAAGTTTCATGAGAAGCTGTGACTAGACAAGGGGAGAGCAATCTAAATTAGGGCCTCATTAAGTAAAAATGTGAGGTTAGCAGTCATCTATTCCCTCTGGCTCTCTGACTGGGCTATTCAGCATACATGTAGCTCAGAAACAGCCTCAGCAAGACCAGCCTCCCTCCTCTCTGATAATTAAGAGATATGGAAGAGACTTGCAGGATGATAAGGAAAGATCCTGGGAGAAAAGGACAGCAGAAGTAAAATGTAGGTGTTGCAATGGGAGATGAGAACAAGGGATGCCAAATGTAGAGCTGGGATTATTGCAAAGATATGGTGCTGGGGGGACAGGATACAAAGCTTCACTACTTTCTCTGCTCTTGAAAAAGCTTGTTATTTTTAGTGCTTATGGCTGAATTCAAAGCCAATTGAACTCAGAGGGAAGATTTCCATTGAACTATTTTTGTTAGGATGGGACAAAATATACTTAGTTCTCATAACTGCTCCTCTGAATCTAACAAGAGTAACTGATGCTGCTTCCTTCTATCTCAGCTATGTACATCTCTCACAAGAATGGTACACATGCCCCATATCCTGAAATACTTTTATATCTCCACGAGAAAAGCTAATTAATAGAGGAAAAAAGATGAAGATACAACTAGAGTGAGGACTCATAAAAAGTCTGCACTTCTGCAAAACCTCAATACAATTTTGATTTGGCAGATCACCCATAAAAAAGGCATCTGATGCTGAATTTCAGTGAAATGTCAGTATCACGGGAAGCTGCATTTGCAGATGGATTGCTGTTTGCTGTTTTGTAAATGCTACCTTTTCTTTCACAGAAAGTTAGTGTTTAATTTCTGTTATGTAGAATGCTGGTGAAATGCATGTTATGGAGTAGTCTGAGGTTGTCTGTTATGACACAAGATATTTAAACAGTACTTGCAAAGTTACATGCATATATTAGATACTATATAGCTCTATGAATAGAGATAAAACAGGTGCTACCCTAAACTAATTATTTCTACACAGCTTAAGATTTAGTTTTATCAACATATTACTAGGTAAGCACATTATTGCCTCTCTGCAGTGAAAAAACATTTTTATAGCAGAAATTTTCAGTATGGATAAAAATAAACCTAGAAAAAAAGCTTAGGAAAATGCTAAGAAAACTCAGATAATTGCATTTAAAGCTCATTATTGAACATAAACTAAACCAACCAGGAACACTTCTCATCACATTTAATTAATATTTCAATTTCAGGGTAACTGAAAAAATCAGAAGCCCCAGAAGGGGCCCATCAGTGTAAAATGTAATAGTATTCTAAAGATGCTCAGCTACCTCTTCCGATGAGTTCCTCATTTACCATTTAAAACATCACTGTCTTTTCTGCCATCTAGTCAAAGTCATGAGAAGAACTATTCATAGCTTAGTTGTAACAAGAGGAAAATGTATGGTAGATATTTAATGATTTTCCCCAAAACTTCTTTGAAAAAGAGAGGTAAGAAACAGTGGAAAAAACCTGAAGAATATTTTGCTATTGAAAGATATATTTCCCTCTCTCTCTCTCTCTTAAGAGTAGCGTTCCCAATAACTTGTTTCAATAGGATTGCAATTATATCTGAGTTTCAGACAAATGAACAGTTTATGGGAAAGACAGTGGAGAATGCACTTGCAAACTTTTGGATACAGCCAGCTGGCCAGACATCAAAGAAAAAGGATGTACTTTTCTAAGTCAGTTTCTTGCCACTCCTTTCTTACAGATGCTTGAGATCTAAAAATGCCAGTGTTTCGTGAATTTCTCCAATGAAGATTCAATTCTTTCACATCAGATTAGAATAGAGGAGAGAACTGACTAAAATTCTGAAAGTTAAATAATATTTTCAGATCCTTAAAGAATAATTTAATCCTTTCATTTAGCATGAGCAGTATTTTGCCACCTTCTGAGAAGGAGCAATTTGTGAGCAGTGCAATGAAAGCCTGTTTTTCATAAAGTGACATCTTACAGTCCTCACCCCCTTGCACCTTAATGTTCTTAATGTTGCACTTTCAATGTTCTAAATTTCTTCTAGGGTCATTAAACACCTCCCAGTACTCTCAGCTCCCCACGTCAGTGGCCTGCAGCTTCACTGGGAGGCACTGCATGCCAGGGCTCCTTTTTCACATGGTGGATGGCTTGCAGGTACACATCTACTATTTGGCCAGCTGGCAGACCAGAGAGGCTGAAGCCATAGGCTTCTTTTTGGCAGTGAGATTGACTGATGGTTGTCTGCCTCCTCCAAGAAGTTCTAGATATCCCCTTAGTTTTCCAGTTATTAAAATTGTCTCATGGGTTCAAAAAGCTAACTGGAGATACGGAGAAGGAAAGGAAAACAGAATAGAAAAAATAAACAGAAAAGCATGACTGCATAAGATATAATAATTCTTACAAAATTAGTCTTTAAAAATATGAAGGTAAACTCCCTAGCACCACAAGTACTTGGAAAGGGATATCTCTGCAGAACTAACTGCTTAGGGCTGCAGAGACTAATTGGGAAAAACAGCCTGAAGGAGTGGTATGTTTTGCCTAAATAGCAGGACTATGGACTTAGTGATAAGGGTTGTGAGCTAGAGAAGTATGTGAAAGTAAAGACACACCATAGACTGAATTCTTAAGAGTGTTCAGAGGAATATTCAGCTGGTTACACATAATTGGGATCTTCTGTTTTCCATGTTTCTACTATTATAAATATTATTAGCAGATGGCAACTAAACTATGGGTACATGAACAATGTCTGTCCCTGTTGGTTTTGGTGTTCAGTCAGATTTCTGATATTTCAAGTCCAAAACGCAAACCCACCAGAACTGTGTGTCACCACTGTGTCCCCAGAGATGTGCCCATGGACGGTCTGGGACTTGCAAAGTAAGAGCCAGGACACGGTAAGACTGCCCAGCATAGAGCTGACCATGGGCTACTTCACCTTACACAGATCTGTGTGCAAGCAGCCACCCACAGCACTGACCCTCACAGGGCTGCCACTCCCTGGGGTCCCCAAGGGCCCATAAGGAATCAGACTCTTATCTTACTTGAAAACACTCTTCATGGTTGTATTTAACTTGCAGTCATTCTCTAGCTTTATTCTTAATGTTTATTTTCAAGACAATTGTGAAGTATCTTGAAATGCTGAAGTGTAATACCTTAACTTGCTAGAACATTATGCAACTCAAGGCTGATTTCAAGCAAGCTTGAAAAAGCTTGACTCATGATGGACCGTTTCTGCAGACATAAACTCATAAAACTGTTTATGAGTTTAAGAGTTATAAGAGTGAGAGGCAGGGAAGACTTCACATCCTCTTCTCAGTTGATATATATCTTTGAATTTTAATTCAGTAATTTTTCTTTAAATAACTTCTACCAGCTATGTCTACAATCTTTCTCTACTGCCCATTAGTGTAGATAATTCTTGATAATCATTACACACTTATGTTAAACATTAGTCACATAATTTTGCTGAGATTTCTCAAGTAGCCTAGGAGATCAAGATACATAATTTCTGTTTATTTTACCAGGCATTGTGCATCAAAATCCCCCACAGTGGCTTTGCTATGTCAGCAAAAACCATTTATGATTTAATATAAATATGGAATTACTATGGAGAACTGTAGAAAAAATCTCTGCCTTCATCTGTAATGTCCTACTGTATTTTGGGGTTTAATTTGTGCTCCTTTCACCATTCACTTTTATCAAGCACATTGCAAAACACAGTCAATGCAACAGCATAGTCCAAACATGGATGAAGTTAATAAAGAAGAATCTGCTATCAGCAGCGTTATCAGTATTAGATTCCTGCAGTTAATACAGCAGCCTACATGTTAATTGTACCGTTCTGTCCTGAAGAGTCAGTCCCAAAGCACTTAGCAAATTACACCCTGAAACTGCTTCTGCCTCTGAAACAGAAGCGCTGGAGCATCCTCTGTCTTTTGAGCAGGGTCAAAATTCAGCCCTAAGGCAGTGTGTGAACGGTGCAGTGAATTGGAGCTGCTTATCTCTGCAGGCCTGGACTAAAATTACTAGATTAGAAATGAGGGCCGAGGTGGTTGGGGGGAATTTATGTGATGATCTCATTTTAGTGAACATAAGCTTTTTGACTAACTCACAGAAAACAACTGCCCCAGTTTCCTCTGACTGTCCTGTTCTGATTATCTGCCAGGTTACAGGTCACACTGATTCCTACCCGAGACTTAAATTCAGTATTTGCTTTGGAGTTGAAAGGGGCAGTTAAACCCTCTGGCTTTTGGGTTGCTGTTTTTTTTTTATTTGGTTGGGGGGCCTTGGGGGGTTTCTTTTGCATTCTTGTCTATCTATTCCTCTATTAGAGGATCAACAGAGTTAAAAGACCCTAATACCAAGCAGGTAATGCTCAACTATTGCAATTTGCTGCCTTCTGCAGGGATGATGAACTTTCAAGAAGGACTTACGGTTATAGTCATCAAGATTTTCTCAATGTGGAAATACTTTGTCAGATTACAACAATGTAAAGACAAGTTTAAAAACAGTCCCACCCTATCTATGCTCTCTTCATTTCTATCACAAAGTCCTGGGAGAGTTTTCCCTTAGACCACAGTGAAAGCAGGACCAACTTTTTCCAAGGTAAAAAAATGAGTGTGAAATTCTTTGCATCCTTTTAGAGTGCAGTCCCACAACTGTTCCTACAAACTGCTGTGGTCACAAGCTTCTACCTACATACACTGAACACATACTGGAGACCAGACTAAGTTTTGCTTACAGTCATCAAAGCTTGGTCTTTCTCCTAGTTCCAATCTGGAACAAGTCACTTTCCTTGAAATCAGAAACTGATTTGCATCTCCATTTTGTGTCTTCTTATAGCAAGGAATTGATGGGTGTGCTTGTGAATCAGAATGTTGGGAGGATTCATTTTTTAGTGGTGAAATCATAAATAATTGTTCTCTACAAAGGAGAATCAACCTACGTTTCCCCAGCACTTGCAAAATGTTTTTTCCCGATTACATTGCATAGCTCAATTTTGGAAAGTTCTTAATATCTCTGGGTATAGGAAAAACATATAAATAGAGGGTTTCTGACTTTATTTTTCATTTTCAAAGAGCTATAGTTGGAGTATTTCCTTGATACAGCTTTCAGAGTATCACCGTCAGAAAAGCATCCAAAGCAAAAATAAGGAAACGGGATTCCTTGATATAGGCTTCAGGGAAACACAATCTCTGATTATTCTAACAAGTTTCAAACTCAAACATCCATCTATCTCTTAACTTACCAGGAAAGCCTGTGCCAGCAGCATCCACCAAGTCCCACTGCTGCAGTTTAGCACTACTGCCTATAACCTCTATCTGTCAGGTAAGAGGGAAGGTGCAAGACCCTGCATCACAGACACAGGGGCAGGAAGCACCACAGCCCCTGGCTGTGCTAAACCCAGGCCAGAGCACTCAGCTGCTGTAGGCCTGGTCTGTGCCCTTTGTGTCTCCACATGCCTTCCCACAACAGCATAAATAACTGATACAAGAGAGTAAATCTGAACAGGAGAGCAAATAACTCCCTCCCCTCTGACACCAGCATGTTAAGATGAAATGTAAAGCCCAGTTGTTTTGTTCAGCTGCTCCGCACCACAGGGAGACAAGGTTTTTCATTTCCTTAAAAAACCCATAGCAAAAATTCAAACACAATTGGCAACTCACCCGAAGTGGCTGGCTAAACTCATGGAAATGCAGAACAGGAAGAAGTTTTTGATCATGATACAGTCAGAGACCATCCCATTGTCCATTCCAGAGGAGAAAAGGAATGCAGGTGGTTGCTTTGGTGAAGGTGCAGCTGTTCACTTTGTTCTTACACTGCAACAACACAAAAAATTGACAAATTATTGCATGGACAAACAGTGGGATAGCTGAGTTCAGCTAACACCGCATCTTCTGCTATCTGCGCTTTTCACAAACTTATACAGGCTTATGTAAACATCAGCTGTTTATGTAAAGTTGTATATCTTCAAGGACATGTTTTACCTTCTGCTGACAGCAAACTGCAAAACAGGAAAAATTCTTTGTGGCCCAGTTTTCACTTATATTCATCTGTTGTATAAGTAACTAAAGAAATAGCCACGATTTTCCAAATGCCAATTTCAACCCTTTACCTATTTCAACAACTTCCACATGCCTGCAAACCCAGGGCTGTGTGCAGCCTCCGCATCCTTTCCTTCCATCGCAATTTTTTCCCATTAAATACCCGGCTTCCCTTTCCAAAATCCCAGTTGAAATGCCAAGAAACACCTACTGCTTCTTGGAATTCATGCTGCTGAGGCACAGCTTAGCAAAAGGAGGGTAGGCTGTTGGGGGGTTGGGGGAGAGGGTAAAAAGTGACCTTCCTCTCAAAGGCACATAAACCTCACGCTAGCACGAAGAATGACAGTAATGTAGCTGCTCCAGCGAATGCCGCTTTTTGGATACCTGCCTCAGCGACCAGATCACCAATTTCAGCATTGTGCACTAACGTTTTCCTCTGTGCCCTATCAAAAAAAAAAAAAAAGGCAAAAACCCAACCAAACAAAAACCCCCAAACCAAAACAACACAAGCTAAACACAAACAAACAAACAAAAAACACTCCAAAACCAACAAAGACCCCAAAAGAGCCCCAAAAAATACATCCAGCGGGGAATAGCCTGGATTTTCCACCTGAACGCTGTGCCCCCGCGCTACATCGTTCAGCAACTTACTCTTCCACCCCGCTGGCAAGGCAAGACACCCGAATCAAAAGCCGTCCCCCGGGGCAACCCCCGCCCGGCCCGCGCTGCCTCGCAGCGGGTCCCGCTCGCTCCGCTCCGCTCCGTACCGGGCACTGCGGGGCCGTCCGCTCCCTTCCGAGCACCTGCAGCCCCGGCCACCCGCACCTGTCCGGCGACTGCCGCTCAGTCGCCGCCGCCGCCCGCGCACTGCGCCCCGGAGCGACGCGCACGGCTCCGCGGAGGGTGGCACCTGCCAGCCCGTGNNNNCTCCCTGCCCGTGCCCGCCCCGCCGCCCCTTCCCTCTCCTGTCCCAGTCCCCACGGCGCCTCCGGCTCGCCCCCGCCCGCCTGCCGGCCGAAGTTTCCCGCGGCCATGTGAGCGGCGCCGGGCGCGGCGGGGTCCGCCCGGGGGTCCNCCGCTGGCAGGCGCGGCCCCGCCGCAGCGCCGCGCCCGCGCCGCCCCCGCGCCGAGCCCGTGGCCGGGAGCGCGGGGAGGTGTGCGGGGCGCGCCCGACCCTCGGGGACCCTGGCGGGAACCTCCCGGGAAGCGACCGCTGCCGGACCCGTAACAATCCCGGGAAGCTTCAGCGGCTCCCTGGGCTCCCCACGCCGGTCTGCCGCGAGCAGGTCCCACCGACCGCCCCCCGCGGCTGAGTCCCGGGCGAGTCTGGCCGGCGACGACCGTACTCGGGGAGAGGTAGCTCCGGCACAGCCCAGGCATGTAGGTGTCCTGTAACCATGAGCCGGGGACACCCACCACTCCACCACGGCCGAGGCTTACCGGTATGTATGTATAAGCACCACACATGTAAAAGCGTACATACATACACAAGCAGCCGTACATACCCAGATATGCATCTATACTCCTCTTCTCTAGCCGGTGGACCTGATCATAGCTCTTAAATGTTGAAGTGGGGGTCTTATATCTGCAACATAAACTCTCTTTTTACATCCTCGTTATTAGACATCCATGGTTTGTATCGGTGTTACAAATTCCAGGAGACTTGCAATAACTTCGAGGTTTCCTTGTCATTGTGTGTAGTGCTGATCCAGAAAAATGGATGCACTGCTTTACAGCCTCAATTATGGGAGCATTATGCTTGCTACATGTTCATCACATATATAATGTACTGCTTGCAGGAGCATTTTGAACTACGTGAAAGATGAAATGAATGTTGTAAAGTCCCAGTTCCTGGGGATTCCTTGAGATGCATGCAACATTTTGCAGCATACACATTTTACACGTGATAGCATGATTTCAATATATACGGCTGTGACCATACTTCGAAATAGCACTTCAAACTCCATTATTAAAAAATTACCAGATCTAACAAGGTAATACCTGTCTTTCAGGCAACATTATGGATCAATGAAGCATTTGTATTTTTCCTATATCCATAGAAAAGCCCTATGAAATTCATCCCTCCACTGAAATATTCTGTAGCTCATTGCCACAGAGGGTGCTGCTCTATGTATGCCTAGTCCAGGGTCTGCACCTTCTGAGTTGAAAACTGGTCCTTAGGAATTTCAGTTTACATTTTTTCTCACCTAACAAAACCAGAAATGTAGCCCCAGGAAGAATTTTCTGTGTAAACAATGAATCATTTTCCTAGAATCATTCGAGTAGCATTTTCTTGGGTAGTTCTTTGTAATTCACCTCTTCAATATTCCCGCGAGATTTATCAGGTATTGGACTAGGTGATCTTTAAAGGTCTCTTCCAACCCAGACCAGTGGGTTCTGTGGCTCTGTATCTGGTGCTCAGCTGTGTTCAAGTTTTACAGCAATGATTTATGGTCTTAAATGCAGAGTGAATGACATACGTTTTTCCTCGTTGTTCCTTGGTGTCTTCAATAAATATGAAGTTGTGAATGAATGTTGCTATCAGAACAGCTTTCCCAGTGCTTAAAAATATCTGAGTAAAGTAGTATGAAGCGCCAGTAGTTTCTCATGATAATGTTCTTGCCTAAGAGTGTTTAAATCACATTTTTTACAGTGCTTTGATTTCTGGTACGAACTATTAATATCTCCATATAGGTGATGTTGTAAAAATATGTGATCTTTAAATAATTTTACAAAAGCGAGATGTAGGAATATTGGCCTAGACCTCCATGCAAATGGGCAAGAACTGTGTGCCTTTTGCTCCAGCTCCCTAGCGAGCAGAACTGTGCCTCTGTTCCTCTGACTTGTTCCATCTTCTCCACGAAGCCATATGCTGCAGATCTGCTTCTCAACACCGAAGGCAGGAAGTGCTTAGGAATCGGGGGAACGGAATAGCACGAAAATGTTAAAGAAAAAGAAACGATAAACGAGAATGGTAGAATCACTAAACAGTTTGAGTTGAAAAGGGATCTTAAAGATTCCCTAGTTCCACCCTCTGCCATGGGCAACAACACCACGGAAACACATTAATCGGCGAAGGAGCGAGCTGAGGAGTGTGGTGTCACGCAGCTCGGTGCCGCCTACGCTGTGCCGAGCCCACCCGCTCCTCCCGGTGTCACTGTCACCGCGGTGGGCGACCTCGGCCAAGGGCTGTTGTTCGCACCGCCGCCGCCGGAGGGCAGCACAGCTCCACACAAGCGGCCGCGGACGGCGCGAGGGGCGTGGGGGCCCGGGCGGCATCCGCGGGGTCACGGACCGACTGCTCCAACACTGCCTGCGTGGGTGTCCGGGATGGATCCCTGCAGGACGGTGGCTTTGGCTTGTGAGAGCAGTTAATGCCAGCAATGGAGAGATCGCTGCTTTGAAGGCAACAGTATTGTACATATCCTCTCTGCTGTGTGTTTCATCAGGCACTCCATTGTGATTCACCTACCCTGACTGTATCCTTAGCCTGCTTGTCACGTTTTAAAGGATATGTCGAATTTAGTCTGTAAAACAATTGCTTTTTATTACAGGGAAATATCTTGGTTGGTTGCTTGGCTGTTTTTTCTCTGTACTGGTGTTCAGCAAAAGCCAGCATAGCCATTCTATACTATGATTATCCTTCAAATTTAGGAAAAATTGTGTGGTCTCTCTCTGACATTTCTCCTCCTTACTTCATTAAGTAATATTGCTTATTTGTAAGTATGAATGTATTCGAGTTAGATTATCCTTACATGGGAGTAAAACAATAGCACAGGCATATCAGGCTGTGATTTTTCCCGTGGCACACAGTGGGGAACTTCCTGGAAAATACACACCTGCCCCTAGCACTGTGACACTCAGTGTTAGAAAATGGCCTGTTTTGCCAGCAGCCAAAGGCATCTCTGTAACTGATCAAGTCATCCCTTTCTTCCAAGAGAGCTACAAGAAAACCCATGCAGTTGTATGGAGGTGTGACATGCTGTGGGAATCGAACCAAGTAGGCTCTTCAGTGGCAGTCTCTACTACGGAATGCTACTTCTGATATCTATGTGGAGAGGACTGCCTGTGTTCTTGAAATCTTCTGCCTTTGGCCTCCTAGCTAAGATTCCACACAAGGCAGCACTTGAAATAGTGAATTTGGTGATCTAAATCCTTTTCCAATAGAGAGCAGTCTGAATTAATCAGTCATTGAAGGAATCCCTAATCATCAACTAATGCCAACTCAGCCACTCTCAACACAGAGATTGGATCTGAACAAAGGGTGAAAGTCTCGGTTTTACTCCTTTCTGTATGAGGATCTGTAAAGATGACACTCAAGAGGGGGGAAACTTAACCCATGTGTATAAATACCTGAGGGCAGGGGGGCTGAAGAAGAGGGAGACAGAGTTTGCTTAGTGCTACCTACTGACAGTAAGTCAGTCCTCTGAGGAGTGGCTGAGGGAGCTGGCGTTGTTTAGTCTGGAGAAAAGAATGCTCAAGGGAGACCTTGTTACTCTCTACAACTACTTGAAAGGAGGTTGTAGCCTGGTGAGGGTTGGTCTCTTCTCCAGGGCAACAAGGGACAGAGAAGGTTCAGGCTGGACATCAGGAAGAATTTCTTTGCAGAGAGGGTTGTTAAGCATTGGAACAGGCTGCCCAGGGAAGTGGTGGAGTCATCCTTCCTGGAGGCATTCAGGAAATGGCAAGATGTGACACTTAGTGCCATGGTCTAGTTAATAAAGTGGTGATCAGTCAAAGGTTGGACTTGATGATCTTGGAGGTCTTTTGCAACCTTAAATGATTCTCTGATTCTTTGACAGGACAAGGTACTGCGGGCACAAATTAAAAAACATGACATTCCATCTGAACACAAGAAAAAAACATTTTTACTCTGAGTGTGGTTAAATATAGGAGCAAGTTGCCCAGAGACGTTGTGAAGTCTCTGTCTGTGGAGACAAAACCTGAAGACAAATGATGCTAGGAAGCCCACTGTAAGTGACCCTGCTTGAATAGGAGGTGAGCCTAGCTAATCTCTAGAGGTCCTCTCCAGCCTCAACCATCCTGTGATCCTGTAAGCTATGAAAACTCTGACATCCTGTGAAACTCTGTTACTTTCCCCAAACTATTTCCCAGCTGTGTCTGGTAGTGAAATGATGCAAACAACCTTGCTGATGTGAGAGGTATTGAAGTCTGATAGACTTTGAAGCATTTGGTGTATTTCTGAATCACAAAAAAGGATATTGATAGCCTTCTTTCCCTGTCATGTATNAAAAGGGATCTTAAAGATTCCCTAGTTCCACCCTCTGCCATGGGCAACAACACCACGGAAACACATTAATCGGCGAAGGAGCGAGCTGAGGAGTGTGGTGTCACGCAGCTCGGTGCCGCCTACGCTGTGCCGAGCCCACCCGCTCCTCCCGGTGTCACTGTCACCGCGGTGGGCGACCTCGGCCAAGGGCTGTTGTTCGCACCGCCGCCGCCGGAGGGCAGCACAGCTCCACACAAGCGGCCGCGGACGGCGCGAGGGGCGTGGGGGCCCGGGCGGCATCCGCGGGGTCACGGACCGACTGCTCCAACACTGCCTGCGTGGGTGTCCGGGATGGATCCCTGCAGGACGGTGGCTTTGGCTTGTGAGAGCAGTTAATGCCAGCAATGGAGAGATCGCTGCTTTGAAGGCAACAGTATTGTACATATCCTCTCTGCTGTGTGTTTCATCAGGCACTCCATTGTGATTCACCTACCCTGACTGTATCCTTAGCCTGCTTGTCACGTTTTAAAGGATATGTCGAATTTAGTCTGTAAAACAATTGCTTTTTATTACAGGGAAATATCTTGGTTGGTTGCTTGGCTGTTTTTTCTCTGTACTGGTGTTCAGCAAAAGCCAGCATAGCCATTCTATACTATGATTATCCTTCAAATTTAGGAAAAATTGTGTGGTCTCTCTCTGACATTTCTCCTCCTTACTTCATTAAGTAATATTGCTTATTTGTAAGTATGAATGTATTCGAGTTAGATTATCCTTACATGGGAGTAAAACAATAGCACAGGCATATCAGGCTGTGATTTTTCCCGTGGCACACAGTGGGGAACTTCCTGGAAAATACACACCTGCCCCTAGCACTGTGACACTCAGTGTTAGAAAATGGCCTGTTTTGCCAGCAGCCAAAGGCATCTCTGTAACTGATCAAGTCATCCCTTTCTTCCAAGAGAGCTACAAGAAAACCCATGCAGTTGTATGGAGGTGTGACATGCTGTGGGAATCGAACCAAGTAGGCTCTTCAGTGGCAGTCTCTACTACGGAATGCTACTTCTGATATCTATGTGGAGAGGACTGCCTGTGTTCTTGAAATCTTCTGCCTTTGGCCTCCTAGCTAAGATTCCACACAAGGCAGCACTTGAAATAGTGAATTTGGTGATCTAAATCCTTTTCCAATAGAGAGCAGTCTGAATTAATCAGTCATTGAAGGAATCCCTAATCATCAACTAATGCCAACTCAGCCACTCTCAACACAGAGATTGGATCTGAACAAAGGGTGAAAGTCTCGGTTTTACTCCTTTCTGTATGAGGATCTGTAAAGATGACACTCAAGAGGGGGGAAACTTAACCCATGTGTATAAATACCTGAGGGCAGGGGGGCTGAAGAAGAGGGAGACAGAGTTTGCTTAGTGCTACCTACTGACAGTAAGTCAGTCCTCTGAGGAGTGGCTGAGGGAGCTGGCGTTGTTTAGTCTGGAGAAAAGAATGCTCAAGGGAGACCTTGTTACTCTCTACAACTACTTGAAAGGAGGTTGTAGCCTGGTGAGGGTTGGTCTCTTCTCCAGGGCAACAAGGGACAGAGAAGGTTCAGGCTGGACATCAGGAAGAATTTCTTTGCAGAGAGGGTTGTTAAGCATTGGAACAGGCTGCCCAGGGAAGTGGTGGAGTCATCCTTCCTGGAGGCATTCAGGAAATGGCAAGATGTGACACTTAGTGCCATGGTCTAGTTGATAAAGTGGTGATCAGTCAAAGGTTGGACTTGATGATCTTGGAGGTCTTTTGCAACCTTAAATGATTCTCTGATTCTTTGACAGGACAAGGTACTGCGGGCACAAATTAAAAAACATGACATTCCATCTGAACACAAGAAAAAAACATTTTTACTCTGAGTGTGGTTAAATATAGGAGCAAGTTGCCCAGAGACGTTGTGAAGTCTCTGTCTGTGGAGACAAAACCTGAAGACAAATGATGCTAGGAAGCCCACTGTAAGTGACCCTGCTTGAATAGGAGGTGAGCCTAGCTAATCTCTAGAGGTGCTCTCCAGCCTCAACCATCCTGTGATCCTGTAAGCTATGAAAACTCTGACATCCTGTGAAACTCTGTTACTTTCCCCAAACTATTTCCCAGCTGTGTCTGGTAGTGAAATGATGCAAACAACCTTGCTGATGTGAGAGGTATTGAAGTCTGATAGACTTTGAAGCATTTGGTGTATTTCTGAATCACAAAAAAGGATATTGATAGCCTTCTTTCCCTGTCATGTATACCTGCTCTGTAATGGCATGGACACTGTAAAACATGACTTGCATTTTGAATCTGGTGTTTTGGTGGTTTGTTCTGTGCACCCCAGTGTAAATAGGGAGCTACTTAATTGAGTTTTGTGAAAGGTGACTGGGGGTGGAGTAAAACTCGGAAGGATTGCTCTGATCTGGTCCCTTTTTGTGTGACACAGAAGACATCAGTGGTGCCATGAGAAGAGAAGGGCACGTTGCTATTCCAGCAAAATTCCAGCTGGTTGTGAAATGCGACACCTTCAGCAAGTGACACTGATACTTCTGCATGCTCTCTGTTGTGATTCCCAAATCTTCAGGGTCAAAAGTCTTAAAAACGTGATCTGAACCTAATCCTGAGCAGGTTACTTTCTGCACACATTCAGTTTAGAAATGAATTAAAGACTACAGTTTCTCTTTGGCAGTTCATCCTGTCTGTTTTGGGCAATCTTCAGTCTTGTTTCCACATATTAGACTAACAGCTAAGCAAATATTCAGGATGTGCCTCAATAGTGTTGTCATGGATTTATAGAACACACTAAGCTTCAGTGTTTCTGAAAACCACTCTAGGCACCTTGCAAGGTCCCTACTCCAAGATTAGAGCCCTGAGTGCTAGAAGCCCTATTTCTCAAAAGTGGCTGGCAGGAAATGTAAATTATTTTGCATCTCTGTTGGATACCTTGCCCCATTAGATTGGAGAAATGATTCCTAGACATACCTCTCCCACCCAAAGGAGTGGAGAACATTTCCAATATTTTTCAGCCCACTGTAAGGTTTTAATGTTCTAACTCTTGGATTACAGCATTAAAGCAAAGATTGTCTGTTACTTAAGTGACATTCCTGTCTTTTTGCACCCCTATAAAGGGATTACATCTTTTTTCCCCATATCCACTTCATTGTCTGAGTCCTTACAATTCCCTTTTCCCTTACCAATTCTCTCCTCTCTACAGGTTAACCCAGCTGGTCCAGATTTACACAATTTATATTCCACCTGTGTGGCTTAGATGAGTGTAAGTGTTGAAAGCCTAGCTGTGGTCAATGAAGAGCATGGCACCAGAGCCAATGGCAGGGATCATCAGGCCTGGCACTGCCCTTTGCAGGGAAATGTTGCGCATAGGTTTTGACAGTTCGCTTATATCAGTTCAGCTTCTCAGTGAGATAGTTCTTTTCTCCTCTGTCCTGGAAAAGAGAACTTCCTCTGCAGCAGTGGATAGCAATGCAAACTCAGAGTGTGGGGTCAAACCTGCTTAGAAATGTTTTTCCCATGGAAGAATTGTGGTTTTAGTCACATCCTTGCTGGGTTCCAATGTGAAATCTGCTTCCTGTTCCCACAGTATACCAAAGTCTGCCCTGAAGATTCAAACCATGAAAGCCAAAGGGATTTGAAACACATCCTGAACTGCTAGTTCATGGTCCTAGTTTCAGGAGGTGAAAGGGACTACTTAACAACAGTGCCTCCTGCATCACACAGTCCACAAATTTCTATAGCAGTATAAACTGTGACTTTCTGGTTTGCTTTTCTCTTGTTTTGTAAGAATACATGCTATTTTTTTCAAGGTATCCATAAACTGCAGCAAGTCACCTCCTTTATGAGTATTATATCCCATAAACAAGGGCCTGCTGTTATCTCACCTCAAATCTGTCCCTGGGTTCTTTTCTTGTTGGCATAGTGGTTTTAGCAGAGATGAGATTGTGGACTAGTGAGATTGGCATTGCAAGTAGAAGGAGATTTGAAATAAGGGCATCACCCAATGAAAGTTTATAACATGACGTTCTCTTAGATTTGATGTCTTTCATTAACATATTGATTTAATGTACATATACAGATAGAGTGGGTACAGGTGTGAAGTTCACACTTTGCCCTCCTCTGAGCTGGATCCATTTTTCCTGCTTGGCAACCATAGACATTGTCCTAATAATATGGAAATTACAGTGCAAATAGGTGTACTTAAGCTTCTTAACAGGCCTAGTGAGAAACAGCCCTATTCAAAGACAAAGATAGTAAACAGAGGCACAGTTTGTTTTCTCAGTCTGTGTCCTTTACTCAGCAGCAGCAGTCATTGTATCTTGATATTCCCAGGTGATTACCTCTGGATCTTCCATTTCTCCAGAATTGAACTTTTAAACATGAAATATATAAACCATGTAGGGGCGGTCCCGTGGTGTAATGGAGAGCACTCCGGTCTCTGAATCCCAAGGTCGCGAGTTTGAGTCTCAGTAGGGACCATCCCCGGCAGTTCAATGCCTCCCTGCCATCCAATCCCGTCAGATCTTGGATGCTCAGCAGGGTCAGCCCTGGTTAGTACCGGGTGCTGTGACAGTCCCAAGGACTTCACTGTCACTGTCCAAGCTCGCTCGGCCGTGGCAAATGAACCTTAGGACTTAAACGGTGGGGCCAGTTCTGTGCACGCTGTGCCTCACCTAAAAAATCCACTGCACAGGCTGGAAGGGCACACCCACGTGGGGAGAGCCCTGCCCAAATCTGCGTTCATGAAGGTTGGCCATTATATAAACTATACTGCATAGAAAGATATAATAATGTAAAGGTTGAATAAGCATTCTTTAAACATGTAAGATTCTTGTAACTAATGTGTTCATATAGATTATATTAAACACTGGTGATTCATGCTTGTGCCTAAAATATTTCAGTTTTTTGGTGCAAACTTAAGGGGGATTTTTTGCACAAAAGTGAGCATCAACTCAGAAAACCTCTGAATGATCCTGTCATATATAAAATACCTTTGATTAATTTCTTCAAAATGGTTAAATTTACTGGTTCATATTTTAGCTAGTTAGAGTATTTGAAAAATAATGGGTCATTAGGGTAACACTGTATTTAACCTTTAAGGCCTCAGTTCTGCTGTCTGCTGATTTGGGTGCATATTTGCTCTAAGTATGGCACTGTGTGCTGGTTTAAAGGTAAACCAGCCGGAGGAATGAACACAGCTCAAGAGAGATTACAAGTCAGAGTTACAATTTACTAAAAAGATTACAATTAATATAATGATACAGCCAAAAATTGGTTTTAACACACAAAAAACAGATGTATAACCCAGCACCCTGGTGTTTGTTAGCCCCTGTGCTGAACACCACATGGTCCTCCAAACATAAACTAAAAGGAAATGTTGGTGAGGATGACGGTTGCAGACTGGTTGAGAGTGGCAGTCGCAGTCCTGTCGAGGTTCTGGTCCCCCTCTGAATCCGACGAGTGGTATCAGAAGTCCCCAGACATCAAGATTATATATGCTCAAGTTCAGGTGGGAATGCCCAGTACCTTTCCCAGGGCCAGGAGTTTCACAAGGGGTGATTCACTCTGTGAATCATGGGAAATTTTTGGAATCTTTGATAGTACAAATTGTTTTAGCTGCGTATTATGCCAGTCCTTAATGACCCACTAGCAGACATGACCCCTCAGGCTGGATGCTAAGGTGCTAATGCCTCCCTGGAGAGCAGTTATCACAGCTGATAACTCTTCACTGGTGTGAAGACAGAAACATTCCCATGCCTGGCAGGGTTCTTTAACACTGAGCTTGTAGCCTGAGGTGTCAGGTGTGCTCTGGGCAGCTGATGCAAATGATCCGTTATTAACAGTTCATAGGAAATTACACAGAGGGTATAGAATACACAGTTTTGCTTATACCCACGTAGTAATAAACTAGTCTCAGCCCCTGTAAAAAGGAAACACTGTCTGGTGCATTCCTTGTGAGGGTAGAGCACACCTTTAATGATACAGCTGAGGAAAAGCCCATCTAAATAAGAAAGAACTTTGTGGAGAATACCCACAATTCAGCTTCATACATATGACTCCTAAAGAAACCTTAATCAGGCTTAAATGAGAGCATATGAGTCCTGCATCAATATTCAAGGCTTTATGCATATGCTACTGCACATGTAATTCCTTCATAAGAGGAAGGAGAGAAAAAATCTTGGAAGGAACAACACAGAAACTCATTGAACTAAGAAGGATGGATCAATTTTGATAAATTTTTTATTAAGTATATATTCAAATATTCTTAATGGATGGAAGGTGAATTTACTAATGGACAATATAGGAGTAGAGTAAACTCATGTCCTTAGTGATGTTAAAGACAGAGTATTTGAAGTTTAGACATTGGTTAAATACAGAAAAGACATACTAAAATCTATTTCACATTTGGAATACATATCTGAGTTTTATTATGCGTACATATATATGTATCTCATGTTTAGAATATAAGATCTATATATTTATGCGTCTTGATACATGTATGTGCATATCAAGTCTACCTATCAGTTGGGTTTCGGCTATGTAAACGCTAAGATAAGATTGGATTAGCATGTTTAAGTTGTTGTGATGAACTCAGTTCTTTTTTGGCTGCTATAGTTTCCATATTTACTGCATTTCCCTGTGTTGTTTATATGTGTGCTGGGCATACTGACAGAACACATTACTTCTGTTTCTGAACAATATAGGTAACTGTCAAAGATGCAAAAAAAATTAGTATCCATTTCTGTAAAATTTCACATGAGCTTTCAAGTCACCTGTAATGATTCATTATAAAAATTAACTGCTGCTACAGAAAAATGCACTAACACATACCATTTGGAAAGCTGTAGACACAACTTACATTTATTTTAGGATTTGCAATGTACTGATTTTCAGGCTGAATTTATTGGCAAGAGCTAGGTGGGAATAAATGTTCTCAGCAGTTCTGAATCCCATTAAATGTGACTTCTGTTTTATAGATTCAAGTGATATTATTAACAAAATTTCAAGAAAAATGAGGTTTAAAATTGTTTCATCTAGAATAAGCTTTTACAGAAATTGAACAGAGCTGCTAAAAAAAAAATGAAGAGAAAAGGAAATAACCTGACAGTGCCTTGTTTTCAAAAATATATTGATGGAGATTTCACAATGATTTATATATAAAACTACAGGATGTTGAATATTAATAATTGAACTATAGCAACCATTATAATGTACCAGACCAATGCAGGTGATACCAGTCCTAGATCTTTGTAGGAAAATATTTTGTCAGTCCCAGTGCAGTAGAATTCAGAAGGATAAAAATAGTAACATATATTATGTATATCAGTCAATAAGCGAGATTTTCATGCAGTATAAATTGGCCAAGTGAAGGGCAGCAGAACTACACCCATGAATCAGCTGAGGATATGCCTGGAGTGTGACCCAGTAATTATGATTCAGTCAATGAGAGTTTGTTTTAATCTGAAAAATGAGATTTGGCACAAATATTAAATAGAGGCTTTTTTTTTTTACATGTTAGTAGACATTTAATCAATGAAAAATGCAGGTGGCTTTCTCTCTAAACAACTGCAGAGCAGGCTCAAATTTACCAGTTTGTATTAGTCCATGGAAAAAAGTAGACTAAAACACTAGAGTTTTAATAGAGTTTTTGTTTTAATATTTCTAAAAACATCAGTAGGATGGAAGAGGAGGATATAGTCGCAGAAAGACTTCAGAACAGCTGTGAGGAGTTGTCATACAACCCAAGCTTCAGATATTCCCTTTGACTGTGAGAGAGCCTGATTAACTCTTTGCTATGGTCAGTCACTTGTTGGTCCAGAAAAATCAAAGGTGAGCAATTCAAACCTATATAGACCCTGTGAGACTGAAGGCAGATATCAGCTGAGAAGCAGCAAGGCCACAGCTGTTGTTGTCTGGTAAAGGAGAAATCACTCCCTAGGAGTTCTTAGCAACTCCCCAGAAGTTTCTCATGAGAACTCCTCAGGTTTCCCGCAGGACACCAGAGATGTTCCTGAAAATAGTCAGGATGATTTCACCAAAACACTCGACTTGTGAGATATGGATTATAACCAATTAGAGTTTGCAGTTAGATGGTGTGAGATTCAATTTAGCCAATTGAACGGTGCCTTAACCCTATATAAACCATGTGCAGTGTGTAATAAATGGCATTCACTTGATCACATTGGTCTGGTGCATGATGTCCTTTTTCATCCGCGTATTTATTGTTTACTTTAGTCATTTTCCCTTTTTTGGCCAAAGGGAATTTTTTATGGATTTTCCTTGCTCTGTCCTCATAGACTGTTCCACTTTTATAAAGATGATTGAGTGTTCAACATATTTAGGATGTAGCACACCCAAGTTCATTCCTGGGTGCACAGTGTTTTCCTGCGCTACTTGTTCTGTAGTTTTTGAAGGAAGCAAACAGGCATACGAACTGGAAGGACAGAATGTCGACATCCCCAGATTGCACATTGATTTAAAGTCCATATCAACTCTATTGGCTGCATATTTTTGAGAAACAAGACTGCTTCTATAAGTAAAATAAGCTGGATTTATCACCACGCCTTTCACCTCTAGCAACTGCTGCTCAATTGTCTACCAGAAACTTTACCTGTTTGTCTAAACAGATGAGTTGTGGGTTCAAGGAGCTAACACCTATATTAACTTTAGGAGCTGAAGAGTGGGAATGGTCAATAAACATAGCATCTCAGTGGCACAGAAGGGGATCAAAAGAATATCTTCAAAGAGAAAATAGTAACTTAAATAAAATATGACCACTAGAATGATTGCTGTTTGATCTACTGGTGTTTTCCCAGTTTACTAAAAAGAACAAAACAAGTGACATCAAATGTTAATAAGATGCTTTTTGTGTAGAGAGTGCTGGGGCAGAATCCTGAGTATGTCCAAGACGGCAGGAGGGAATAAGTTTCAGGTGAAGAATCCAAGAAAAGAGACACTAAACCTGACAGTTACTTTTCCACTCTAACTGCATTTCATCATAAAGTGTCATTTTGTTGAAATCAGCGTATGGTGCTTTTATCACAGCTTTTTGAGTTCCAGCATCTACACCATGGAAAAGTAAATTACCCACCGTAGAAACACCAGCACTCCACTAGCTAAGGCATTCAAGCAGGCATGGGTGAACCAGGTTCAAAACTCTTGTGTAAACACTGGACTGGAGTATTGCTCTCTTAATGTGAAGATAAGTCCAAAATTCTGGCAGCTGACTTTTAACTGCATCTCTTATTTTATGGATGACCAGCTTGGGCTGCCCAAGGCTTACAGAGCACTTGCAGTGGTAGACAAAGTTGGTGAGAGCCATGGTTTCTCAGCACCTCTGACTGCAAGCCTGTGCAGTCTCCAGCGAAGTGCACAGGGTTGCAAGCCATGAATTTTAATCCTTGCTCTGCCACTAATTCACTGTGTAGCTCCAGGCAAGTCCCTATCTTTTCAGCTGTAAAATGGGAATAATAATAATGGTTTCCTATCTTTCGGCAGCGATAAATTCATCTGTGTTCTTGAGGCATGCAAATACTACAGTGATGACTGGCCCAGAAAAGACCACGAAAAAATGAATAATTCTGTATTTACTGCAGGCTTTGGGTGTGCAGTAAATAAGGCACTGTTAACTGGCTGGTGAAGATTACTTTTCTAAGTAGCTGCTTATTCAGTAGGTACTATGTAATCAGTACCTACTTATCCTGTGTAATGAATGATAAAGGGTTCCTTGGGGAAAAGAAAGGAGGCGAAGACACATTTCAAGAAAAATATTAATGCTGATTTACAGGAAGGTATAGTTAGGAGTTTATCATCCATTTAGGTTCTAGTGTTCTTTGACTTTAAAGCTCTTGATTTTGGCAGCCATCATGTTCTTCTGAGGCAATTGTCTTCTGTGCAGGTACATGACTAGGTATAATAACTTGCTCCCTGCCATAAGAGCAAGGACGATTTACTCAAAAATAGCATTGTGACTGTGCACATCTATCATTCTTCATGTGCAATTATTTCTGTTGGAAACCCAGGAAAACCAAAACTGAGCTTTTTTTTTTTTTTTTTAAATGGCTGCTCTGATCACACCATCATATTCCCACTATTATATTGCATTTTTATGAGTTCTGAGATTAGTTTCAGGGTAGGCAACCTGTTAGATTTGTTACAGTGTCTCTCTCTTTGTACACAAATTTCCCCCAAAGCTCTCCTCTTGTAACAAATACATTTTAGCTGTTGAAAGTAGCAAGGAAGAGAATGACGACATGAAGACATTGTTCATGGTGGTATGCTAACACTTCAATTCAAACTTTGTTAGGGTAATGTGAGCATGTTTATCCTGGAATTTAACTGCTTATTAGACCATTGCTATCACATCTGTTAAAAGCACGTGCAATCTGAAAAACAAGCTGCCAAATGTCCTTTTTACAATTACATTGTTCAGAGATCCGTATTGTCATTCTGGATGGTAGATGAGAGAAGTGCGTGTTGTTTACCTTGTCTTCAGCAAGGCTTTTGTCATTGTCTCCCATAAGATCTTCATAGGTAATCTCAGGAAGTGTGGGTTAAATGAGTGCACAGTGAGGTGGATCGAGCACTGGATGAATTACAGGACTCAGAGGGTTGTGATCAGTGGCACAGAGTCCATTTGTAGGCTTGCAGTGAGCAGTCTTTAGGGGTCAGTGCTTATTCATCAGTGACCTGTAAGAAGGGATGGATTGTACCCTCAGGAAGTTTGCTGAGGGTATAAAACTGGGAGGAGTGGCTGACACACCAGAAGGTTGTGCGGCCAATCAGTTAGACTTGGACAGGCTGGAGAGCTGGGCAGAGAGAAACCTAAAGAAGTTTAATAAAGGCAAGCGTGGGATCCTGCACCTAGGTAGTAATACCCCCATGCACCAGTACAGGTTAGGGGCTGACCTGATGGAAAACAGCTCTATAGAAAAAGACCTGAGGATCTTGGTGGACAATAAGCTGTCAGCAATGTGCCCTTGTGGCCAAGAAGGCCAATGGTATCCAGTGGGACAAGGCCAGCAGGTCAAGAGAGGTGATCCTGCCCCTCTACTCAGCTCTAGTGAGGCTGCATCAGGAGTACTGTGTCCAGTTCTGGGCTTCCCCACCCAAGAAAGTTAAGGAACTACTAGGGAGGGTCCAGCAGAGGGTTATGAAGATGGTTAGGGAAGAGATCATCTCTCTTATGAGGAAAGGCTGAGGGAGCTGTGTTTGTTTTACCTGCAGGAAACTGAGAGAGGATCTTATCAATGCATACAAACATTTTAAGGGTGGGTGTCATGAGAGTGAGTCCAGACTCTTGTCAGTGGTGCCCAGCAACAGTACAAGGGGCAGTGGGCACAAAGAGAAGCACAGGAAGTTCCATCTGAATATGAGTAAAAAGTTTTTACTTTGAGGGTGACAGAGCACTGGAACAGGCTGCCCAGAGAGGTTGTGGAGTCTCCTTCTCTAGAGATATTGAAAACCTACCTGGAAGTGATTCATGAGTAACATGCTCTAGGTAGACTTGCTTAAGCAGGCAGGTTGGACTAGATGATCTTCCAAGCACAACCAGTCTGTGATTCCCTATTTTATGTTTGTGAATTTGATGTGTTAATGCAGCAGTCCACTGATGGGTCTCATTTGAATACAGTTCTGAGTCATGCTTATTTTTCTATACAGATGTTCTTTCAAAACAGGGTATGCATAGATTTGTTAGTCTGATCTGCACCCCATTTGGTGAGGCTGTGTTTAAAATTAGACCATATAAAATTAGAATCATGGTATTTGCAGTAGTTTTGATATAACAGAATCATTCACTGCATAATATTTACAGCCTTTCATTGTATCTAATAAAAGAGTATGTTTTATTGTAATCTAACTCTACACATTTCTAGACACTTACTTGATGTTTTTATCTGTGATATTTGAGGTTTATTTGAGATAGTAAGAATATACTGCATAAAACAATGTACTATATGGCCACAAAGAATATTTAAATGTATATATTAAAATAATTTTTCTTGCTACTTATATTGAGGACTTTCACAAATATTTTGTAGCAAATTATTGCCATAAATGGTTCCTTATACACCCTGATCTTAGGAACTGCACACATGGTTTACTCTGGGCATGTGAAATTATTGCAACTGAACCCATATGCAAAGTTATAGTGATGATTAAGTCAGTAGAAACATGTTTGCAAGACTCTGTCCTGTAGGTTTTTACTTTTCGCTTTACAAATAGTGCTACCAGCTGTGAGAAGGATACAAACAATAGGCACAGAACTATTGTTAGGGATGACTGCTACCTCTAGTCACTAATGAATTAAACATCTGATGCCTCATATTGAAAATGTTTTTAAAATAGTTTGCATATAAAAAGGATTACTGTAAGAGATATTTCAGTGAAGAAATCTTTAGGTTGTTTTAAGCACAGCAGCCTTGCTTCTCAGTAAAAGTTTGCCCGAAGTACATCATCCTTTGCATTGTTGTTTGGCAGAATCTGATGGCCTAAGTTTAATATCTTTTGCTTAGTGGTTCCTTTCACCTATGTCTACATCCTCAGAGGCACCTAGGTATTAGAAAACATAGTAAAGTAAGTGGAATGTGGATTATTTGAATATGAGTTTTCACATAGGTTCCCTCATGAAAGAGAGGCCAGTTAAAAATACCTTTTTTTTCTTTAACCACTGATGAACTCTTTCAAAAAAGTCACCTATCATGATCTCTCACCAAAACAGTGGACACTGAAATAATGCTACTGTTGAGAGGCAGGACATGAATATAATTGCAACAAGCAGAATTTCAGCAGGGACCGTGCTAAATATAAAAATCTCAGTGCTAGAATATATTGAAATTATTGTAACTTGGCTGTACTTGCAGTTCAACATAAAACTCTCATCTTTCTGGAATAGCACCCTGATGCTTGTAATCAAAATCAAATTGAAACACTGATGTCTGTTTCTAGGTGTGAGGGAAAGAGATTAAGGAGAATGAGAGATCACTGTCATCTTTCATATCACAAAAGGTACTTTGAAAAGGTCACAGTGACACCAGGGGAAAACCTGAATGGATAAAGAATGTACCATCTACCACTACTTCAGCACAGGTTGTAATGTAGAGCTGTGAGACAGCACTGCAAGCAAGGCTATAATAACAATGATGCCTAAACTCAACAGAATCTGTGGTGGTAAGCAGCAACTATGTAATTGTGGCTTATTGAACCCAGCTATGGCTGCACATAGGTTTACATTTTAAAGAACTCACTATGGAAAGAAGCTTGATGCCCTAAGTTTTGCTGTGTAATTGTTTTCATTGAGATGCATGCAGAGAGTTGAGTATGTTTGGAAGGGCGGACTCGTATGATAGCGTGACAGTAATGCTCCATAATATATAAATGGACTGAATAATTTGGAATATTTCCTACCTTATAAAAACAAACGAAACCAAACCAACCAACCAACCAAAAAAAAAACAAAACAAGAAACTACATATGGCTGCTACTACATTGCTATTATGCCTTCAGATGCCTTCATAAATAGTGACAGCCTTCCCTGTCGTACTCTCTGTTGCATGTAGATGCTCCAAAATACTGGTAACTTTGCTAATGTGGGTAATTTCATTTCAGTCTTATTTTTAATTATTATTTTCCTCCAAATCTTTCCTTAAATCTGTTTCTTCAGTGGCTAAAAGTTTAATGATTACCCTCCCATTAGGGAGGAGCAAGAAGATGGTTCAGCATTATTTATTTATTATTCTTTTTCTTAGCTGGAAATTGAATTATCTGCTCCCTATTTAAGACCTTCCTAATGAAAACATCATTTGCCATGAACTAAATGTTCTTCAATAGAAGCACTACATATGTTCTTTTATAGTAGTAGCACATAACTAGCTAGCAGAGCAGAGTAGGAAGAGAGGGCAAAAACAAATTCAGGTGTAGAATTGCACACATATACACATGGAAATAGATAAACACCTTACAAGAACTGATGAATTAATCCTCAGCGCACCTTCAACAATGTGCTCAGATCTTTCTCAGTGACACTTCTGAAGGACAGGAAGTCATAAAAATGGACTCTGGACAAGCTCAAGAAGTGGGGCCATGGGAAACTAATGAGGTTCTACAAGGCCAAGCACAAGGTGCTGCATCTGGGTTATGGCCACCCCGGTTTCAATACAGGCTGTGGATGAACAGATTAAAAGAAGCCCTCATGAGAAGGACTTGGGGGTGCTGGTGGATGAGAGGCTGGACATGACCCAGCAGTGTGTTCTCACAGCCCAGAAAACCAATTGTATCCTATATGCATCAAAAGCACTAGGGCCAACAGGTTGAGAGAGAAGATTCTGCCCCTCTTCCCCTCTCTAGTGAGACCCCACCTGGAGTACTGTATCCAGCTCTGGGGTCCCAGCACAGGAAGGACGTAAGCGTGTTGGAGCAGATCCAGAGGAGGGCCACAGAGATGATCAGAGGGCTGGAGCCCCTCTCCCATGAAGACAGGCAGAGAGAGTTGTGACTATTTAGTGTGGAGAAGACTCAAGGGATACTTCATTGTGGCCTTTCAGTACTTAAAGAGGTTAATAAGAAAGATAGGAACAAACTTTTTAACAGGGACTGTTGTGATAGGGCAGGGTTGATGGTTTTAAACTAAAAGAGCGTAGATTCAAGTCTAGATATAAAGAAGAAACTTTTTGAGGGAGGGTGGCCAAACACCGGCACATGTTGCCCAGAGAGGGGGCAGATGACATATCCCTGAAAACATTCAAGGTCCAGTTGGATGAGGCTCAAAGCAACATGATCTAGTGGAAAATGTCCCTTCTTAATGCAGAGGGGTTGGACTGGATGACCTCTAAGGGTGTCTTCCAACCCAAACCATTCTATGATCCTATAGTTCTGTAAAAAGGAAGTATTATGTGGAAAGTTGTGTGGTTTGATAGGACACAAAATGTAATTTGTCTGTCCGAGATGTTAGATGTTAGATAAATGCTCTTCTTGATGAAATCTTCTGAATTCTGTTAATGAATGTATAAAGTAAACCCCCTAGAATATCCCATATAAGGCTTTCCTATTACCTAATTCTAAGGAAAATGATCCAGATCCCATATCAGATGATACATAGGATTCTTCAAAGATCATTGGGGTTCCCCACAGTTCAGGCCTATCATCTTAGTTATGGTGATTGCTGGATGCTACTAGCCAGTACTACAGTATGGTGGGGGTCCTTCCAAGTTAAAAAACAAAGTAAATTTGTCAATCCATTGAATTTATTAGCAAAATGGCTCCTGAACTCATGATAAGCCATCATCCTCCATCTTGGCTCTCCTGAAGTCTGGGCTTAAGCAATTTTTTTTCTTTGCCTTTTCTTTCCCTCTGAGATGGACATATGCAACAGAGATTTGCACCAAATTTTCTTTAACTTGGTATATCACCAGCTCCCTGTGTTCACTCATCCTGGCTTCCCATGCAGGAATGGCCCAAGTTCTCGAGCAATTCCCTTCCTCCTCACCTAAATTTTCTGCATCTTCATACCTAAGCACACTTCTAATCATTGAAGTGTTAGGTGGAAGTTCGAGGCTCAGTGACAGCTCAGAGGCTGGATGCAGCAGAGAAGTTGTGCTCTGGCATTTTATACTTTTTAGAGAACAAGAAAAGATCTGGGGCATAGCAAGCCTCCATATTCAACAATGCACCCTATGGCACTATGCAGGCTCACAGATTTCTGGCTTTAGGGGGGCAGGATTAAGGACAATTCTCAGTTTAATCTGGGGTGTTCTTTCAATATCAACAGATGAAGTCACAGCAAATTTAAGAATGGTGCCATTCTCTTGTGGGTAAAGCCATAAACACTCTGGTTTTATTACTGTTTAAAGCTGATGGGAATCTTAAGCACTTTTATTCATCCGTAAGCATCCGTAAGAGATATTTGCTATGGGAAAGTTTGACCAAATGCTAGTCAGCCCTTGGCATGAGGAAGGTGGCTACAACATGTGAGAGGTGGGTGTGTGTGTGTGTGTGTGTGTAGGGGCACACACACACCCCTGTGTATGCTCCCACACTCTCCCAAGGCAGTTGTGTGCTTTACAGAGGGCTACATTTTACTGTGTCGGCATTGCATTCCCATTCTTGGACATCCTTCAAGACAGGACAATAAAATCTAGCCATCTTCCACCCCGACCAAACCCACAGAAAAGGACCTGGTGCATGCCTCAGAATGTGCAGCATCTGGCACATGTCTGCTCTGTCCAACTGAGCTCAAGAGCTCCCAGTGGGCTGTGCAGCTTGCCATAACCTCCAGAGACTGCATGTTTGTTTGAGGCACAATCTGGCCCATCATTTCATATAATCCCATTAATTTCACTAAAAAATAGTAGTCCCTTACTTTTCTAAGGATTATTGCTTTTTAACTATTCTTTGAAGTGAATTGTATGCAAAAGTGTCAATGAAAACAGATCAGAAAGAAATATAACTAAAAAAAATTTAAAATATCTCTGTTCAAGAGCTAGATTCATCTTTCTAGAAGGGAAACAATAAAAGATGCTAGAACGTACCACATTGAAACATAAAAGCTCTCAGCTCCACCAGTTCCTCTTTCAGTCTAGCATCAATTACAGTGGACTTGTAGCAATTTCACTTAATACTAGAGGGATCATATTAAGGAGGGAATAAAGGCTGACAAAGTATGTGCTTTGTTCAATTTGCTAGTGTTTTAAAGAATGAGGTTTTAAACTCTCTGCAAGTTATTAGATTGCATGCATTGAATGAAAAGCAAGAAAATTTGTAAAGCATGATATGATGTGGATTTCTAAAGCAAAAAGGAAATTTGGTGTGTAGTTCAGCGAACTATAGCTCATTTTCATTGTAGATATTTCTACTGAGAGATTCTGTTAAGATTTAAAACTACAACTAAATGTACCCAGTGAAATGGCAAATCTCTGTACAGTTATAAGCACATAAGAATGGGAACACTGGATCAGACCAAAGCAACTTATTCAGTGATTCTGCATAAAAATTTACAAAAAGTAAGTAAGAAGAGGGCAAGTACTTACAGAACCACTGAAAGAGAGAGTAGTCCCCTTGTGCTGAGCAACAACGAAGGCCTGGGGAGTCTGTGAGAGGGTCTAGCCTCTCAGTCCCTCCCACTACAGTCCCAGTTTGCTCTGAGTCTCCATCAGAATCCCCGCTCTGAGGTCCACATGCTGAAATTTCAAGGGACTTTGGAAGGTAAAAGGGAAAAAAAAAATACATATATATCCAGGTAGGTAGTTTAGGAGCAATGAGGAACTTTCTGGTGGTAGAGGAACCAGTATTTTATTTGCTGAAGGGCCAAAATTGCACTCCCTGGCACCCAGCATTCAACGTGAAGTCAACTCCTCTGTAACACTCAAGTTTCAGTAATCTACAGTTAAAAGTTAATTGATACTTAATCATATAGAATAAATCTATAAATAAGACTTATGCATGCCAGAATGAAAGGTATTAGGATGTCTGAAATACTATAAAATGGATGTATAATTGATTTATTTTGTCTAAAGCACTGTTGAAGGTAGAACTGCTTTCAATATGGGAAAACATAATTTATGTTTCCTTGAAGTTACAACAAAGCATTAGGTATTAGGAGACTAACATTCTCTTTCCTATCTGCCAGGCAAACCTTATAACCAGGACTCACAGCCTGACATTGATAAATGATTTAATTCTGTAGTGTTTGCCCCATATTCCTCAAGTGGGATTTTTAAATGGAGATTAATAACTGCTCTCTTCTCTGAGATTTCAGATGTCCCAGTTTTGCAATGTTTAATATATATGTACATACAGCATTTGAGAACTTTGAGAGAAAAATACCAAATATACTTAAAAATTATATTAGGGCCTTTTAGCCAGTTGCATGCACAGTACAATTTATAGAGATGATGATGAACAAAGCCAGGCAATTTCGAGATTCTAGTGGATGAATAAACACTGAACGAATATGCATAAATAAAGGGGTATGGATTTCAATTTTTTAATTGTTGCTTTCATGCAATAGAAAAGTATTTCAGACATTCAAAACTGTTTATGAAATTCTTGACAAACTGAGGTGTTGAAATGTGTGCTTTGGATTTCATCAGTCTTTTTGCAGACTTAATTACTTCACAGTGTTTTAAAATAAAGATGGTGGGAATTTTGAAACATTGCTTTCATCCTTAGAAAGCTTTTTTTCTTTAATTTAGTAAAGTCAAGAGAAGAGCTGAGAGCGTTCCAATGTCACTGGATGTTTATTTTGCATTTTAAAAAAATGTTAAGGTTCAACCAAGCCCTCTTAGATTAAAGCACTACTGCAACAGATGTCCCAGTGTATTCAGGACAGTTTAAGTGTACATATTCACATCTCAAAAACCTGTACAATAAAAACAGTGTTAGTTCTTCTGATTCATTTTTAAAGCAAAGAACATTTCCATGTTTTCCAATTCATAGAACATTTCTAATCTTTCATAGACTGCCATGACTATTTAACTACATTTTGCAGTTCTCTCACACTTGATGTGAAGTAGAGAAAATGCAGAGATGCAGAGGCACCTTTACCAGCTTGTTTCTCTTTTAAATCAAAACTTCTGATGATTAAAGAAGAGTAGATAAAAGAAAGTACAGCTCGAGGCTATGATATAATGCACTTAAAGGTCCCAAAGGCAATATTCTTAACATCTACAACCAAATCTGAAACATAACAGAGGAATGTAAATGTTAGGGTTGGGCTCTTAAATTTAAGTTTCCTGACACACTGCAGGTTGACAGCCTTTGAATTTATAAAGATCTCCTATTTAAACAACCAAAAGAGCTAAAGATCACTTAGAATAATTATTTTGATCTGTGATTGCAAAGCAGTAGTAACCTACGAGAATGTATTACCATGTACATATCCACGCGATTATTTAATCTGATCATATGAGTTTTCATCATCTTAAAATTGTTCTTCCTTACATAGTTTGGAGACTAGTTTTGTCTGTAAAAATGTGTGTCAGGGGATTCATAACCCATTTTAAGTATTTGTGTATAACTATATACACTTATGTGATTTAGAATGGATCAAGAAATTATTCTTCCTCATGATATTTTTTCAAATAATTGAAATATTTGAGTCTTTTATGCAAATGCCTTCTCTCTCCTGTTTGTCCCTCCCCATCCTTAGTATTATTCAAAAAAGAAAACCAACCAAGACACAAAAAGAATTTTTTTTTTCTGTGGATGTCTACAAAATTCAAGGAATGATCCAGAGAAACACTAACTTCTTTGGAGACCAAGGGCACCTTAGATTTTTGAGTAAAAATACCTGAGGAGTATGTAATGGGCCTTGTCAAATAAATGTGCTCATTGGCATGACTATTGCACAACAGCACTGAGTTCAGCACTGAGCATGTTAGCAACACCTACGTTCACTCAAAACTGTCATAATGTTGGGCCAAGGTGACCTCTTCATTTTGTAATATGGGTCATTGAATAACATACATCATGCCCACTAGGATGCCAGAATGAGAACTCAGGGCTCTCTTCTGCCTCTGTGTACTTTGCATGGAAAAGCTCAATCCCTCTATAGGGAGCTGCCCTTTTAAGTCACGAGCTTTTCATGAGCTATTCTTAATCAACTAATTTTTATTTTATCCAGATTATTAACTACCATTGTGAAAATTTAAAAAGAGAAACAAAACAAAACTTTAAAGAAACTGAAGAGCTTGAGAGAGTAGGCTTTGCTTTAAATTATATTTCTCCTGCCACCAATGTTGACATGCACTCCAGTATGCAGTAAAAGTGCCCAATCATTGTATCAAGAGGTAAATTTCATGCCTTTTATAATAGGGATACACTTATCAAACATAATTCTGGTCTGTGAAATTTAGAGGTTTATTCCTACAGAATATTATGAGCACTAGCTGTCTCTGAATTTTTTTTCTTTCTGAGAAAATGCATGTGTTTCACAGCAGCCCTCTAACAGCTCAGGAGGGTTAGAAAGGACACTGGCAAACTTCTTATCATCCTGGGATGTATGCAACTGCTTCAGGGGATTAAAGCACAGACATCAAAAATATGAAACTGAATGAATTTCTGAACTAAGAGAAGTAAAACCAGTGGTTTATTTGTGGAGAGTGCTGTGATGAAAACAACAGACAGTTTGAGATGTGAAAATTATTTTACTTTTGGCTCACTGTAAACTAGAAAGATATATTTCTGATTGCATTGAACATAAACATTCCCATACTCAATCAAGCCAAAGTTGCATCTAGTTTGCTTCTCTTGAGAACAGGCAGTAGTATTACTTTGGGAGAGGCATGAGAAATGGGACAGATACAAGACAATTCTTTCCCAGGTACAAACTTCAATTTTCAAGCAGTGTGAGGTTTATGGACTCCCTCAGCCAGAGGCTGCATTCACAACATTGATCTTAATAGCCACTGATGGAGCTTCTTCTCATGCATTTGTCTAATGGATTTTTGAGCCCATTTATAACTTTGACCTCCACAGCTTCCCTTGGCAATGAGTCTCACAATTTAATTATACATTGTGTGAAAAAGGACTTCATATTGTTTGCTTTAAACTGACCACCTGATCATCTGAGTGTTCCTTTGTTTTTATAGTATGAGCAATAGCAAATAATCATTTAGACAGTCTATGACTTCATATATATCCATCATCTTTCTCCTTCCTCAGCTGCTTTCTAGACTTAAATGTCTCTCAGCCCAAATCTCTTTCTTGCTGCCAATGCCATTTCATACTTCTGATCATCCCTGTAGGTCTTTCCTAAACCTTTATTGAGCTCTCAGGCTCTCTGAGATGGATGAGAACAGTATGAAGCTTACAGGATGTGGGTAGAACAGAGATTTTTACAATACTGTACTGATCCTGTTTAGTTCTATTAATTCCTTCATTGTTCTTAGCACTTGTTTACCTTTTTGGCCTCTGCTGAGCATGGAGCTGAAACCTTCACTCAACTACATGCAATGACTCTGAGATCTTTGCTTAAGGATAATGGCAAATTTATGCACTGCTGTTTGTGTATTTTTATGGCCTACTATTTTTTATTTGGAAATAGAGTATAATAAAAAGAAAAGAGAAAATAAATTCTGTGGACTAAAATAATGGTATAGAAACTACTGAATTAAAACTAGAATTGGACACCTTCAAGAATATCAGTGATTAAAATGTGGGTAAATAGGCATCTACAACTTGATGTATTCTCACTTGATCCTTCTTACCTTACTTTGAAATGCCAACAAACAGGTTTGTAGACTTGCTAATTAATTGGCATGTTTCTGAGCAGTGCTAAACCTCCCAGCTCTGGCTGATGTCAAAAGGAGTCAAGACTGGCTAGCCCTCACAGAATTGGACCTGAAGAGTATTGTTCTGGTAACTGTTTATACTATGTGACGTTGTCACTTCCATGCTATTTGTGGAGCTTGATGCTGGGAAAAATGAATTTCTAGAGAGGTTATGAAAGATCAAGGATGCTATAATGTCATCATAATTACATGTAACTTGGGCATCAGAATTACATAAAAGCATATTGAATGCTTACTTAACATAACATTTGAATAAATCATGTTTAAAATCATGTTCACTGAAACATTTATTTCAGTTAGAGCTACATAGTTTAAGCTTCTCATACATAAACATTTTTGACATTATTTATGAAAACTTGGCTTGCATCCACTTAATTTATATTTTAAAAAATAAGGGATAGCTATGTGAATCTTACATTTATAGCCGAAATCTCCATCGGCTGTTGCTTGCTGAAGTTTCAGTACATCTACAATGGTAATTCAATAACTGTGTCTACAATATCCTGGGAGTTTTAAACACAGTTTCCCATTTTTACATTTGACATTTCAGTCTGTACTTTCTTATTTTTCTTGATAGGCTTCTAGGTACTAAAAATAATTAGTTAGTGCCTATCACGCTACATGGCAGTGATGCCCTTGAATATCTAACCTGGTTAGCATGGGTTGAACCTCACAGGAAAAGAGAATTTTATTGTCTCATTGGTGCAGATGCCTCACTGCTTCTGAAGCTCCTGGAGAGAGGGTTTGCAAGGTGGGTTGAACAATCTTGAGGTAGAAGTCCAGAAACAGCTGTTCTAGGGAGGAAGATTTACACTGAGGTTTTGCATCTAGCTGTTACAACCAATAGTTACTGCATCAAAGCCATGAAGAATGGGTTTAACTTGTCCTGTATGGCATATGCTGGGTCACTCCACAACAGTATTTTCTTCATTTCAAAATGAATAAGGCTCTAACATAATGAGGTGTGCATTCCCCAAGTCTGTGGAGAGGGAGTCTAGCATCACGTTTGTTTTTCTCCCTGATTGTAAATTGCCTGTGTGAGGTGTACAGAATTTTTTCTGGAGTAGAAAAAGAAAGTATTTTTTTCTCAGTAGTGGCCTTCCATGTTCAGATGCTTTCAAATCTGAAGATAAAATATCTCACTTTCTTACTGCTAGCATTATCTCCCAAGCTATAAATATTAGCCTTTGTATCTATATTTTCATGCTGAATCATTTTGTTAGATACATAACATTAAGAGTACTTGTTAAGCATTCTGTGATTCATTAGCGTTGAATCATAGAATGGTTTGGGGTTGGAAGAGACCTTAAAGATAATGTCGTTCCAACCCTGCTACCAAGGGCAGGGACACCTTTCACTAGATCAGGTTGCTCAAAACTCCATCCAGCCTGGCCTTCAACACCTCCAGGGATGGGGCATCCATGGCTTCCCAGGGAAACCTGTTTCAGCGCCTCACTACCCTCACAGTAAAGAATTTTCTCCTAATATCTAATATAAACCTACTCTCCCTTAGTTTGAATCCATTCCCCTTTGTCCTGTCACTATATGCTGTCATAAAAAGTCCTTCTCCATCTTTCTTGTAGGCTCCCTTCATGTACTAGAAGGCTGCAGTTAGGTCACCCCAAAATATTTTCTTTTCCAGGCTGAGCAAACCCAATTCTCAGTCTTTCCTCATAGCAGAGGTACTCTGTCCCTCTAATCATCTTGGTGGCCTTCCTCTGGACTTGCTCCAGCAGGTTGATGTCCTTCCTGTGTTGGGGACCCCAGACCTGGATTTAGCACTCCAGGTGGGGTCTCACCAGAGTGGAGCAGAGGGGCAGAATCACCTCCCTGGACCTCCTGGCCATGGTGCTTTTGATGCAGCCTAGGGTACAGCTGCCCACTTAATATTAGCAGAGATATTCTTCAGGGAACTCCAGCCTAAAGACATGGGTCTGTTAAGCTTTTGGGGAGCAATATGCTCAGTGTACTGAAACAGATCTAGCCTTCCTTCCATTAAATCTCATGGATGGGATACATCTTATGCAGTACTACCCACCCAAAAGTTAGATATCTTGCTAGCTATGAGCTGTGTTCATAGATAACTATGTACTTCTGGAGGGTGATACATTCACACTATTTTAGTTTATTTCAGTCTCTGGTGTTTCTTTCAGTCTTTGGACTTGCTTCTGCCCTCCTCAGTGATTATTAAAGTAGCCCATGGTAACTGTCTTAGACTTACACACTTCATCTCTGTTGTTTACATCAGCAAGGGGGAATCCTAAACAGAGACATTCTGAGTGGTGGTATCATCCAAAAAATGGGGAGTCTTTTAAAAAGCACACAGAGCTTCAATTTGAAGTTCAGGGAAGTCCTAACATTCCAGTATGGGTTGTTCATATTATGGTTTTCTGTATTATATTGAGTAAGTCTTCAAGAGACCCATGGACAAAAAAAAAAGGCGAAAAGATAAGTTACTATTTGTGTTACTTTAATAATCCTAAATGTAAAACATTAGCTCTTTCTAGCAACAAAAACTCCACCAGCAGCAATACTGAAACCATATGCCCTCCATTTGATTTACCATCAATGACTGCCTGGCTGCACACAGAGCCTCTCTGCTTAATAGTGGCTCTAGGCTAGTGTATGTATAATATTCAAAGGAGTTTTGTTCTTTTATTAAAGTTGTGATAAGGATGCAAAGCATTTTAATGGGAATAATCAATTATATAATGATATTCATATACAACAAAGTGCTTTTAATATAAGTACTTTTAATGTGTCGCTTTTGTAACAGGGGAATTACTTTTGTCATAGTTTCAGAAGTATGTCTTCTATTGGTGCCAGGCAACAGCCACAGTAGGAGACTCCTGTAAAAGATGAACTCCAATTACTCCTCATTCACAAGAAGGCATTTTTCAATGCAGAGACCAAATGATTTTACCACTCTGCTGAATAAGAGAATTTCAGCATTAAGACGAGTCTACATTTTTTTGTAAGATAAGAAAAAAATGAAATGCATTATCAGTCTGAATAAAAGCTGATTGTGAAACTTCAACATTTTACAGATTAAATTTGATTCTTTCCATTGTCTAATGGTTTTCCTGATCTCCCTTTGCTGTTATCAACTCTCTACCAATAAGGAAACTAAGTTAATTTTATCCTGCCATTGGCATTTTTACTGATGGATGTCAAAAGTTATAAACACAAGGCAGTCCCACATGATGTTTTGCACAGTTGTGAAAATTTTCATAAATCTACTAATTAGAGGAAACTCTTATTATATTCAATTTTTTTTTTCTTTTATGGGTATGCATATATTTAGGAAAGGAGATTGAAACCAGATACTTTTTCCACCTATACTCTACAGGTTCATTTAGAAGTGTTGCCCTGTTCTACCCATAGCTAATTTGGTGTAAGTACCATGACAGTTGTCATGGTTGCAAGATGAGCTGTGTCTGTCTCCCAGGTGTCATTGGCTGTGTTTGGGAGCATGGTCCTAAAGGAAGATGAAGGCTGAGCATCCTCCTTGACTCTCTGCATCCAGTCTCTGCAAATGCAGAGTAGTTGCTCTATTACCTTGCAGTAAGTTGCCAGTGCACTTCAGAAAAGAGCCCAGCAGTCTTCTCATCTCAATATTGACCATGTGACTCTACCAATATGAGATACCTAACTATAATCAAGGGATATATTTACGTCCGTGTTGAGGCTTCAGATGCTCCCTCTCTGTTTTCCCTCCCTTCATCTCTCCTTTGTTGAGCTCAGGAAATTACCCCAGCCTATACTCAGTCACTGAGAACCAGACAACTAAGAACTGTGGACACTAAACTAAACTGTACTTGAGAATATCAATCAATCTCCAACCCAGGTGTGGCTGCAGACATGCAATACTATGATCTTTAAATCCAGGGCAATGTGGTTTGTGAATCCTGATGCCTAGAACAATCAAAAGAACATAAGATATTGTGAAATTTGCAGTAGGATTAATCTGAAGATTAGACGTAGGTGTCTACACAAGATCTGGGTGTTCCCATTATGTCAAAAGAGATCTAGTCAACTCAGTTAATGGAGCCTATGTATAGAAAGCTTGGGATCTTTCTCTTGGGTATAATCTAACATGAGAGGTTCAGCTCAGTTCCCATATACAAGCATCCTGAGCCATTGGGATGCTCCAAATTTTCCCCCGTGAACTCCAGTTAGCTCTCAGTAGAGCATAAGTATTGCGTAGGTCCTGTGTCATGACTGATAACTCTATGCAATGTCTCAGGTAACTCAGTGCATCTTAAATGTTCTAGATGGTGGCATCTAAGCTGAGCCCAGCCCAGCCCTATCAGTTCTGTTTTAGATGGCTGGCTATTTCAAGGAGATCCAAGACATGATAGAAGCCTCATGGCTCCCTACCCAGTGCACAAGGGAGTCGGGCATTTACAACACTCAGCTGTTAATATCCTTTAGCCAGTGCATATGTAATGTAAAATGCATAACCACTCCAGGAACAGCGACCAAACCGAGGATCTACCTTTCTCATGTAAGAGAGGCTTAATGCATCCAAACTCAGGATCATTTACCCCATGCTTTTAGTTGCTTCCCTTTAACTTCTCTAAGCAGACAGGTAAAGTAATGCACAGAGACATAAATCAGATTATAAGATACAAATCAATACTTATTATGGAGTGCCCCTTAGATTCATCACGCCTTCTCAGAAATCACTTAGCTAAAACTTATATTTTATTGCTGATTCCAGCAAAGCCAACACATTTCAGACATCTCTCGCTCTCCCTCAAATCAGTAGCACTATTTCAGAAGACTACTTGTTTTCCCACATGTTCTAAACAGTCTAACAAAAAAAGTTCAGTAAAAGAATATCTTATTTTTAGTTAAAAAATGAAAAATGTATTCTGCAAAATTGCATGAATTTCAGCTGAAAAAGCTCAAAAATATAGACTTTATCTCCAAATTTTCAATGTCTTTTTTTGCATGAGCCTAAATGTTTAATCCCACATAAAGGTATTCAAAATATCAGAGATAAATTATTTCACTTAACATTGAATACATACTTCAATGTGCTTTTTTATATTTTGGTTTATTTAAAAAATTAATTAAATAACTGAACGGAATAATGTTCATCTGGATGAATCAGAAACGTTTGTTGAAAATTATTCACATAGCTCTATCAAAACCATATTTTTTCATTGTGCTTTTCACAAAAGCAGTTGCTATTTTTTTCTTTTTTAATTTCTTGGCAACGGAGTCATGGATCTATAATTAAAAACCCACTAAGACAATTTCCAAAGGATTATTACAATCTTGTCATGTCAGGGGTTGAACAAGTCACTTTATAGATTATTTTTTCCCATCCCTAGTTCTACAATGATGGTCTGAAAGCATTTAGGGCCCTAAACTATGTTTTGGTTTTGCAGTGAACACAGAGCATGCAAATGATATTCTCTTTTTCTCTCTTTTTAGGAATGCAGTTGAAGAAAACAAAAAGCTATATGCAATTTATGACACAAGGTGAGTTACTAAAAACACTTAAAATGTGATTATTATATATAATAGAATGCTAAACCTTTAAAATTTTAACTTTTTTTCCTTGAGTCACAATGTAATCCCTAAATTAAGGCAAAATGAAAAATATTATAAACCATCATATACACTTCTGTATCTACCTAATAATGATTCCCATTTATATATAGTCATTTTTCCTCTGTGTACAGTGCATATGACAAAGAAATAGAGTTACACAATCTGCTTAATTTACACTTTATTTCACAGATGGAATATGGCTCATGATCCTGATGTGTGTATTATGAGTTTAACTGTGGCTGCTTCTGATGCCAATGTTTGGAGAATGAGAATAAAGGGCTAGCTGGCACAGCTTTGGAAAAAGAGGATGCATTTAGAAAGACCAGCAGAGTGCTGTGTCTTGGCAGTGGATGGCTGTGGATGCAGCCTCTGTATAAACACACCTCCTCATTCTGAAGTCTTGCCTTTCCTCTCATCCTTCTTGGACTGTTTCCTGTTAAGGGCACTCCTTAGCACAAGCAAAAAACCTACTCAACTGATAAGAGCAAGACATATATAAATAAGATTTTCACTTTTTTCTACCCATAGATTTTTCTTTGTTACCCTGGATTTTCACTTCTAGAATTCTGCAATGCCAGGAACCAACATCTCTTGGTGTTTAAGCTAGTCCTAACATAGATGTACCAGTTAGGATCCTGACTTGATCTTCCTTTAAATATAAGCAATTTAAACAACCTGTGATTGTCTTCTTCACTTCATATAATCTCCTGCAATATGAGGCTTAGATCTTGACTTGGAATTCTGGATGCTTTGGTAAAAAAATCACATAAACAATAATTATCACAAATAAGATCAATAAAGATAATGATAAATATGATAACACAAATATATGGGCTATATCCTTCTGTTTTTACCTAGCCTTAAAGAAAAAGAGTAGTCGCTGCATATTGTTTTGTTAAGAATAATGTGCTCCTGCCAAAGGGATTTAGACAAAACCACTCAAGTAGAAACTCTTAACAAAGAAGTCCTATGTAAAATAGCTCTTCTTCAACTGCAGTTACAGTAAAAAAAAAATCGTAGCTCAGTCACTCGGCTGTTTTTCTAAACATTCTCTGTTTTCATCTGGACAAAGACTTAAAGAATAGTTCTTCTAATGCTCCACAGGCTTCTCTAATGTATTTGTGTTATTTCAGTGCATGATCATTAATCTTTATGATGAAAAAATGTGAGTTATAAAGAGCCTTGATTATTTCTTTCTCTGCCAAAGTGTCAATGGATTTTTATTTTGATGTGTCTGACTCATTATGTGCATAATCCAGAGGTTTTGCCGCATAAGGAATGGAATGTCACAGGAATACTTTTAAATTCATTCAGATAATGTAAATTTTTGTTCCATTTTCTTGACTATGAAGAAAAATACCCATCTGAAAATTTAACAGCAGTTCAAAACAATTTGGGTCAAGGCTCTTATTAAAGGCAAATTTTTCCCCATTACTCACATGGATTAATAACTTATTCTTTATGTGGCTCACTGAAACATTCAGATCTCCACTAGATCAAAACTGTTGACATAACATCATTAATATTTCTGTATAATTAAATGTAAACCAGCAAATTATGCAATCAAAGCAAATGGATTCATGCAATGCTGCTTACATTCTCCCTGACAGAAATGGGGACAACCAGTATACGCTCATTGTCAGTTATAAGCTCAGCATAAACCATTGAGTATTACTTGACATCAGCAAATATGGTTTCTGATAAATATATATAGTAAATAAACATAATCTTGTTTTCCTCACAGTATGTCCAATAACCTCTGCTCATTACCTGAACAGGCAAAACACAGTGTATTAAACTGCCAAAGTGCAGAGCATTCCCTAAGCCTTAATGCTCCCCAGGGTCCTCCTGTCACTCTAAAACTCTGCTTCTGCTGAGATACTGTAGGACAAAAAGTAGGAAAGTTGCGTTTTCTGAAGGAAATACTATGGTTCTGTTGTACAGTATTGTTGACAAAAATGATTCACAACTTTCGACTTCATAAAGTGCAAAAGGACTCAGGCTTGGGGGAAAAAAAAAAAGGAAGAGTTGAAAATATTCTTGTGGATTTTTTCCCGAACAGTTTTATTAATTACACCTTCTCAGCAGGTTAAACCAGCAGGCTATTAAAATTGCTGCAAGGCAGAGTAGGTAAGCAGCAGCATGAGTCTCAGCCTAGTAAGATTAATGTCCTGTGTTACTCAGAAGACAACACTTCAGCTATAGCAGCAATTCTTCCCACTTTTTTTTTAAGTTTCAGTCTCTTTCTCTCTTTTATATCTCTGAACGCTTTGTGATTGCAGTTTGCTTCAGGGTAAGGCTGGATCTTTGTCAAAATCAGTTAAGTGACAGACAAACCAGAGAGGAAAATGAGAAAGAAAACGTTTGATAAGTGATTCTGACCTCAGCTTGTAAGTGGAGTTAAGTTCATTTTGTCAGGTAAACCCTCAGTACCACTTTCCAGCACAAGAGCTCAGTGATGCATTGCATGGTGTGATCAAATACTTCTTCCCTGATTCTCAAGCTAGCCTTTATCCTACAGTCTGGTAACTGATAGTGGTAATACTGCAAATACATCAGTTGTGACCAGACCTCTCCTCTTTTCTAGCCTTCCTGTCATTGCCTGCTCTTCTGTATCTCCATTAGTGTTGAGAATTACGAAAGAAACTAGAATTTGTTCCCAAACTTTTGAGTGGCTTTTCATTCCAATCCCACTGTCTTCAGCAATTTTTGTCCTTTGACAAAGGTTGAGTGCGCTCTGTTCCAGCCCCTTCTGAAATGAGATGATGAGTGTAAATACATAGCATGTCCCGTGGTGTAGTGGAGAGCACACCGATCTCCGACTCCCAAGGTCGCGAGTTCGAGCCTCAGTGGGACCGTCCCTGGCAGTTAAATGCCTCCCTGCCATCCGATCCCATCAGACCTCGGATGCTCAGCAGGGTCAGCCCCGGTTAGTACCGGGTGCTGTAGATAGTGCTAAGGACTTCACTGTCACTGTCCAAGCTTGCTTGGCCATGGCAAATGAACCTTAGGACTTAAACAGTGTGGGGCTAGTTCTGCGCACACTGTGCCTCACCTAAAAAATCCACTGTGCAGGCTCGGAGGGCACATGTGGGGTGAGCCCTTCCCAAATCTTCGTTCGCGAAGATTGGCCATTATATTAAATGCAGACCAGGACTTTGCTTGCAAAGTAATCATTTGATCATTCCTACTTCCTGTGCTTTGGTAAGTATCTCAGAGCAGTCTCAGAGTACATAACCACAATTCCTTTCGCATGAAACTAAGCTGAAAAGTGCCCCTCGGCATCACACTGAACAGGCTCCAACTACTAAGGAGCATCTACTCTAGTGGACCAGATTAGAACTTTTCTTAATAGGATGGAAAAAATATGAAACAACAAATGTGAATGGCATGGATATCAGGTCCTCAGCAACAGCGGTTTTCTCTACAGACCATCCTCTGTGCTTGCCAACCCAGATATAGTTGATGAATCCATGGTAATCCAATTTACCCCAAGGACTTCTTTCACTTGTAGGCTTGGCAGCTGTATTCTTCCACATGTATTTGCATTGGCCCGAAGACAATCCTTCTGCTCCTTCACACATAATGCTTGCCTTTGCAGTTTAGACATCCATTTTTGAAGTGGTCTTTACAATATTGGTAATGCTAAGAAATAAAAAAAAAACATATTCTGTGCTCACCTTGTTGAGCAAAGTTTGATCAGGAGTGTACATCTTAAATATCCAATGGCCCAGAGGCTGGAACATTCACCAAAGTAGTAGAAAAAGGATGAATTTTGGTCTCTGAACTACAATGTTCAAAGCCTCATATTTTACAGGGATAACTTTACTAGGATAGGAAGACTGCACACTGAAAAGAGAGCAAGAGTGAGAATGAGAAATGATGAAGGCACCTAAGAGGAGAAAAAATTGGGTTTTATTCCTTATATCACTGAATGTTGACTTATTTTATCCAGTAATTAATTAATGAATCACTGGATTATTTATGAAATAATAATACTTCCCAGGTAACAGTCAAACCACTAGGCCACAGAGTCATGTTAGCTCCTTCCCTTTCCCCTACTTAACTATTTGCAGAAAAGTGGCATATTTTGAAAAACAAAGCTTTACCCCGAGGTCCTGCAGTCTGGGCTAATCTCAGGAGATACATCCATCTTGGATGGAAAATCTCTAGGTTGTGACTGAGTGCTTTGTTTAGCTTTAGTGAATAAAAGTGCCCAGACTCTCTCCTGCCATGTTATTACATGTTATTACAACTTTTGACAGGAGATGTTTGGAAGCCTAATTCCAGAAGCAAAGTCAGAGTGCTGAATTCTGGGGCAGGACAAGGAGTCTGTTTCTATGTCACTTTTTTCTTAGTGGTCACATTAAATATTCCCCAAAAGCCTTGGCTTCCGTTTTTTCCCTAAATACTCTGCACTGTACAGGCCATTGTTGGCTCTTACCTCCAGACCACTGCCATGGAAGCTTTGTTCTGAGTCTTTCCTGCAGACAAAACCCACGTTGCTACTTTCACTGCAAATGCCATGTCACAGGGAGATCGAAATGATTTTTACCTTTCATGAAATTCATTGATCATTTATGATTTTTAATGTCCTTTGGTTACTGCTAAGCCTAATTGAATCCAGAGAGTTCCAAGGAACAAATGCTCCATAAGCCACTAAATATGTCCTTGTCCCATCAGCTCTAACCTGGATTATCTTTAAACTGTTCACAAGTAAATGGAAATGGTTGCTTGTAAGATCAAGACGACAAATAGTTAAATGAAGTGTGATAAAATATGACAGACTCTACAGCGCTGTTGATTCATTCCTACCTCAAATATGTTTCCAAAATACCAGGATAGCACATTAATCACAAATAGTGTTCCCTAACTTTTTTTATTTCTGTTATGAAACCAACAATCTATTTTTAAAAAGTTACTAGTGCTTAAATGCACTTTTAAACTATGTTAATTTCTTCATAAGAAATATTTTCTTTGGTGTTAATGCTTTCTTTCAGAATTTAGGAGGAGAGAATTGAATTGCTACACTTCCCTAGATTCATTTTCTCTGAAGTCTTTGAAAGAACTGGTCTTCAATACTGACCATCCACAGCACTGAAAAACATCAGGACCCAGGGCCTTCAGATTATTAATTATTATTGTTGTTGTTGCTATTACTAGTATTATTATTGATATTATATTATTATTTATCATAGTTGTTTATTGACTTTTCATTTTTGAGCCCTTGAGTGATATATGCTTCACACCACAATTCTCAAGCTTCCATCATAAGCCTAATAAAGTGTTTAAATGAAAGCTTAAGATTTTCACTTACTTCATAATCATAGTAATTATGGCACTAATAAAAAATCCATATGAAACCATAAGATTTGGCAATGCTCAGTTTCCCTACATTGTCCCACATTGCCTATATAGTTTAATATTGTTTTTAAACCTGAGACTGCTCCTTCTTTTATTTGGAGCTTTATTATTAACTGCAACAGCAACAAGGTCAGGACATACAGCATGGATTGCGCTTATCTTTCTTTTAAAGAATTTGTTGAGGAAAGATGGAAAGCCATCCATGCTTTCTCATCTATACATATCACCACAGTATTCCTCAACTGTCCATCCTTTGTAGAAGCTTCTCCAAGGGAAGAGGTTATGTAGAAATAAACACAGGTGGCAAGAGAGAAAGTGCGAAAGACATAGCTCTTCTCCCTTGTGTAACGTTGTGCTTTGTCAGGGACCAGTGGCCACGGATAACAATGTAACCAGAATCAGGAGCTGGCCAAGGATGTGTGTATAAGTTTGTAGAGCAAGGTGAAGATCTCTTGTATTGAGGAGCTCTGGAACCAAAAGCAATATAGCTAAGTTAGCGTTCTTCTGTTTTCAGGCCAATCAGTCCTACTGAAAGGACTAATTAACTTGGAAGGAGGTTAAATATAGTAACAACTGTGCTGTCTTTATCCCAACCAATGTTTTATACAAAGTTTAGAGCACCAGAAGCTCACAGATGACAGCACTCACCCAAAATCTCTTTGGTACCGGTGCAGTCTCCCTTCATTACCGTCCCGTGTGACAAGCACCCTTACACACACTTTGAAGCCAGTGGAGGTTTTACCTGGCAGAAGTGTCCATCTCAGTCTGTGTTGATGGCACTCTCGCAGGCACAGCTGTAGGGTACATGCACACTGCACCCCTGGCCGTGGCGGGGATGGGTTGAGACTGTTGCATCTCAGAGCAGGGTTGCCAGGCCAGCTCCTTTTCCCGCCCCAGCGGCCCCCCCCGCGCACCGCTCCCAGGATGCGCCAAGCGGCAGGTGGGCACAGTGCCCCAACATACAGCAGCAGGCCGAGGGGCAGAGAAGGGCAACGGCACAGCGCCGGGGAAGCCCCTTCCCACATGGCTCCAGGGGGGACTCCGTGAGCTGCTCTGGCCCCGCAGTCCCTCTCCTACCCCGGGGATCCCCTGGCCCTCCCAAAGAGACGAAGCCGGCCGCAGGGAGTCCCCCGCGGGGACACCGCCACCTCTCTGCGGGTGCCACGGAGCCCGTGCTGTGGAGGGGGGCGGGCGTGCCCGAGGCGGTGCCCGGGGAGCCACCGCCCCTTGCCGCCGGCCCCGGCCCCGCGGGCCCCGCTCTCCCGGCGCCCCACCTCGGGCTCTCCGCCGGGAGGGACGGCGACGTCCTCCCTCCCTCCCGTCCCCTCCCCTCCCGGCTGGCGGGAAGGCGGCAGG
>VWZD01004945.1:6913-264293 GCA_013396695.1 Sakesphorus luctuosus | reverse complement strand
GGTGGCGGAGGGCCGCAGCTGTCAGCATCTCCTGGCGGTCCAGGGGAAAACAACAGCCCAGCTTGTCCGTGGCTAAAGTCTGACACGTGCGAGTGCTTTAAGGATCGTTGAGCACCCAGAGCCGGCGCGGTTGTATATGGACTTTGGAAGAATTGCAGTCTTGCCTCGGAAAGTGGTGCTGTGCGCAGCTGTCGGGTTCACTGATGAACAGGGAGGTGTTTAGTGCGTTTCTGGGTTTGGTCCTCCCGTCTGTATAGTTTGGTGATTCTGGATTAGAAGCTACAATTTCTATTTATTGTCCTAATGCTAAATCTGAAGTGGATTTTTCATGTTCTGAGCAAATTAGTCCTCTCTGTGTCTCAGTTTCACCCTTGTATTCTTCCTCTTGCAAACCTGATGTAGAAAGAACAGCCTACTCTGCAATGGTCTGGTTACATTTTATGGCATTAAAAATAATAGTTACATGTTTGCGAGCTGATCTCTCTTGTAGTAGATATGACACTAAGGGTTCACTACACCTTCTTCAATGCACTGTTGCAGTGTTACAAGCTGGCATAGCTTGGCTTTATACATGATCGATTTATTTTCATCAATCCTGTACCTTTCACCTGCTCTGCTTGAAATTTTGAAAAACTTTTGCTCTACTTCTCATTTTTTAAAAAATGTTTTTAACAGAGGTACAATTACCTGTTAAAGTGTCACCAGTGCCAGGTTTTTTTTACTTATTCAAGAGGAAAAGATGAGATAGTTCTTACTTATAAGAGTTTGTTTTAGGTTTCCTGTAGATCCAGGCAACTGCAGAGACAACTCGTACATTTCACAGGCTTTTCTGTGCCTGTGGGATTGCTTCTCAAGTGAAAAAAAAAAATGGAAGCTGAATGAAATTACTCTCAGTGAAGAGTAATTGAAAAGTCTGACTTCAGTATCCCCACTGCCACCTTTCCCACCTTTGGCTATGCTCCAGGGTTAGGGAAGCATTACATGACGCATTAAATTAATATATAGCACTTTGTGTATGGGAAGTGCCACTTAGGCAGTAAATATCAGAGGAAGGCATACTGAGATTGGAAAGAAAATGAGAGGATGTATGCTGCTTTTTGTGCATTTTTTTTCCTAGCTGCAGGAAAGGTTGTTAGGTTTAAATAACAACTTGTCCAAACCACTGCAGCAGGGACATAAGGAAAAGTAAGTAATTACACTCCTTGTTATGCTAGGCTGGGTAATTAGATCTTGAATACAAGATACAGGAGCTCCTGAAGAGGATGGGTAGCATTGCTTTCCCCCAGATGGTACCCAGTGTACCAATTAATAAAGTTCCTAGCTGCCCCTCAAGTCAGTGCCCACTGTTGCCCATTAGTTGCCAGAACAGCTGTAGAGAAGTGGTTTTTCCTATGTCTTCTCCTGGGGCAATGCAAAGTCTAAGAAATACCAATATGGATCTTGCAAGAGAAAGAAATAATGTGTTTCTGAAGGGAGTTGCTAAAGTACTATTGTTATAAAAAAGTACTATTGTTATAAAAACTGCACTGATGTACTTCTGGAAAAATGTACAGGTAGGGCTTCGGATTGCCGAACACCTTATTACAACCAGACTTTCATCTGAACTTATCTCCCTGTGGAAGAAGTCATCTCGGACTCAGCACAGCAATAGTCAAGTACTGCCTGAGTAGATCACTTTCACTTATTTTAAGTTATTTTGTATCAGTCTGCGAAGATTCTTGAGTAGATACCAGAGAATAGTGAATAAGGACGAACAGAAAGAGCTTTTCTAGATAACTCAAGGACATATTCCAAGTAGTAATTTTGAAGGGATAAAAAGTCACAGTTTGAAGACCTGAAGCATAGCTGATGAACTTCATGCTGGTTGCCAGATAAACTTTTAATTTTTGACATATTCTTTCATTTAATTCCAAGCAGATATTGTAAGCATTGACCTTTAGCCTCATCACTATTGAAATACCTTACAAGAATTTCTTTGTGTGAACTGTAGTATGGACGTGAGTTCCTTTGATTCAAATCTAGACATTGGTGTAACCTGTTATAAATTAGCTTGTTAAAATTCAGCTGTATTAAAAATAAAATAACCAGAGATTTAACATTCTTCAATTTTATGGACATAAATAAAATGTTATTACAGCAAGTTTTATTATGCTGCCTTCTAGGCAGTCTATAGTGTAGCTACTACAGTGTAGCCTGTAATGTGTCAGTGATATGATGACAATTCTTTATAAGAGGAATTACATCTTGTATCGTACTCTTTTCTGTTCTTCATCAGACCATAGATTTATAGATAATATATTCCTCTGTGATGCCTCAGTAACTAGTTATTCATTTAGCTTGCCAGTGTTTAAAAATTCTGTGTAGTTTTGGTCTCTCTGTTGAAAATTACTAAAAATCCTTTGCCCTCTAGATCCAGACTACCTGTAGCTATTTTTTAGTACGGACTTATTGAATAGCCATGTGCATCTTCCTTGGCTTATATGGAATGGTTAACATTTTTCTTTTATTTTTGATGAAGTGCTAAGCTGGATCAGGATGACAGATGAAAGTATCAGGACTACAAAGCATCAAATTGTTTTACTGAAAAGTTGTAAATAACCAGTTTGTATTGGATCTTGTAACATCTTGAAAATAACAAGCAAAATTATTGAAATAATTACTCTGCTATGTTACTTACATCAAGCTGAAAATACTAAACATGACATAAAAATCATATATTTTGATATTTATACTTTGAGATATATATATGTGGTAGCAAGACAGAATTAATTAAGAAGTATGTAAGAAGAGCATTGCTCAAAGAAGGGTTACAGTCTATTAATGATTTGCACATATGTATATATCTGTATCTTGGTATGTGCTTTACTTTTCTGCTTTACCTGTATCTGTTTTCCCATGATTATTTGCCTATTTCACAAATTATACCCGTGATTGGGTACTTAAGCACCTACCTATTTTTGTGCCTACTTCCAATAATTGCATTTAAAACTGCTGTAAATTGTACGGTAATATATATCTCCAAACAAAATAGTAATCAATAATAACAACAAATTTAGTACTGGGAGAATACTGTAAGTTATCTTACAAATAAAGGGTATGGAAGATTATTGTTTTCAGATTTCAATAATTTAGCTGTGTAATTTATAATCTTTCATGATTTGGGTTGATTGTGTTCTGTTCTTGCTGTGTTTCATAAGTTTTGCTTAGATGATATGAATAGAAAAAGAGTTATCCTGCTTTTTACTAGTCTGTCAGCCTATTTTCAATCATGTGGTGTCCATGATTTGCAATTGTTTTATAGTCTGATACTTGTTCAACATTTGATCTGAATCAAATGTGTTAGTTCCAGGCATAAAATTTTCAAGGACCCAAATACTTTCACGTCTTAGAAGTTAAATAATCAATGCATTGAACCTCCAAATAACCCCCTCTTTAAAGTCATCATTATAGCTGGAAGACTAAGGTACTGTGCTTTTATTTTACTATAATTTTATAATGTGTTTTATAGTTTATGGGAAATAATGCTATAAAGTGGATGGAGAAAACAAGGGAATCAGTGCAAAAATAAACCTTTCTCCTTAGAGGTAATGTTTTGCATGTATGATCTCCTGCAAGAAAGAAAATCTGTGCAACTGCCCTCTGAAGTGCTGTCTGCATTCTCTTTGTGGACAGAGGGGACTTCAGACTTGTTCATCTGGGTTTCTCAAAGGCTCTAATAACATAAAATCAAACCAGCAAAACCCAGGAGGCATCATTTGCTATAGGCATCCTGTTTTGGGAATACTGTACTCAGAAAATTAGTTTGACATGAAGTCAGACAATAAAACTTATGTGTTGTTTCTGAAAGATGCAATCTATTATGTGCTAACACTCTGAAAAAGACATAATCTGTTTTATGCTAACACCATAATCTTATTTTTACGTATATACCTGTAAAAAACTGCAAGTACACATATCAACTTCACTGGGTGCCTGCTGATTTTCAAAGCAATTTTGACATCTTTCTGACAAACTCTTTTAGTTGCTGCTCTAAGGTTGACTGAAGTTACTACACACTGAGACTAGATAGTGTTTATTTTCCTTAGATAGTGATACATAAATAATTATTTTTAGGTTAATTAATTCATATTTCACCTGAAGTACTGAGGGTGCAGAACCATCATGCTTCTGTTGATGAAATCTGTAACATCTTACTTTAGATTTTGGTGGATATGGTTTATGTGAATTGAAATGTATACAGTTAGATGTCTAAATGAGAGCTGGATTGCTAAACTCTAAAAGTGCAGTTAATGGAGATCTAGAACAGAATGTGGATGCTTGGGCAAAGGTGTCCACTGTCATTTTGGTTTCACTGTATCATACTTGCCCTCCGGTTTCCAGTTCCAGATGGTTCAGATCCTTTGAAAGTCCTCTGCCATGTTAGTGCGCTCATGTGTTAGTCATGACACCAGCTCCTGAAATTTAAACAACTGAGTCTTATTCTTAATCAATGTGGGTGATGGAGTCCAAAGAGCTAGTGACCTTAAAATGTGGGAGACTCTTTAATAGTGCTTCTTAGATACTTTTAGGTGCTTCAAGGTGTTTGGGTTCCAGCTGCCGCTCTAGAAGGTTATGGAACTCACACCGTTCTTGTGCTGTATCTGCCAGCCCTGTGCAGGGGTTCTGCATAGTCCAGGCATCCAAAATGGCATCAGACATCCTTGCTTAGATGAGTGAACTGTTCCCTAGGTGCATGGCCAAAGCTTATCAGGCTCCCTCTGGAATCAGAAGGAGGAGATATTCACTATTTTGCAACAGGTATTTTAGATGTCTGTGTGTTTCTTACATTTAAGATGGAATGATTAATCTTTCTGGGAGGTGTCCCTGTTTCCTGAATGCTTATGGAGAGAGCCAAGGCTACTTGTTTAGTTTTTTGAGTGGCTGCAGCTAGGCACAGTGAAATGTAACCTATGTTTCCTATCATAAATGTAGCTTATATTTCCTGCCATAAGCAGATACTTTCTAAATCCTTTGCAAACAGAATATCGAAGTTAGCTCATGCAGGAAATCATAAGTGAGTTGTGACATACTTTACTCTGAAGATTCAGATGGAGAAATTAGAGTTGTACTAGTAAAATGGTTACATAGTCATATTGCAAATACAAGTTTTCTAGCTAGAAGAAGATTCATGTGTGCAGTGCTTATAACTAGTTCACAAATCTCAGGAGTATGAAATAGAATATATCACTTTATATTCTGATTTTGCCTTTGTATGTATTTAGAGACAATAGTAGATCATACTGTGGCAGATAGACTGTATATAATTTTGTGTATGTATATCTATATACACTCACATGTATTTTGACAGATAGTACAGGAAAAATAAAGGAAGAAGAAAGAAATAATGCCCAAGCAGGGATGTATCTCTTGAGACCAGCATAGCCCTGCAAAGACTGCTGTTGCTGTGTTGGTGATGATCCAGCAGCCATCCGCTAGGAGACAATAGCAATGGGCACTGATCCTGGAGGGCAGTCTATCTTAGCAGCTTACCTGCTCTCTAGTTGCCAGCTGGGCATAAGAGCATCCATCCTCTGCATTGTGCGCATTTCTTTTTCACCATCGGGGCAGTACCCATGAACTCTCCCAGCCTGCCTCACTCTCTCTCTCCATCCCTGTCATGATTCATATGGACACAGAGAGAGAAATCTTGTAGAAGACAGTGTGATAGGAGAATGACTCCTGTTTGGCCTAGGGAATTGTTGGCAGGCTTCTACTTATCTGCAGTGGAAAGCAGCTCCTCTGTGGGGAAGGACTACCTGCTTATGCAGAGACAAGGAGGTAGACAGGGAGGTAGTTGATGTTGCTGGGAGGTGGCAGTAAACTATTTAAAAGCCAGCTGCAGCTGGCAATGTTGAATCATGCAGGCTTGGATGATGAAATAGATACAATCTGTGATGACATCAATCACCAATAAATGCAAACATTTCAGGGGAATAAAAAGGATTCAAAATCATGTTTAAAAATTAGGGGAATGGCCCTGAATAAAGAAGGAGCAAGTGCAAAGTGCTGGATTTTATAAAGAAGAAAAAATCCACTATTTAAAATGATAAAGATTTGGCTAAGCAGCAGGACACTAAAAAATGGATGTAGAGAGGTTTTACTGGACCAGATTCCAAAGCAATGAAAAAAGTCACAAATTCAATATAGTTCAAAAAAGATACAGCTGACTCTGGAGCCATAAATGGAAGTGTCATTAACAAGACACAGGGTTTTCTCTGTCATTAGTTAAGCCTGAGCAAGAATGCTGTGTCCAGTTTTTCTGCACTGGCTTTCAGGGAGATGGAAACAGGAGGTGTAACGAAGGGAAAAAAGTGTTTCTAATTAAAATAATTACAAAACAGGGCATATCCAGTGATGTTGAAGTGAGCAGATTTGTTTAGCACTGAAAAGCAGGATGGAGAGAGGATATAAATTTCCCAATATGTAGGATGCTGGTGGTGAGAGAAGGATGATCAGCTGCTGTTTAGAACTAATTGAAGTAAGACCTGAAGAAATTAATTAATTGATTCCAGCCAGATTGGTTTTCATCTAGCTACATTTTTGGTAGCATCTCCTTTGTTGCAGGTTTTTAAGAAGAGATCTGATAAATAACTCTCTCTATGGTGTTGCTCTTGCCTTTGGAGAGACTGGGCTAACTGTTTCTTTGAGATCTCCAGCACTGTATTTCTGTGAATCTCTGCTCTGATTTAATTATTATTTTGGTCAGTGCTCACAAGTGTGTCTTGATGTGGTTTCAGACGCTCCTTCTGGTATAATGCTGATACCATAGAAGATGAGAAGTTTCCCAAAGGTCATTTGCAATAAATACCAATGTCCTAAGTGTATGCCTTGCCACCTGAGATGTCATTAAATATCAAGCATTGTGTGTGAATCCTCATTCTGTTCTCAGTACCTTTGCATTGATTGGAACAGGCATCACATGTATGTCCTTTCAAATATACTGGTCATAAAAAGACCAGTAAACTAAAACGTCAGGACTTCTGTGCATGTAACCATGAGGAGATTTTTACTTCTGTTGAAAGACTTTCATCATGCCTGGATAATGAAGAAGTACACTAGTTTAAGTTAACAGGAGTGGAAAATTCTCAGAAACTGTATGGATTTATATCTACTCTATGCTTAGCAATTTTTTTCCATTCCCTTGAAGACAGAAGAAAAAAAGAGAAAAGTGATATTTACATGAAGATTTTTATTCATGCACTGAATTCTTATTCAGATAATTTAATGTCTGTAGTCATACAGAAAGCTTAGCAGTTTGATAAAGGCACAGCAGGCAATGTCATGCATGGCAGAAGACAACATACAAAACCAGAAACATCCATGATATGTCTGACTGGATGTCTACAAAGCCAAATGTCCTGACTCTGTTACTGGCTGGTAGTGCATCCTTAAGGAAGAAAACAGTGAACACATGTTAAGACTTCCCTAGTGTCCTTTTTCAACCTCCAGTGACTTGTGACTTGAGATGCCCTGAATCTCAAGGCTTTCAGAGAGAGTAGTCTTATTTAGGTGTTACTAGAACATTTGGGATGATTGAGTAACAATATGCTTTTCCCCAGTTTCCCTTTTAATAAAGATGTGATTAAATAAATAATTTAGACATGAGTAGTATCAAGAGCAATCCATCAATACTGAAGGATCATAAGAACTTGCAGTCAAAGAGGTTGAGTAGTATTTAGCTTCCATCAGAGGTTTTAGCTTATCCAGGACAAACTTTCTTTTTTTCTCCCCTGTGACACAGAGTCATAAAAAATAGCTGGAAGAAGAATAATTGCAGAGTGACAGTTCATTTAATATTTGTAATTGAATGTCAGAGTTCCTCATAACTACAGATATTGCAAGGAAAAAAATCTCCAAGTCTGGGCATGTCTAATTCATTATTCACTATTACAGATTTAAACCAATAATTTTGGCAAAATAATTTGTTCTCTCAGCAGTTAGAAGCTGGTTACAGGTCCCTGTGATAATGTAACCTGCAATATGAATGTAATATTGTACACAGCAGAGAGGGAAGGTAAAACAGCTGTGCTGGGAAGTCTGCAGTTACACTGGATAATTGGCAGTTCAATAGCAGTTAATGACTTTTTCCTTTATACTAAAATGAATGTTGAATTTTCATTAGTTCATGGGTATGTCTCCATGGCACGATACAGCACTCTGCAGAGATGCCAGAGGTACCTCTGGTGCAGCTAGTAGAGTTTCTGGAAGCTGTGAAGTTATGTCAATACAGAGCTATGTACAGGATGGTTGTACCAGTGGGAGTTGAGTCCTTGAATACAACTTCTTCTGCAAGCTTAAAATAGGTTATCCAGTGTATGACCAGCATCCAGCCAGAGCTGATCATCAGAGTGCTCTTTAACAGAGAGAAGCACTTCCATAAGAAAGTATTTGTTGTTCTAAAGCAGTTATTTAAGACAGTAAGAGTGACTGGCCCTTCAGAAGTGCCTGTCTGGAGGTAGTAATAGGGTAATGGATGGAAAAGAGAATGGAAGGAGTTGACTGCCTTAGGATAGATGCTCAGTTTTCAGTTAATGTTGTGATGAATTCTACCTGTTGTTCCTTCTTAACCTGCCTTTTCAAAGGTAAGTGGAACACAGCTCTGAATTGGTACACAGTTGAGCTTTAGAAGCAGTAAGTAATATTACCCAGCAGGTTATTGCATTGCATGTAAATTCTGTATACAGTTTGAACTGCAGAGTGTTTTTAGGTAGACTTTGTGTGAGTCCTGAATCAAAGTACATGTAGAACAGAGAAGATAACCTTTAAAAGCAAGCTCAAATGCACGTGATGAAAAATAACTGATCTCTTAATTGAGATAGGATAGCCCCACTGTCTTACTCTGCTAACCTATTATCCCTAAAATTACTTGAAAAGAAGAGCTTCATTCACATGACTACATCCTGTTCACATGAGGGATATTTTAAGGTCTCCCATTCAGGTAGTTACTTACCCATTAGCAGGTGAGTGCATTGCTTACTTAGAATGTCCAATGTCGAGCCGTAATCCAATTCACATGCTACATGAGCTTGGTTGGGCAGAGCCCTTCAGTCTTTGGAACTGGGCCGAAGCAGAATCAAGAAGCTGAGGGCTTCGTCTTCCAGGACCTGCTCTTGGCTATGCAGGGAAGCTGATCCTTGCTCACATTTTTCAGTGGGGAAATAAGTCAGAAGAGAGACTGAATCTTCTAGACATAGAAGGCAAAAATGTAAACTAAGGAAAACCATTTTTCCTACTCAATCAAATGTTATTTTGTAAGTAGATAATAATTTTTCGTGGTGTTTTCTGATATTACTGTGCCTTTTAAAATGCACTGAAATTTGAAGTTGAAAATAATAGTACAAAAATGTGTTTAAAATCTCAAAATTACTGAGTAATGCAGTAAGTCTTGTTATTTGTTAAAGATACAAAAGATGGACTTAGGCCTTTTTTTTTTTTTTTTACAAGATAACACAATGACTCTGCATCTGCAGTGATGTGCTTAACTTCTGATCTCCTAGGCTATTCAGATAACACTTGACCTTTCTAAGCATTTTTCAGTCATGTAAAATATGTTTCTATTTGGATAACAAAAATGTCTCCCAAACCAATTAGAACTTTACATAGGAAGATGTTTGCAGGACTTGCAGAATGATATATATGACCCTCAATCTTGTTTTTCAGCCTTAGGCTATGGCTTTGCTAAATTTAAGTGTTGTGATGCTCCTGATAATGCATAGAATTTCAAGACTTCTGTGCTTGAGCATGGCACCTGTGCTCAGGCATGCACTTAATCATATGTTAATCATTATCATGGCTTTGGGCCAGCATTTTCACAGGTTTGACACTCTCTGAAGGTTGGCATGTGCTAGGTAGGCATCTTGGATACTTGTGCTGTGAAATAAGTTAATCTGGATAGAAACAAGTTGTTCCATGCAACCCTGCTTGTCCTTCAGAAAAGAAAACTCCTTGGCTCACTTTATTTGCTAAGTTAGATATATAAAAAAGTGCAATTCATTGCATTCTGCAGGGTTATGTAGCCATCATTTCTAGTGGGAGAGCTGTGACTCTCCAAAGGGAGATACATCTGATCTGAGTGGCAGTACCTATATTAGAAGATCGCTCATTGCAGAGAGCTTGTTTCTTTCCATTCTTTGTATGGTGAATGTGCCTTGGGCCAAATGCTTATCTGTTACCCTTCTGGCACTAAGTGAAGTGAATGCCACCTGCATGACCTTTTGACTCTACTCTGCTGTCAAAGCTCCTTTTTTTCTCTTTGAGAAAACAGGTGGTCAGATACTCTCTGCATGTTGGGAAACTGTTGTTGCACACTTGTTTCTCAGGGATGAACTCTGTCTTTTGATCTTGTTTGGCTTCATACCCGTTGACAGCAACTTCGCGCAGTTCAAATGCTGTATCACTGAGCAGAAAGCTGTGGTAGGTGAGTGACAGCTACCAATGAAGAAAAGAAGGAGCTTGAGGTGATACCCAGGACAGCTGTGGTGGGCACTTAAATTCATAGATGTTGTTCACCTCGCTTTAAATAGATAATGGTCTATATGTGGGTGATTTCCTGCATACATACCCCTCTTCATGAAAACAAAATAAAGAAAGAGTCCCACAGGCAGCCTTTATTAGGCACATAGAATGTAGGTGCAAATTAATTGCCTAGATGATGTGGACTGGACTTCATCTTTACATTGTGTGACCAGACAAAGCTGTTTGTCCTTGGGCAGTAAGGGCTCATAGAATGTGTGAAGTAGTTAGCAATATCTGTGTGTTTGTGTGATGAACAAGAGGTGATTAAGAGAAATCAGTTTTAAGGAGGAAATATTTCATTTCCTTTTAATGAAAAATGGTGCCTCCTTTGGCATTTCTTCCATTTTTTCCCCTCAGAAAAATGATTGAGCTAGCTTGGGAATAGCTTAGCTATTTTAAAAATGCTGATTACCTGCCTACAATTCTTCTTATAAGCCATTCCCCTTAAATGGACAGGGGGGAAAAAAGGAATAAAAAGATGGGCAGTGAATTAGCAAATGCATTTAAGATAGTTGATCAGCTTATCTTTCCAGTAGACCCACTTTAGTCACATGCTCATGTATTATTAACCTGACTGAATCAAGGCTGATGCTGTACGTCTTTCCCGGCATACCTATTTATGTGGTGTTGGGTGCCTTTTAAATTGGATGCTGGTGGTGTAATTTGGAAAGGGATGCCAGAAGTTGCAATAATCTTATAATCCACTGGTGAAATGTTCTTTATCTGTTTTATACATGTCTGTTTAGTATCGTCATAGGTGATTTGGAAGATGGGATACCTTCCAGTGAAGTAGTCTGTGATTTTAGGATATTTACACTAAAAAGAAAAGCTTTCAACTCCTGAAGAAGATCCCTTTTGCTTAGGATTCCTCAAGAAGTAATCTAGCCATAATACTCATGGTGTTAGCCTTTTCTTTCATTAGTCACATCTCTAAGGATCTCAGTTATAATCTTGCCTTGTAATCCTCTAATATACCCAAAGAGACACATGTGTAGTGTCATTAAGTAACCTGATGGCACAAAGGTTTCTGTATATGTAAAGTGGTTTAACTGAAAGAACAATTGTTCCACTCAGATATAAGTATACCCATTAATTCAGCTTCTGGTGCTCACTGAACAATTGTCTTCAAGTCATAGTAATTTTTTACTGCTTCCGTCTAAAAGTCCCTGACTGATTTTTGTTAATAGCTCAAGCAAGTGACCAAATCACATGAGGCTTCTGTATCAATCACTTGCAGTTTTTCTTCCTCATCCCTCTTGAATCTTGCTTATTCACATCTTTTGTGCTGCAAAGCAGGAGGCAGCATTTTTCTCATCATTACTTTTATAGACCTTTTCCTAAAATGTGCAGTCTACAAAGGAAAAAAAAAAAAAGCTGTTGTGGGAAAACTAGATCCCTTCCTCTCCCTGAAAACACTGCTGAATTAAACTAAATACAAACCTAGCTGGTCCTTCTGTGCCTGATACTACAAAATGTGGTAATGAATTCTAAAATTCTGTGCAGCCCTATATGCTGTTTGATTATGTATTTACAGAGCAATGTTGAATGTCATCTACACCCTACTATGTGTGGCATTACTGAATTCTGTGTCTCTAAATATGCTGATGTTATTGTGACGTCCTTCATGATAATAAAACCAAAGGAAATCTGAAATAAAATATTATGATGAATCTGTACTTAATGGCAGATCACTTCAGAGGAATTTGTTTAAAACATGGCAATAATGCAGTACCAGTGCCGAAGATTCAGAAGATGAATTTAGTTAATTGCTTCTAGAGGACACAAAATGAAAAACTGCCTTTCAAAAATGAGTGACAAATCTTCAGATACATGGAAATATTGGATGTGAAGAATTGACTAGAGATAGTGTTGATGAAGGCAATCATAGGATGAAAGTGTCAGGGTTACTTTTCAATCAGTTATTGAATTGTGGTCATCTATCACTGGAACTAGATTTTGTCCTAGCTTCTGCTGTGGTGGCTGTAGTTGGATACCCTGCCTCATCGCTCACTGCTCAGCTTCACGTCCTTTGCTGTGTTGCCTTTTCTACTGATGTGGCATAACTAGCAGTAATCTTTTTTTTGTGCCATGTTAATTTTTTTGAAAACAGAAAGTGCTTTTTTTTTTAATGATACTGTTATGCAATGTCTTGTTTGTTTATTTATCTTGCCTTGAATAACAAATAAATATAAGAGCTAAATTTTTAAAAGACTTGAGGTACCAGACCTTCACAAAAATATCCTCTAATTTACTCCTACCTCTGTGCTTATGCTGTAGTGAGCTACACTCTAAACTGTGACTCTTAGAAAATAGAGAGAAGGAAGGCGGGAGGGAATTGTTCAATTTTTAGATTACTATATGATCACAGTGGAATGAAAGTTCAATTTTATTTGGTTATCATTGCTCAGCAGGGACAGGGTATGTTGATTGTTTTTCACAAAAGCCATTGGTAAACAGGCAGTTACTCAGAAGGAGCTGTAATCTCCATGTGATCAAAAACATGTATGCTCCAAGACACTTATTTTATTGATTGACTGAAAAAACTCCAGAGGAAACTGTTTTAGCATATTTTGTCATATCAGACTTCTGAGGAATATGTTTTCCTTTACAAGGAAAATACAGTGTCAAATTTGGCTGCCACATGAAGTGGTACAATTTCGGTGGTCAAAGAGAAGAGGTTTCAGCCCATCTTCTGTTGTCTGTCATACAGACTGAAATAAACAAAGCAATACAGCACTAATGCTGGACCATGACCATGAGTTTATCCCATTGTGTCATCATAGAATGATACTAAAGCTACAGACATCACATCACATGCAGATCTTCACATCAAGGCTGGAATTTTAAAGCATTTAATTATTGCCTGAGGTTTTAGGTGTTTTGAAGGACTAGAAATGGCCATGTCTTTCAACCTGTGTCTATTCCCTGATAAAGTAGGACCACAGCACTCTGAGTATTGGAGAGTGTGTTGAAAGCAGCAGCAGAATGATATGTAAGTACAAAACTGAATTCCAAAAATACTTCAAATCTTCATTTCTTTGGAAAACTTTTTTTCAGACATTTTCCCTGTTGATCATACTTTGATATATCCAAATTTTAGGTCTGATTCTGCCCTCTCCTTTTTTCTAAAAGCAGCAAAACACAGAACTGTAACTGATGTTCAACATCTTCATACACTTGCAAATAGTGTTAGTTCCTCCCCAGGTTTGCAAGAATATTGATGGGTGTTCTCAAATGCTGATCTGTTCCCCAAACCTGCCCTTTTGCATTAATTACTCTCTGGCTTATCTTTGTTCTTTTTAATGGAGGGTTCTCTTTAGTGACCAGCAACTGTAGCACCAGTCATGATTCCTGATGATACATTGTCTAGCGTTGTAGTATAAGTTTTATGTATGAAAAGAGGCCTTTTCTTTAATCCAGAAGTCTAGGAAACAGCCAGATCCTTTTCTGGAGTCTAAGCGGTTGTCTCAGTTTATGAGACTAAGTAAGAAGCTGAGGGTTCCCTTCGGGCACACTGTTGAAAATAAGCTCCCTGGAGCTAATATTCCCTTTCTGTCTGGGTGAGATATGGAGAGGAGCTTTTCAGGCTGAGCAGTGAGGTCTCTTTGACATTTAGATGACTTGGCTGTGTCTTATTTCTGTAGTTCTTACTGTGGTGCAGTTCATGCTGGGAGCTGGCTCTGTTTGGATTATTTGGGATCAGAGGAAGAAGAAGGTGATTTAAGACAACTTTTCCCATTTTTCCTTCAGCTGTTCTGACTGTAAGCTCTGTCTGATGGCAATCAAAATGTTTTCTTAATTATTTTCAAGCAAAACTCTCAGTGATAGGGAAACTGAATAAAAAGTTTTGTTTCACTCAGTGCATAGAATCAACCAACAGGTCCAATACCATTTTTCTCTTGGTTTCTCCTTATGGGAATAAATAAATGAGAGCATCAGACACTGATAAAAGGAGAGATTTTTTTTTAAAATTATTTAATAATCTCCAGAGGCTCAGTGTCATTTAGAGTTAGCATACACTCCAAAGAAATTATTGAAGACGTAACAGTTCAACTGTTACTGCTGGACCATGAAGAAATATCCCCAGGAACTGAATTTCTCTGACCAGCATTTATGTTTGTGGGTTTCTGTGTTTCTTCTGCTGTCCCACCATGAGTCTCAGCTCCTTCTCTAGACTTCCACAAAAAGGCAGGGGGGGATATGTACACACATTGCTGCCAATAGGTTATTTCACAACAGTTTTGGAAAACATTCCTGAGTACTGGAAGTCAAACCAACCCTACCAGTAATTTCTTGGAGCGCTTCATGGGTGGTTTTGACCCCTTCCAGCTGGTAGTCTCAGAGACTTTCTAGGGACTGCTCAGGGATCTGCAAGGGCCAGAGTCACATCTGATACCCAGATAGCATATGGACACCCCATTTTGGAGGGTGAGATAATCTAATAGTAATGACTCAAGATGCTCTTGCCAGGTGGCCTCAGTGCCAGAGTATGTTTAATATTCTAGTCATGTTTAATTCAGTAGTAGAGACATAGCTGTAGAGTCTCTTTGAGAAATTGATCTACTGATCTGTAGGCCTAATAAATTCAGCTTTTTTTTTGTACCAGAGGTACTGGCTGTACTGCATTTAACCTTATTAAACATCTTCACTAAGCCATACCTGTTGAACTTTTAAATGAAAGTGAATTCTCGGCAGGAATTTAGAGCTGGTGAAAATTCCCCGCAGTTTTCGGTGATTAAAGGCTCCAGTGATGTTTGCAATTCAGCTTTTCACAAAGAATATTTTCCTGGAGGAAGTGCATGGCTCCAGACTCAACAAGCCTCAGACCTATAGTGGGTGATGCATTGCCAGGTTGTCCCTGTCGGTGCCATGGCCAGCTGCATGGATGCCATCATCTTACACGTTTCATCCTTGGCACCATTAGAGCCTTTCTGTAATGCAAACTTCTACTTTCCCATATAGTGCCCCAAAGAAATATTTCATGTTCAGCATTTACAAGAGATGAGGGAGAACATGACAGTAAAGTTAACATGAATAAAAATTTGTTTGATGTATATTGATCAAACCAGGTAATATTTTTTTCTTTAATGCTATGTAGAATTACTGTACAGGCTTTATGTTAGCAAAAATGGGAAACTGTCTATTTTGGAATTGCAGTGGAAATTGAAGCCAACTGATGTTGCCATTTATATCAGTAAACTAGGATTTCCATTAAAAAAATGCCTTCTCTGCACTGAGGTAATCAGACCTAGCTGTGTGCTCTGCAGGATAACCTCACTGGGTCCAGAGAGTCTGATTCTGTCCCAATGTGTCTCAGCTCTAATGAAGAGTATGAAAAGTGAGACGTGGGCGAGGGATAGATAGTTTACAAATCTGAGCTACAGTAGGTCTAAGTGAATGGATTACCAGAATATCATGTTAACTGCATTTGAAATAACAGTGGAAATCACTTTGCGTTGATAAATCTCAAAGTTCCATCTAAAGTATCTTAAATAGCCTTGTGCTGGGGGGACACAGACAAGAGGGGAAGCATGTCCTACATCCTTCAGCTGACTCATGGCAGCCTGTTTTCCTGAGCTCTGGTCCAGTTTTTTATGACAAAGGCTGATACTGTGCTACCCAGTAGGTGCAGATGTCTGGATTGCAGCTGGGTGGTTGATGTCCAAATTAAATGCTTATACTGTGAGTTTGCTTTGTAGAAGTAGTTCTAGTTTAGTTCAGTGCGCATAATTCATAGTTGGCACTCTAGGTGTGCTTATGGAGAACATCTCTGGATTGGGTCCATCCAATTTGTCCATAAAAGTTGTAGATCCCCCATCCCTGGAAGTGCTGCAATTCAGGTTGGATAGGACTTTGAGAAACATGGTCCAGTGTAAAGTGTCCCTGCTCATAGCAGAGGGGTTCGCCTTTAGGGACCCTTCCAACCCACAACACTCTATGATTCCATGATTCTGTGACATGCTCCAAAACAGCTTTGCAACATGAACCAAGGTGTAGAAAAGGAAAGCAGTTAGCAGATGCATTTCAAAAGCACATTTCCAATGTGAACTACAGTGCTAATATAGATAACTCAAAGCCATACCAACTCCCATTTTTAGAATGCATTGTCATTTCATTTTGGGACACTGAAACACATCTCCATCTGATGTGTTATTTATTTATCACTTAATTAGCAACTAGTTGTGAAGTGGTACCTTCATCTTCATTCTCATTTTTCAGCTGTTTGTGAGAGGCAGTGGTAACTTGAAAGAGTTGCTGTATCAGCTCCTACGAATGTCTCTTAACCCATCGTATCTCTGACTGGGGCTAGTGCCAGATGTTTAATGAATAGCACAAAAAAGTGATACCTCCCTGGAAGAATCTCCCAGCCTTCATAATTTTCACTTCAGGAATATCTGTGGCTGCAATTGCCTTCTTAATGCTTAAACTAAGGGATGTTAAAATACATTATTGTGCTTATTTAGCCTATGTGCACCTACATAAAGGATATATCTATATATAGTTCCACATTTTTCCTTGTAGATCATACTTTTTTACAACATATTGTTGCAACACACATCATCATCGTTGTTAGTTGCACTCATTAAATCCCCCAAGCTGTCCAGTGTTAAGCATTGACATTGCCATGAAATGTGCATCCATGCACTCATGCAGATTTTGGAAGTTGCTTGCTTTCACCAACTGTTTCCTCTGAATGCCAAAAAACTTCCAGGTGCAAACAATATAAAGCAGTGTGTGTGTGGCTGTGAAGGAGAGACTGTAAACTATCCCATAAATTTATGGACTTTTCCAGTCTAGAATTTTCAAAGCAGCAGCTCTTTTGCTTTAGATTTCACTAGTCCTCAAAAATCTTTCTGAATTAATGTTTGAATTACACTATTGGGAATTCAAGAAAAGAAAATCCAAATGTCTTTCAATATCAATCATAGATTAATGGAGGCTAGTTTTCCTCAAGATCCTTTTTCTTACAATACTGAGTTCTACAGTATAAAGTATAGCAGTGTGTAATCCCTGCGGGGAGAGTTTTTGATGACTTCAATGAACTTTAAAAGAAGACACCATAATACATTTTGAAAGAAGTTAACATCTATATTATTTGATGCACAATAGAAATTGAGAGCAGATGTGATGTTCTTTCCAGAACTCATGTCTCCTCCCTTTCCAAAAAGATAAAGCTTCAGAGCTTAATCATTGTGAAATCTGGGACAGAAAAATCCAGTAGAACTCAGGATTAAGTAAGTATTCCATGTCTTGAAATGCACAATATAACTTGTATTTCCATTATAAAAACGTGGAAAACAGGATAATTTTCCTGTGGTCAGGTCATGCTTGAGGTTACCTGAAGACACACACTGTTACTGAGGAGTTGGTGAGGACTTCCCTGGTATCTCAGATTAGATATAATTTGTGATTCCCACTACACACAGAGACCTTTCAATGACACGATCTTAATTTTTCAGTATGTACTTTCTCGTGTTTTTCACCTCAGCATCTTCTTCCCTGTCACTGCCCTGGAACCATAGCGTTTTCCAGATAAGTCAGTCACTGTAGCCTCGGGTGTGCTGAAGAGCAATTGGAGAACAGAAAGTGGGCAGAAAAAGGGGGAAGCTAATCCCTGCTGCAAACTGCTCTATTTTTTTCTGTAGTGAGTTATTTCAAGGCCTTCAAAGACTTTTTTTATGGAATGACCAGATGATGAAGAGAAGTCATGAGGACCTATACGTTCCCCACCCCTCCTTAACTGCAGCTATGAATTGTCAGATTCCAGTGTGGGTTCCTGCTGTGATCAGATAGACTGATTCAAAGTGCCTTTTGAGGAATTGGAGCTCTTAGTTTTGCAGGATATGAAGAACCCCTGTAGAAGCCTTCTGAAAGAAGTCTGGAGTGTAAAGGAGGAGGACACCAAGCAGTAGACTTACCGTGATATGAAGTCATTTCTTGAGGCCACTTCCAGATGCAAACCATTAGTTGAGCTGTGTGGGAACCAGACTGTCCATTTAATGGCATTTTTTTTTTTGTTTACATCTTTGCTTTGGCTTAGAATAAACAATATTTTAATATTTTCAATAGAACATTTTAAAAAGTATTTTTCTGGAGCAGTCAGTATGTTTTTTATCATAATGCTGATTTTTTTTTCCAATATACTGCTAATTTAATATGAAACTATACTAAAACCTTTACACAGATGTTGCAACAAAACATTGATTTTTTTCAATGACTTTTTTTTTCTAAATTACATTTTCTCAGAATCAATATATTTTGGCAGACAGAGTATAATTTTGATGCCACTTTTTATCAATGTGAAAACAACTTCAATACTGTTGAAATCTACTCGTTATGGTGCTAAGCACCCCTACCAAAGTAAAAGTGCATGCATAACAAAAGCAGTGTCTCTATGCCTGTTGAATCTCTTTAATACAAGTGGGAAAATAAAGACTTAAAGTAGTTTTTATTTACTTATTGCCATGTAGGAGCAATGGCAGAGCTAACTCCAGGAATGCAGGAGTGTGTCGAAGCCTGAGCATTCAGGTTGTTTTTTCACTGTTATTTCAGACCTCAGAGATATCCCCAGTATTTCAGCATATTACAACCACTCCTTTGCTTTGTAACTATATTCCTTGTCATGCTCTAGCAAATCTCTGCTTGAAATCAATTTGTGCAAGTATAATCGATCATGTATTTATTTATTCAATTATTTATTTTTAGGGGGTTTTTTTCCCCACAAAGGTTTCCATGGAATAGTTTAGTCCTTCACAGTAGGATCCAGTTTACTCAGATACTGTCAGACAAGTAAACATTCCATTTCTGTTAAATATTTCTCTGAGGATTTATAGTTGCAATCAGTTCTGACTGACTAATTTCAAAAGATAGCATATGAATATAGCCTATCAGGTATATCAGTGAGGCATTGTAAAGTAACATCCACTCAACAGAGGTCTGTTGTTCTTAGAGTATTATTTGCTCTATGAATTTAGCTGAATGAGTATTATGAAAAATACAGCTGCCACTGTGGACACAGGCAGATGCAAAGGGATGTCAAACTATTTGGCTGATGAAGCCTAGAATGAGAGGTGTAGTAGGACTGGTTATACTGGCCAGGGGTGTGCGTGGAGATACAACAGTGTATCCTTAAACACACTGCAAGCAGGTTCAACTGAAGCAGAGCGTAAGTATGTTGTTCCACACCAGGACTGTAAAAGTCATTTATTGGTGCATGCTTTAATTAAGCTTTTAATTCCTGGGTAAGACCACAGGTATCATAAAAAAACACAGAAAGCCCTAGACTCTCAGAATAGATTTATTAGTGGGGCCATACTGGGGTAATTTTGTACCACTCAAAATCCTGCTGTCATACAGTCCAAGTTCAAAAAAGTAGGTCCAGGTGTGTGCAGTGATGGGCAATTTGTAAAGGCTGGGTCACTGAGTTAGAGCGATTGCTACTGGAACAGCAAGTCAGCTTTAGAAATTACTCTAAAATAGAGACTGAATCTCCTGCTTGATGCATAATTTGCCCATTTATTTTCATGATAGAATTCTTGAATACGTTTTTTTACACTTTAACTATTACAGGAAGTTTATATTTTATATCCTCAGTAGCATGTGTATATATATTACAGAATTATAGTAAGGAGGAAAGCAAGTATTCCAGTTGAAACTGAAAAGCCTTTCTTGAAGCTGCAATATTTTCAGTGCTGTCTTCCACTGAGACTGCTTGTAGTAAGCAATGAGCTACTTTCTTGCCTGAACCTCCTCAATTGCTGCTGAAGTTTTTTCCTCTTTTTGGTGCTGGCACATGGCATGCACCTCTGTGACCTCTGTCATGCACCTAATACAGGTGACAAATTTTTTTCTTTGCTGAAATCGTCCCTTGAACTAACACATGTGCCTGCATCTACAATATCTCACTTCTGAAATTAGTGCAGAAAACTGGCATTTTATATAAATTGCAATTTTTTATAAGATGCTTTATATTATCTGCTGTATGAAAATAAGATGGTATTCTATTATGCTACCTTTTGCTAATTCAGTTTAGGTTTGATGCACTAGAACAAAGTTATGGATATAATTAAGCACTCCTCTGTAAAATACCCAGGTTTTGCTCAGGTTATTTTTTTTTTCAAGTGTTGCACTTTCTTCCTTTGTATGTGAAATAATTTAGTGTGGGGGTGGCATTGCTTAACCTTTATTAGTTACATATATGGGTAAAACAATCTTTTTAAATTGACTGGAATGACAATTGCAAAACACATCTTAGGATCGATATTTCAAAAACATGCTGATTTCAGAATAATTTCATAGAGAAATACAATAAAATAAGCCAAAAAAAAATCTCAACTTCAAAAATACCTCTGTAATGGCTATTAAAATATATTAACATAAAAATATTCTTGTAATTTTGGGTATATCTTAACTAATTCATTAGAATTCCAGTATTCTGTATGTGTAAGGGTAAAAACAAATGTAAAAATATTCATTTATTAGTGCACAGAAAAGCTTGTAATTATTTATAACTTGTTGATTGCTTAATAGAACATTAGTCATCTAGATATTAATTTTATTTTATTTCAGGATATTTCATAATTTTAGAAATAAACAAAGGCAGACTTTGAACCTTTTACATAAGTATATCCTGGCCTGTTGTCATTTAATTTTTCCAAATGACATTTTGCATTTTGTACGGATAATGTTTCTGCTTGAACTGTTCATATGCATTTTTGTAGTGTCTGAACTGCTTCTCCTCGTAAGGTAAGTATTTGCCTCCAAGGTACAGTCCTGTGTTGCACTCAGTCTTCTGCAAATCCAGATGATGTTTTAGAAAGGTAAAATCATGGATATTTCTGTGTTCTCAAAGAGGAGTAAGATGAACCAACACTAAATGGTGTATTGTTTCACTTGACATTGTTTTTTATTCCTGTGCATTAAAAAATACTTTAGAGTATCCTTCTTTCAGACCTCTACTGCTAGCAAAAATAATTCCTGTTTCCATTCCCACCATTTTCACCTGGAACATTTTTTTTACTAGTAACTACTTGGATAAGATTATAGGATAAAAAGGTGTTTATTTTGAAATGTATTTCTTTTACCAGAGTTGTGGAGTATTTCTTGGTAATAAATTGGATGAATAAGCAAAATGTTGAGAAGTAGTACTAAAACAATTTACTTCTTTTTTTCCATGCAATTTCATTATTATATTTACTTTTCAAAACCAGCTGTACACCTGTACTTACTACCATGTTATGGTTAAAATTCTAAGGTACACTTTTTCATGGTTTGTACTGCAGGGTCTGATAAAAGCAGTAGCAATTCTAACCTTTTGCCTTGTAGCAGTTATTTTAAATGATCTTTTGTACTTGGAGAGCTCATCATAAATTTCTAATGGTAGTGCCAATGAAGTTTGTTACAGGTTCCTGTACTGCAGTGACACGTAGGGCATTTCTTAATGCAGCAGAGTGGTCCCTGCAGAAAAAAAACCACTGAATAAGCTGTAAGTGACTTCCAGACTCCCAGAGCAACCCAAAGAGTCTCTGGAGGCTCTGGGTAGGTTTTCTGCTGTATTAATTAGAAACAATTTCTCTGATGTAGAGAACCTACCTTGAGTATAGTCATAAATTTCTAATCCCTTCCTTGTCATCTGTTAGATGATGTGGATGATTTCTGACAAGAATTATTCATTTTGGCTTAAATGTTTTTATCATGTTCTTGAGTGGAAATATGAGCAAATGCAGCTTCATCTTCTGGGAATAGAAGCTATTTTAAAAGATAAAGATGTCTTGCTATTTTTATTATTTTCTATATCATGAAGAAGCTGAGAAGAGAAAAGTCAGGGATAAAAAAATATTCGTCCTTCAATCCTTAATCTACTGCTCCATCATAAATCAGATAGAACTTGAAATACTTACTGTTACCGCAGAGCCACTAGATTTAATCAAATTGAGATTACTTAACTCTCACAGGTAATGAATTTGAGAAATCTCAGAAGGAACTGTTTTGCTCCAGTGGTGTGAGCAGCACAGGTGAACTGAGGCGATGAAGGGCTGCTCCCTTCTGGGAGCCTTCCCCAAGGACTCACCATGGGAAGACCAGTGCTGTTCACCCCAGGCAATGGAATGTTGCAGCAGCTGTGTTCTTTTAACTCTTTTCCCCTCTTGCTGGGAGCACCAACCTTTGTACCCACTTCAAAGAGAGATTGCCAACTGCGGGGGAAAGGAAAAAATAAAAGAAACATTGTGTGTGCTCTGGGTCAGCATTGCCAGTGTTCTCTGCTCTGCTGAAACACGCTCAGCCTCTGGAAGGAGTGCAGCCCCAAGGCTCATGGTTTGTAATCTGGCTGCAGGAGCTTCCTTTCGGTTCATCTATTCAAAACCACCTTGGAAGTGACAGCATCCTGGCCATTCCAGTCAGGCTTTCTCTGCAGTCCTTTCTACTTGGTTTATAGCAGCATTATGGCAGAGTAATGCAGAAAGGACAGAGAACAGTGGGGAAGCCTTGCCAGGGTTGTTCAAACTGGCAATGATGTTTCCAGGCCTAGGCTCAGCATTGCCGTGAGGCATGCTCTGGTCAGCAGAGTTACAAGCACTCCTGACATGAAAGGTTACGTTAAATAAAAGTGAATAAAGGTGCTTTGCGGGCTTCATATTGTAATTGGGGGAGCAATGCTTTTTGAAGTATTTTTTGGTGGAAAATTTTAGAAGATAACCATTTTAAGATTTATGGTCCATTTAAAACCACAATTTGATAAATGACCTGGTACTTTAAGAGTAAAATACATTTTGAATAAAGCCTTACTTTTCCCTTACATTGTTCTCATACTTGGCTAGTTCAAGTACAACTTTGCTTTATGCCACATAACCTTTTCTACATTTTAAATTTTAAAACCACAATGAACATTCTGTTGGAAGATCAGGAAAGAAAGCAGAAATAATTGCTAATAATTAGTTGGAAATTGTTTACATCACAATGAAGGAACGGCAAATTGGCTTAAGGTTTAAGTGACATCAGATCAAACACAAGAATAGTTTTTCTAACCACCTGATACACTAAATTAACACCCTAATCCTGACATAATCTCTGGCTATAGTGCACAGATACTGAAAAGATTAAGAGCAATCCAGGCTCATTAGGGGAAACATAACATAGCCTTGAGTAATCTATATGGTGATGATTTAGAGGGAGAGATGGTGAGTCAGATTTGTTGGGCTGCGGAGGACATTTACAGTTAACTAGTGGAAATCTCCATTTTTAAACTGCATACCAACATGCTTAGGAAGAAACAATTTCAAATAATTAAGTGACAGGATTAGTGGCATCAGTCAATATCTTTTGCCATCTCCAAGATGTGTGCATAAACAAAGAAAAGAGAAAAATATCACTTCATTCATCAGTATTTTTCATAATATGGTTTTTGTTCTCTCAGCCCTGATAAGATAGTCTACCTCATCCCCTTTTCCTGTACACTTTTGTGTGGTTTCAGCTGTTTTGTGTGTGTGTGTTGCAGGTGAAGCAAAGTGTGGTCTGCACTTCTGGGTAGCTTTGGCTCCAAGATTGAGGCAACAGTGAACTTCACTCATTCTAATGAATAGTGGCAGACACCTTAAAAAAACCTACAGGAGGGATCTGAAGCTTTAGGGCGGTCAGTCCAGGATTGTGTCTGAATGTCAAGAGATTGGAGGGTCCAGGTCAGCAAAACCTCTGGGAGAGATGATTGGCATAGTGTTTTTGTAGATACTTGTCGGTACTAATCTATGGGGAAACTGGATAGCATTCAGAAATTTTAGCTTTCTAAACTCATTTTTTAAGTTTTAGTAATATATTTTACTAATATAGTTTTGGATGTACATACCTCCTGTGAGTAAAACATGTTTCCTCAGTATCGTGATCCTTAGCCCTGCCAGATGACTGAGAATGTAGAAGTGTTAGACCTTCAGTATTTACCTTTGAGGAAATGATTGAACACTGTCCTCAATACATTTTTGAATCGAGGTCTGAGTCGTAAGGGTTACATGATCTTAACCTCCAAGAATCTGGGGCAGTGCAAAATCTCTATTCCCTGTTAAATGAGAGACCTGGTGCTGGAGCAGGATGGACAGTGGTCAAGGCTCAGTGCTGAGCAGGAAGGTGGCAGTGCTCTGTTTTATGTCCAGATGCCAGATGGGAAGTCTAACAATGTCTATTGCATCTTGAAACTTACTACAAAGCTGAATAGTATTAGTGCTTGTCAAATATAAAACCAATTTGTAAGGTATTTTGTTGTTTTCTGGCTTTTGATCAGGGAGAATTCACTCTTTTAAGGCTTTTTACCCAACTAGGGCTAGAAACCTCTAAGAAACATGGAGTTTTTCTTGAATTTATATGACTCCAAACCCAGAGTTTATTTTCTGTACCTTTCTTTTTTATGCTGAGCTCCTTTATAAAGGTATGTACCTCTGAACAGAACTTCTCTAGTCCAGATGGCGTAAGAAACCAGAGGGAGGTAGTCAGCACTTAAAAGCAGAATTGCTTGAACTTGGAATGGTTCATCATACATAAAAAAAAAAAAAAGGCACGTGAATTTCATAGGTTATTATTTTCCTCTAAATTTTTAGTGAAGCAGGCATTATTTTTGATTCTTCTTTCATGAGGTTGGTCCTTTAAAAAGTCTTTATGCAGGGCCCTATGAAGTCTTTCTTGACATGAATTTGGAATACTGTGAGCAAATTGTAAGTGATTGAAAGAAGCACATTACATTACAGACTCTGTAAAATAAACAGTAGCTAAGTTTCTTGAGGGTTCCATTAGGCTTTTGTATGTAATGCCAAGTTCTTTTTTCACTTCTGATAGGGGGTGGAATGATTTGATTATAGAAGTATAGTCCTTAATTATAGAAGTATAGTCCTTAATTTCATAGCTGTTTGACTTACCAGCTACATGCCCAGAGCTCTGAGATGCATTTCTAGCTGTGTATCTATAATAAGCACATCTGAAAATGTTAGAAGGAAAGTGTTCAAATTATCTGAAAGATGCCATGATTGATTATTTCTCCTCCCAGTTAGACTTCTCTGACCAGACAGCTCTAAGCCTCAGCCATTTTATTTAAATATTCAGACACTTTATAGAGAACATCAACAAGACAGGTTGCATTGAAATTCCTTGACCCGTGTATTATTGAGAAAAAATAATTAATCATTCTCCCACTGGTTTAGTATTTTGTAGGGAGTTGTAACATTTACATGATGTTCATCAAGAGTACAGACAGCATAATTTAGTGTTATTATTACCTGAATCCTGGCTACAACATAGCATACTTTGCTTTGAAGATATCTTTTGTTCTTATCGAGAATTATATTTGGGTATTTGCAATACACTCCCTTTTTTCGATCAACAAAGACAGATCAAGAACTGATAAATGCCTATCATGCATGGTTGAGAGTCAATGTTTAACCTTCAGTGTTTGTCCACTCAGTGAACTACTAGTTATTTAATTAACTGTGTATTTATCAAACAGATTTGAAATGAAACAGTATGCAATGAAAGTGGGTTGTAGTCCTCCTGTATTTGTTTATCACCAAAATCACTCATTTAAGTTATTTGGATAACAACTAAAGCATAATTAAACTGAATCAGGGTTGCAGGGCATGTTTAGGAAAATTTTGCTGTAAAATGAAAATGTTAAGAGGAGAGAGAACAAATTGACCTGGGTTGTCTGCAGCTTTGAGTTTGCATTTAACTTCACCAGGACTATTTCAAACCACTTATTTCATGTGTCCCCCCATTTCTTTGAAAAATAAGGGGTGGAATGAAAAAAACTGCTGGAAATTTGGTAATGGTTGTGCTTGGTGTTTGCAGAGGTTTCAGTATATATGGAAAGCTGCTGCCCAACTGCTTTGCAACCTGATAGATCTTAGTGTATTTAACTAAGTTAATTGTATTTGGGACAAATTGTTTGATCTGGAAAATGTAGAAAAATCTATTTTAAACATTGTGGGGTTCTACATATTAAGCTGATCAACAGCTGAAGTATTCTCTGAGTCATTGAAGGCTACTTTTGCGGTTTAAGGAAGGGAATTTGAACATGGACCTCAATTAGCGATGCTTCAGTTTTAAAGTCAAATGAACCTTCTTTACTTTTTCTGATCTCATCAGTGCTACTGCATGCATTTGAGGAATAGGTCACAAATAACACTCCAGATTTTCACCTGCCAAGGTGAACAAACCCACTTCAGCAAACATCAACCTGAATTGTTGTGCTTACAACTATGAAACGCTGATGTTCTGTAACACAGATACTTTGAGGAGAAGCTGCTGGTAAAAAGACATGTAAGCCAAGATTTGGTACAGAAATATACTGAAAATACAAAATAAATTGTTTACTTTGGTGATAGTGAATACTTTAGGTAAAGGAAGAAAAAGAATATCACTGAGTACAGAGTTAAGAACAGTTAATACAGATAAAAATATTATTTTATCTTAAGGAGTTTCTTCATAATAATACCTGTCACAAGTTATTATTTTAAAAATGATAATGGGATTAAATGAGGCAAATATTTAACTTTGATCTTAAGTACAGAATTCCTTCTTCTGCCATCCATTATCCTACTGAGATGTATAGTAGGCTTTTATTGAGTGGCTGCATGGAAACAATGGTTTGACTTCCCCTACTTATGCCAGGTTGGAATTTTGGTTAGTTAAGATGAAAGTATCTTCTTGGCCTACCTTGCCTCTTGTAATAGGTTATGTAAAATAAAGATTGAGTGCTTTGAGTTGTACAGAAGATTCAATGATGTTTGTACTCCTTTTAGTAATGTTGGGATATGGTACCACCATTTGTATCCCTACAAAATGTAATTCAGTGTTAAGTGTTTGCCTTCAAAAAGGTTCAACCTGAGCCGCTTTTTTTCAAGCAGTGGGGCAGTGGACCGTGAAGTGGAGCCTATTCAGTTCTCCTGATGCATGGCATCCCACAATATTTTCTTCCTGAAATGTTTACTTTTGTCTTAGTGTTTATTTAATAGGTCTTATTTACTTTGCTGCAAACTGCAGCTGAGAGAAACCACCTATCTATATGCTTAAAAATGTATTTAAGTGCCTAGCCCTGTTTGGTTTAGGAAGATGTTGGCTGAAGTGATGCACCTGCTGAAATGGACTAAATGTTATGTTCTTGGCTGTCAATACTATGTGCAAACCACCATCTTACGCTACTAGAAATCTCAAAACCCTTCTAAATTTTATGCAATTATAAAAAGGTCCAGTAGTTTCCTCCACAGCTGAAATACAGCTACCTTGCTCCATAGGATGTTGTTTCTCATTTTGCACCTGTAATAGCTTTTGGCTTTGGAGGGCCCCCCAAATGAGCAGTGCAGTAGTAGTATAGATACAGAAGATAAGTTTCAAGAGAAATCCCCTCTATTTCTGCTGCAATAAACAAAAAATGGGTTTAAAAAATGATCCTAGGGCACCTTGCCCCTTTTCTTCATCTTTGTCTTCATCTTCTTTGCCACCTCTACCTTCTTTTATCATCCACATGCTTTCACTGGAATATTTCTCTGACATTTCTGGAGTGCAGTTTTTCTGCATTTTTGTTTCTTCAGATCACTCCTTATTGGTAAAATGCCAGATTATTTTTCTGCTACAAGTTTTCAGACTTCACTGCTCTGAACAAGACGCTGATAGGACACTGTTAATGTCCCTCTTCTGGAGATGGCACACATTAAAAAAATAAAAAAAAAAAAGGGAAGCCAATAGCTTATGCTGTGTTTGTTGTCATCTGCTTCAATATGGTGAACTTCCTCAAGTCATCCAAACCAAAACTGCTTGGAGCAGGCCATATCCCTCCATGAAATTTAATCTGAGTGGGACTCGTGCTTTCAAGGTTATATTGAAACACACAGTGCCTGAGTTTATCAGTGGTGTCATTGTCCTCCTACAGATGATATGTGTTCAGGACTTGGCTAGACCTGCTGTGCCATGGGCACAAGATCACGAGTGGGATGTTTCAACTCTGTTTTCATTTGTGGGATGTATTTGCTGGATTTACTCAGTCCTCCTGTGTGTCACCTACTGTGCAGGAAAACCTGTCATGGCTGAACAATTTCTCTCTTGCAGTCCATCGGATTACTTTTGGAAGAAGACTTACTCCAACAAAGCTGATAATTTCAGTTTATAAGAATACAGTACTTTGTGTATAGATACTAAAATTACCTAAATAAAGCAGATCTTGTTTTGCCAGGTTTTATCTGTCAGCTTTCACTGATTATTCACCTGGATATTAAAGACACAGCCCTGGCACACAATCAGGAGATGAATTGGGGATCATTTTAGTCCTGAAGCTGATCAAGAGGTGCCTGTGCAAAATTTGTCAAAAGAGTTTGCACTGTGTGCAAACCCCATTATTCTGAAAATGACAGTGGGGTTTTGTCCATTGGCATGCCCATACCAGATGCATTTTAGCTGTTATCTAAAATAACTCTCAAAGGCTGGTTGTTCCATCCCATGGCAAAAAAAAAAAAAAAAAAACAAAAAACCAAAACAGCCAAAAAACCCAACAACAACCCAACAACCAAAAAACAACAACAACAACAAAAAACAACTCAGAAGTGAGGTTCCTGAGATTTTGCAGAAGGAGCTGTTTACTTCACTGTACTGTTTACCTGAGCAGGCATTGCTTATATTTATGCTCCTGCTGTGTGTGCCTTCTGCAAGCACAGAAGCAATTTAAGTTTTGCCCATAAAAATGCTCTGGGTATAAGAACATTAAGCTTGCAAACTGAAAGTCTCACCTTTTACATAATGATTAGTAATACAGTAGGAAAAACAATGTCCACCAGCCTTCAGTGAACCTTCATTTAGGAGTCTGCCTCTGCTCTTCTAATGCTGCTATTTAGTAACTTACTCCTGTTTCTCATAGTGAGCAGAATTGTGACTCCATCTCTTCCTGCCATTCCAAGGGATGGCATTTGGTAATTTTTATGGTACTTTCCCATTCTCTGTGCCTATGCTTTGAAATTTGTAGTGGCTTTATTTAAATGTAGTCAGTGTTTCACCCATTTCTAGAGTAAAGGACTCTACCATGCTCTGTGTGTAACGTGAGCAAAGTTAGGAGGATGTGGTCAGTAAGGATGTAAATAATAATTTTAATGTTCAGGGCTAGGGCTGCACAGATCCCAGTGTACAGGCTGAAATTATTTGAATATTTGTTAATTTTGCTTAATTGATGTGTGTCGTGAAAGGTGTTCCCTTCAGCTGTGAGACTCATAACTCCAAAATGCTGAATTATTCTTCACACCAGAATGTCAGCAGGCTAAATCAGCCCGGACAAACAGTTCTGTAACTGCAAATAGAGCCTTGAAGTAATCTTAAAATAAGCAGTCTAGGCTTTCTTTAGAGATTATCTATATATTGTTTATCCTCACACATTATGTCGTGTCACATAGGGAAACCCCAGGTTTTTTAAAGCTTTCATCTCATACAAATCATTGTTTTCCTTTCCAGCAAAAAAATTCTAAGCTTTTTTGGCTTATCAGGCTGATCTGTACAGCTTGGGGAAACAAATCTTTCATATCAAATACTTACACTGGTGTTCTTGGCCAATCCACAGATGGAAGAACACAGAGTGAACTGTAAACAATGATGTTTGCATAATGACTACTTATTCTTGAGAGTGCCCATGTGGCAGTAAGTGAATCAAACTGATGAGATGCACGGACACCTGTACAGGTTTGTGTGCCCATCCATTCCAGCTGGAGCGATGAGGATAATGCCAGCTCAGCAGTTGAACAAATGAAGCTGGATTTTCAAATTAAAAACACAGGTTTTGACAAGACTGACTTTCTTTGAGGGTGCTGCAGTTTGTTTTGGGTATTTTGCTGATTAATACTTGTGATATTGAAGGATTTCTCTAGCTCAGATTTTTGCTGTTTCTGTTACCTCAGCATTATCACCTTGTAATTTTGATGTTTATGGTGGCTCAAGTTCTAAAGGGCCTTTGTATGTGTACGTTAGGCAGCAAATCTGTTGTATCAGAGATTTTGCTTCTCTCAAGCTTCATTATGCTCTGGAAATCCCAGTTCTCTATGTCTTCTGGTTCATGTTTGAAGGAGTTAGAAGTGTGATTGGATATACCCTTGTCATCACCATCACTCTGCACTGATTGGAGTTACCTACTGCAACTTTTCTATCTTTTCTTATTTCTCTTTCCCTGACTCTGCTTACTATGGTTAAAATGGTCTAATTTCTGTTCTGATATCAACTATCTACTGTAGCTCTGTTGACAACTGAACACTGCATTTGTTAGGGATCAAGAAATCAGACCAGTAGCAAGTGAATTATAATGCAGGGCTTCTCTCTGGGTGTCTCTCTCTGTTACTTTACCGGGACATTTAGCAAAACAAACAAACAAACAAACAAACCCACTAACCTGAAAAAAACCCTGAAGAAAATTGATAGCTAACATGTTAATATTTGCAAATAGCTTGAGGACATGCTTTTCTAAAAACAAACTCTCTGGGACTTCCTTATATTTTGTTTGAATTCTTTTCAAGTCAAGTTTGTGTTTTAGAAAAAACATCAGATTTCACTTTGTAAAGAGAGAGAGTAGGATCTGACCTGCCCTTACTGATCAGCTCTTTTGCATTTGGGTTTCAAGTGGCTTGTGATAGGCTTACAGCAGCAGAATGAAGACACTGAAGTCCAGCTTTCTCTGCAGTTATCTTATATAATATTAGCAAGTTTGTGCAAAATAATGTAATCCTTATGTGATACAATTTGCATTGAAAGATTCTCCCCACCCATTCCTGTTCACACACAAACCTTTGCTTGCTTTCCCTTCTCAAAATATAAAGAGTGCCCTGTCATTCTCTATGAAGAGTTTTTTCTAAATTTCATTAAGAAACTTCTGTTGTTTAGGAAAGAAAAAAAGGTACTATTTTTGCCCAGCTACTTTCATTCCTGCTGAAGAAGACAAGAAGGCTTCTTTCTCTTTTTGGATATTTACCTAAACCCACAGTTTTATAATTATCACTGAAGTGCTGCTTTCTTTGTATTCGGCTCTTAATGATCCAGAAAGTGCCAATTACTGAAACAGTTATTAAAATTCTTAGTCAGTAGATGTAATTTAAGACTCAGACTGTCCAGAGGGCAGTAGACATAGATCTCTTTTAAAAATGTGAGACATGTAAACTAATTTTTGCCAGCAGTTAATCAATAGCATGAAAAGTAGAAAACTTATGACACAGTAGTAATTTTAATTATTTTTCAATTCGTTCTGGTAGACAAAGTTCTTCTAAATCTGCACTGAAAGCATCAGTTTCATATGATGCTGCAAAATTTTCTGGGCTTGTCAGATCATGGCTGGTGAGATTTTTTTCATTTTGGTTCTGGGTTCTTCCCCTCTTTCACAGCTGGAATGGCATTGGTGCGTATGATGCTGTTTAATGCTGTGAATGCACAGTGTCTAATTTTCATTTTCCTTTTAAACATCCTTTTGGTTGCTTAAGACATAGAATAATATATACTATATACTGTAGGAAACATTCAGCAATATTAATGGACTTTTTTTTCCCCTCTACTTGTTATAACATTCATAGAGTCATCAAATCATAAAATCATTTAGGTTGGAAAAGGCCTCTAAGATCACTAAGTCCAACAGTTAAGCTAGCACTAGGTTGACCACTAAACCACATTCCCAAGTGCCACATGTAGATGTCCTTTAAATATCTCCAGGGATGGTGACTCAACCCTTCCCTGGTTGGCCCATTCCAATGTTTGACAACCCTTTCAGTGAAGAATCGTTTCCTAATATCTAATTTAAACCTCCCCTGGAGCAACTGGAAACCATTTCCTCTTGTTATACTATTTAAAACAAACATTTGTATGTATTTGACTAATCATTTTCTTCTTTTGTTTTGTTTTAAAGGGTAAATTGGGATTGACTACATGTGTGAACAAGGGAATTAAGTGGATTGTAAGAACATGCTTTCAGCCTTGGCTGTGCTGAGTACCTTGTTGAACTGTGGGTTGCAGGGAAGCCAGTAGGTTTCCAAATAAATTGTGTCAGAATGCAGAATGTTGCCTATAATTTATTCCTACCCTTAAAAATGGAAGGCAAGGAGGCAACATTGACCATAGAAGATTTGTTGTGGGCAAAAATGATTGCTGTCATGATTACTGTGGTGTAGGAGTGTGTATGCATGTTCTAACTTTTCTCAGTATTTAACAGAAATATGAAGTCCAGCTAGTTAGTTACATAGAGACTGATTTGCTGCAAGACTGAAACAGGAAATACAAAACATAGTAGAGTAGCAACTGGCAAAGCTTTTACATCACAAGAGACTAGCAATGTTTTAGAAAATTCAAGTGTTCAAAATCAGGGAAGAAAACAAGCACAAAATGCCACAGTCTGCTTTTATTGAATCATAGAATATCCTGAGTTGGAAGGGACCCAGAAGGATATAATTTACAAAGAAAAAAATATCAGAAAATCCTGCGTGATGATCTCTCTATGACAGCTAAAGACTGACTTGGATGGAGCTTCAAGAAGTGCCTCAGGTAATTGCAATTTCTGCTGCCTACAGATTTGTTGCTTATTTTGTGCTGCTTCAGCACTTTTCAAAATAAAGTCAGAGTACTTTAAGTGAACATATGTAGTACAAGAGATTTAGAGGATTAATTGCTCCAAAGTCTTCCTTAGATATATTCACTGGAGTTGTGCCGCAGGTAAATTTGGTTCTTTGGTTGGGTTTTTTTTTTTCTCTAGCTCTGAATGACAATTTGAGTTATTATTTTGCATTAAAAGGCAAATGCTAATAATAGCAATCAGCTTGATTAGTCCAACATCCTAAGTTTGTAAGTGGCATAATGATTTCAGCTCTTGTGCTTTATCAGCAATATCAGCTTGCATCTGTGCCAGCTGAAGAGTATATAGTATGAAGTAGCGCCACTGGCATACTAACATTAGGAATATTTAGTATTCCTTAAACGTACAATGTTCTAAAAACCATTAAATGTAAGATTGTTCTCATTCAGTCCCTGACTCACTTTATTAACACTAACTGTAAGATTTGCTTGAAGAAATTGTCAGTAGAAAGATTTGATTTCTCACTGCTGCATTAATCTAAGATTCTTCACATGGGTTAAATTATATGTGATAGAAAAGAGAAGATTAGAGAATTTAATTAAATTAAATGAAGAAGTTGTTTCAGTCCAAACACATTTGGTCAAAAACTATGCCAGCAATTGCTGTAGCAGTGTTCAGGCTGACCTCAGCTGAAATACAGCTATAATATACTGTTTGAATTTAAAAAAAAATGGTATTAAACCAAACAGAAGCCACTTAAATAAAGACTTGGAGCATAACATTAGCAATCCAAAAAGAAAAAGAAAATTACAGCTACTAGCTGAAGATTTGTTTGTGTACATCACAAGGACACACATTTCTTTATGGAGTGTCTTGATCTGAATTTTGCAAAAGTCTTGCATGAAAAGATGCATCATATTTTTCTGTGTTCCCTGGAGACCAGCACATTATCCATCCACTAGTTCCCTTACTACACGTTCAGCAATGTTAGGGCACTAAAAGGATTTGTCTGAATGCCCCACTGCTCGGAAAAACTGGTTTCCCCATGCATGCACAAAATGTTTATTCAGTTTTCTGGCTCCTGCTCTTCCAGGTGACGGTCAAACTCTTCTGTGTTCCAGAGCTCATCCTTCAACCCAGACTGATGCCTAAAAATAAGGCTCAAGAGGCTATAGGCACTACTCTTCACTACTTACTTATGAATACACTTGTATTTTTATTCATTCTGATCCTTACTTTCTCTTCAAGGTCTTAAAATATTTAGATATTTTATTATGTTGCTGTTATACAAGTGTTGTGATGTTTTGGTGCATCAGTGGTGTTTTCTGGTGATGTAGGAATTTTTGTTATGAAACACTCATGAAGCAATGTAATGATAAAAAAATCTGCTGTGTGTTTGATATCAAAAACATTGAAAATAGTAATTTATCTTAGTAATCCATTCAGTAGAAGCCAAGGCCTTGTTGCTTAACAGATACTGCCCTTCTGAATTTAGTATTAGTGAAACCATACTGGAATTCAGAAATGATTGCTGCTGTCTCCTTCCTGCATCCCCCAGTGCATCTCTTGCCTTCACCACAGCTATACCAGGCTGATGTTCATGGCACCGCAGTGCCTGGTCCACCTGTGTCATTTATGTTTTCAATTAATCTGCTTCACAGAGAAGTTCTGTGTCTGTGACATTAGCACAACTGGAGAAGAGTGTACAGTGATATGGGAGAGTGAATACAGACATTTGAAATGAGTTTTTATAGGTGTATGGGAGGACAACTTCAATTATCTTTTTCTGACAGGTTTTAGTTAGCATGAAAGAACAATCTGCTGACTCTGCAAAACCTTCAGAAAATTTCCCAGAACTGGGATCCACCATTTTTAGAAATTCTGTTTTTTGGCTTTCCTGTTAGAAATAGTGACAGCTGTGGTTTAAGTTTTCCCTCAGATTTTCCTTTAGGGGTATTTCCATGTGTAAATCCCATCCTAATTACAGTGTTATGAGGGCAAGAAATATAATTTATTTGTTCATTGCCATGTTGTCTTTGTTTGAGGAAGTTTTCCTTTGTCAGATAAAGATGCTTTGGTCATATGTCAGCTGGGTAGCCAGCGTTGATTTTGAGTTTGGGTTGTAAACCAAGTGTTTACTCTGAATAACTTCCTTTTTCCAGGAGATGAAGTTCGTATATATGAACTAAGTCCACAGTTTTCCTAACATATACATGCAGAACTGATCATCATGGAGAAACATAAATCTGAACAATCATGGTGGCCATCACTAGCTCCTGGTAAGGGTAAACACAATTGTACACAAACATGTGGTGATTGTGCCCTCAGCTCAGACAACCAGCAATTGCTCTTGCTGAGGATACAGGGCTGCTGTCACTAAATGAGAAGCCAGATGATACCTCAACATCAAGTGACTGTACTCACAATCCTGCATTTGTGCCAAGGAATCAAGCTTCAGCAGTTCAAGTCACTTGGCTGGTGTTCTAGATGGTTTTACGTTACTAGTGGGTTGGGCTGAGGAATCACTACTGAGTTGCAGAGTTATAAGCAGAATCACAGGACTTTAGTCACCTGTGATCATCTGTCCTTTCACTAAATCTCTGCCTAAACTTTTAATGTGTTATTTTTTTCTACCATTCCCTCTCCTGTTGTGCTCCTTCTCCTTTAGCATTTTTGCCTTCCCACTTCTATTCTCATTCTGCCTTGTGCATGTATATATGTATTTATACATAAAAAGCATGGCACTCTCTTTCTAGGACACTAACATGACTTCTGTGGCTGTTTTGCTCTTATCTCTACTTTTCTTTTTTTCTTCAGCTTTTCTTAGTGTAGTGAGTCCTTTGTTTTAGGTATTAGATTTCTAGTGTGGGGCCCTGTGTTAAATGAGTCCTGTAGTGCAGTCTTAATACAAATCAGTGACATAATTAATTGCATCTTCTGAATTCTGTTGTGATGAGCATTGCATATAAGTGCCATGCATCCAGCAGAGTGAAAGGATTTTTAAATGGGCAAAGAATAAACTGCAAAAAAAAAATCTTTATTGTGCTATTGTAAAGTACTGTTGTGAGAAATTGGTTTACAAGAAAATTACATCAGTGTCCTTAAAAATTACAGCTAGTTTCACAGTAATATCACTGACTTCTGTTTACAGCATGTAACAATGCAGTTGTCTTCAAGAAAAGACATTGTATTTATTCATTTTAATAAAAGAATTCACTGGAATATTTGACTAAATTACATGTATTTTAATGGAATTTAAGAGATATATGAGGTAAAATATCAAAACATGTAAACAGATGGTACACGTTATACTTATGACTGAGAAGAAGTAATTTTTGAGTATAGTGAAAGAGATTCTTTCATCTGAAGAAGTCATTTTTCCTTGAAAACTAAAAATAGCTTCTTATTCAGATAGATTATCAGTCTATGTTGCATGGAAACCATTTTTCTCTATTACTGTGCTTATGTAACACTGGCTTCAGGCTGAAAAGCACAATTGTAATTTTGTTACATTAACGGTTTAAGGTCAGGATCTTTTTCCCTCTGCTGCTTTATAGATATGTTCATCTTATTTCACATAATCGCTGTGCCTTTGTGTGACATAGTGAACTTCTGTAGCATAGTGGAAGGGTTCATGGTAAAACATTGTGGAAGGTGGACTTCTGTCTTTTGCCCTTAGTCAAGCTGGTGTAAATTACAGCTCTAAGTTAAAGCGTCTGTCTTGAGCTCTGTGAATCCCAGAGGATGGCATTTTGAATTTAATTAATTGTGTTTTTCTCTTTTGCTGTTGAAAATTAAGCCTTTTTTTTTTCTTTGATAAAAAAGGTATATCAGTATTAGTGAACTGCTCTTTTTGTTGTTGGTTTTTATGTTGAATAGCTTTTGGACAGACCCATGGGTATTTGGATAACTAACTTTTCAGTGCTTTTGAATCTTTGAGTTTTAGTTGTATTTAATACTCAATTTCCTCCTCTTTTAATGATTATTTAACTGCAGATGAAATACTATTGTATTACCTTTAGCTATTAAAGTAGTTTCTGAGCTATAATTTTAGCTTAATACAGACTTTTTCCTCTACAAGTATATTTTCTGTCTATTTTCTCAGAGACAAGATATTTGAAGAGAGGTTTTTATGGCTCAGTGGATTCTCTATACTTCTTCATGATATTCCATTTCCCCTGCCTCTCCTCCAGTCTTTGGAGAGCTGTGTCTGTCTACTTTAGCAGTTACTCGGTATTCCTGCCATCTGCACCTATTGATTTCTGCTTCCCTCCTTGCAGACCTTCAGAGAAACACAGCTGTAACAAATAAGGCTGTGGTCCTTGGTGTTTATTGACACAGCATTTGTATCTGTATCTGCTATGATGTTCTTTTATTATAGATGAAGAGATACTTCAAACTCAAGGTTTGATGTGGTAGGAGCATATGCCCTCTTCAGAAGGGAAAAATGAAGTCTTTGTGGCAGCCATTCGCAAGCAAACCATTTGACAGAGTGTCATGTGAAATGGTGCTCCTTCCCATGAAGCTCATCTGGGCTGGAGTGTAAGAAGAGGACAGTTGTGTAAAGAAATTACTGCACAAAACTCTCAAAGAGCCTAGGTTTGTTCAGAGATCATAAATGGGTTCTAACCCTTTATTTTAAGAAGGAATTCTAATGTGTAAATTTTAAGATTGTATGTTTGTGTTAGTTGTGGTTTGAAATCCTTTTTTTGCACTCTGTAAAAATCTGGTTCCAGCATCCCTATAAACATATTTCGGAGAGCTGTCTGCTACTGTTCATAGTTTCCCAGGAAGGAAAAACTGTCACAGGTGCTGTAAGCTCAGTTAGATGTGCCAGTTTAGCAGCCTTTTTTCCACATACAGCTTACCCTTATCACAGCCTGTGAACAGAAGCACTGCAATACCTCATCCTCAGAGAAGAGACTCCAAGATGTGCCTTGAACGCTGGTCCCCAGCATCCTGTTCAGGGGCCTGGCTGACAAACGCTCTGATTATTTTCTGTTCTTCGTAGCATCACGTGGAAGAGCTCTTGGGTCCATTTCTTTAGACAGAAGATGCAAAGGGCCAGATGTGTTATACCCCATGCAGCGTAGCGCACAAGCCTCAACATGGTAAATCTCTTCCAGTTCAGTGAGATTGTGTTTTTCCACTGCAAACCTGAAGGGAGCTTCTCTAACTCAGGCACTAGTGTCATCCTGAAAATCTCATCTTAAAGCACTGTTGGCTGTAAGACTTCTTTGCCTGTTGCCATGAAAAATGGATATTGCTCAACAGGATAGAGGACAGCTCAGTCCCACCATTTTAACAATCTTGCTATTCCTTTGTTTCCTCCAAGACTGTGTTTGCCTGTAGTTAAGCATAATGATTAGGACACCAAATATTATTTAGTCATTTTGCATCCTTCAAAAAATCTTTCAGAGCTTCTAAGATTCTTCTTATTTTCCTAATTAGAAACAAATAATGTCCCAGAATGCCTTCCTGCCTTTCCAATGACTCTTTTTCAGCTACATCTCACTTCAGATGAGCTCTATTTGAAATTTCCAAAACAGACAAGTTTCGGAGATGCAGCATGTCAAAAAGTGCTAAGAGACTCTTCAAAACATAATTAACACCTATTTATCCTGAGTATTGAATCTTACAAGGACTTTACCCAAGCGCTCTAAAATTTGGGCCAATGGCTAATGAGAAATATCTGCAGTATCTGAAAAATAAATGAGCATATTTTTGTGTTAGAAATTTCCTTTGGTTTTGTATTTTGGGATTGTGCATTTTGCATCTGGGGTTTGGGTTTTATACAGGGGTTTTTTGTTTGTTTGCTTCGTTAGTGTGGGGTCTTTTTAGGGATCTAAAGACTGGAGGTGGAGTTGAGAATCCTGGAAGGAAAACAACCAAATGGTGAATTATTAGATCTTCCTCTCATTTTTTCATTTCTCTTCTCTATAACACAACATGATCTAAGAAATTGAAAAGAATTTTATTTTGAATTCTTGGAAGGAATATGGTATAGGAGCAAAGAAACAAATCTCACCGAAATGTTTTTCCTATAATTAGAAGAGGATCCCAAATGCATGGCTTCTCTCCCCTAAAAAAAAAGATTACAAATACCAAATCAGAAAAGCATCTTAATTGTGCCATTTCCTTCAGCCACAGAGCTTTTAGTCCTGCTGCATTTTCCATTCACCTATAGAGAGGAAGCCTGACAGGACTGCTGTGCACAGCTATTAGGTTTAATTGCCATGGCTTTACTTTGCTTTTCTTTAACCAGAACATGTTTGTGTGCTAAAAATAGTCATTCTTTTCTGATGTAGATATAACATCTCTAGGTTGCATACTGTTCACCAGTAGAATAGTGATTTATAAAATACAAGGGAGCAACTCAACTGAGGGATTGTTTTAGATGGTCAAACCCTATTTGTGTGCTTTTTCTTTTAATTTTTAATCTGTAGTGCTTCTCTTCAGCCCTTATTTCCTATTTCTATTTTTCATTCAAGATTTTTTTTTTTTTAAATTACGCAGGTTGATGTACAGGAAGGAACAATGTGGGGCCTCATTGAACATAAATGATCAGATAAATTTAGAGGATTACTGCCCTGTGTAAATAATAGAGGACAGCTCATAGAGTAGAGGCAAAATCAACAGTGAATAGCCAGCGGGGTTCTAGGAGAGGTAGGTCCTACCTGACGAACTTTATCTCCTTTTATGACCAGGTTGACCTACCCTGGTGGGTGAGCGGAAGGCTGTGAATGTGTCTGCCTGGACTTCAGCAAAGCCTTTGACACTGTGTCCCACAGCATATTGCTGGAAAAACTGGCAGCCCATGGCTCAGGCAGGGGCACTCTGTGCTGGGTTAAGAGCTGGCTGGATGGCTGGGCCCAGAGAGTGGTGGTGAATGGAGCTACATCCTCATGGCATCCAATAGTGGTGTCCCCCAGGAATCAGTGTTGGGCCCAGTCCTGTTTAATATTTTTATTTATGATCTGGATGAGAGGATTGAGTCTACCATTAGCAAATTTGCAGGTGACACCAAGTTGGGTTGGAATGTCAGTCTGCAGGAGGGTAAGTGGGCTGAGAGCAACGGGATAAGGTTCAGAAAGAGCAAGTGCCGGATCCTGCACTTCGGTCACAACAACCCACTGCAGCTCTACAGGCTGGGGGCAGAGTGGCTGGAAAGCAGCCCAGTGGAAAAGGACTTGGGGGTGCTGGTTGGCAGCTGCTGAACATGAGGCAGCAGTGTGCCCAGGTGGCCAAGAAAGCCAATGGCATCCTGGTTTGTATCAGGAATAGTGTGGCCAGCAGGATTAGGAAGTGATTCTTCCCCTGTACTGAGCACTGGTGAGGCCGCACCTTGAGTACTGTGTGGACATTGAGGTGCTGGAACTAGTCCGGAGAAGGGCAACAAGGTTGGTGAAGGGTCTGAAGCACAAGTCCTACGAGGAGCAGCTGAGAGAACTGGCGCTGTTTAGCCTAGGAAAGAGGAGGCTCAGGGATGACGTTACTGCTCTCTACAACCACCTGAAAGGTGGGGGTCAGTCTCTTCTCAGAGGCAACCATCAACAGAATAAGAGGACATAGTCTTAAGCTCTGCCGGGGGAGCCTTAGGCTGAACATTAGGAAGGTAGGGTGACTAGACATTGTAATGGACTGCCCAGGGAGACGCCTAAGTCACTGTCCCTGGAGGTGTTTAAGGAAAGACTGAATGTGGCAGTGCCACAGTCTGGTTGACGTGATGGTGTTGACTCATAGGCTGGACTTGATCATCTCAGAGGTCTTTTCCAAATTAATGGATTTTGTGATTCTGTGAATGGTGCTGTCCTGGCCCATTCCCCCAAATGAAAGACAAGCCTTGTCCATTCACCACTTCTAAACTGAGTACTCTGGGCCAGCTACCTACAGCAAACTACATTTATCACAGTTGACAGGCTGTTTCTCCACTGATTTTGGCAAAGTGAACTCAGGGTTACTAAGCAGTGAACATACACTTCCTGCAAGTAAACTGAAATTTGCTAGCAGCAATGCCAAGTCAATCACCACCTGCCAAATATTTTTTTCTTTCTATTTGTTATGGTAAATTAATTATCATTTCAAACAGCTAGACTATTTTTTTTCCTGAATTCTTGTTCACATAATGTGCTTGATCTCTTCTTGCAAGCTGGAGTATGCTAGGAAAATAATGACGTTTGTTTTTTACTACAATATAAATCCAGTCATACAATGTGCAGAAAATAATATGTAAAACTCCTCTGGGACTTAGTATTAGTATTTTGGTCTTGGATATCAAAGCTGTAGGCTGACCTATGGGCTACTCATCAGTAGCATAAAAAGTCATCTATCTTCTCTTTGGATATGAAAGTATGTATCGATTTAGTTTTAAAATACAAATTTGATCACTAGTGAAGGGAGCTGAACCAGACTGGTAGCTCTGAGGATGCAGGCTCCTGTTGATGCACAACACAGGCGACAGCAGTTGGTCCTGTGCCAGGACAGGAGGTAGCCAAAGGAGTCCCATTCATAGGCACAGCAACAGTTGTTTGTTGATCACTCTGTCATTTAAGTACACTGTAATAAACAGCTACATTGGAAACAGCATTTAGTAGAGTGACATTCCTGTCTCAAGGTACAATTCAATAATTTCTACTTTAGAGTTGTAACCTCAGCTCTTATGTACTTGGCTGAATAGTATGTGTTTTCCAAAGATCTTATTAACAGAGGTTATCTTGTTTTCCTGAGAGAGTTTTTATCCTCCTGCATTATTCCAATGCCAGCAAACAACCCTTCAAATCCAGAATAAAATTCACATTCAGCGTTTTGTCTGTGGACTTTCAAGTTTTAATTTAAGACTTTGATGTTAGCATCCTGAGAAGCAGCATAATTACACAGGAGGTGTAGTGCCATGCTGAGGTCTACTCAGGAGCTCGTTTCAGAAGCCCAGGTCTCCTGGAGCACTAGCCAGGAGTATTGGAGGGGGTTGCTGTCTTACTGCGCTCCCTAGACTGGGTAGAAAATCTCATCTAGCTTGTCACCAATGCAAAATACTCCCCACCCCGCTGGGGAGAATATCATTCTGTTTATGTCTGGAGGAAGAAACACCTGAGGGAAAAGCTATAACTTGTGTACCACTTCGGCCTCCCAGCTGAGCTCTCTCCCAGGGGTGTTACTTAGGTCTTACTCAGCTGCAAAATTTGGTGTGTCTTCAACCTGAAGCATGCATGTTGTGCACTCTGGTTCCGTGTGACCTCTGCCCAGGTATAAAGTTAGGAATGTACCAAAATGTTATGGACAATGTGAATTTATTTAGTGAAGCTTAAAAAAACAAACAAACAAAAAGAGTTCTTAATCATCTCTCAGCATTTGTGTCTAAACTGTCTTTGTGATGTGCTCTTTAAGACTTCCTCAAGGGGAATGAAGTATTTCATGTAAGTGGTGAACCACCCTTGATATGGGACTGACTGTCTAGGTCTTGTAACCTACGCTGGATTCAGTCTGACTGCAGATACTAAAGAACCATCTGGATGCAATCCTGTGCAATGTCTTCTAGGATGATACTGCTTGAGAAAGGAGGTTGGACCAGATGACCCCATGGATGTTCCATTCCAACCTTATGCATGCTGTGATCCTTTGATTCTGGAAACTTTCATGCTCTTTCTAGAACTAAACACATTTAAAGGTCTCTAAAAGGGAGCTCTTCAGCCAGTTAGCACATTATATCAATAGGAATGGTGTTACTGGTTACTTTGTGTTTTCTTGAGTGCGTCTACATGTTTTCATTTTGCAGCTATTGCAATTACACTAATTATACACTCTGCACTAGTATATAGATTTCTTTTTGTTTGAAGAATGCTCATACTAATGGGATGTTTTCAATACAAATTAAGCCATTTTGAACTATTTAAGTTAATTTGCCTAATAGACCTTGCCTATGAAGCTTAGTATTTTTGTCTTATAACATCTGGGAGTACACTCATTACTCCCATGAAGCCTTCCTACAGTGAAGAGGAAGTGAGGTTTTATTTGTTTGGATTCTTTTAAAGTTTACAGTTAGTTTTAAGCCAAAATCTGTAGGCATATTTTGATAAAAATGCTCCTCAGAGCCCCCTTTTTTCTCGTCCCAGATACTAAAGTCAATGAACAGCAAATATTTCTAAAGTTTGTTGCACTGGTACCCTTGTTTACAAACAAGTCAGGAAAATCGGCACAAATTACCAATCCAAATGGCTCTCCTTCCCACTCGTCTAACTTCCAGAAACATGGGAGCATACCCTAAGTTGCAAATAAAGAAGTCTGCTGAGCTTTGCATGGGAAGAAGGAGAACTTCAAAGTAGTCTCCTCTTGCTTCCTTTCATGCTTGGCCTTCAAAATGTCCATTTGTCTGCCAAGAATGAGAGGAGTGGTACAGCAAAAGGAGTGTGCAAAGATCATGGAGAGAGACTAGCTTGAGGCTTCAGAGAAGTAGAATGAGCGAATCATCAGCAATGGGCTATGATTCCAGCAGCTGACCATCCAAAACAGACTAGCATTTCTCTCCAACAGAGACCTGCATTGAATAATTAATAATTATGTCACAGACACAGCAGTTAAAAAAGCCAAACCACAAACAAAAAAACCCACCCTCCCCTCCAAGTTCTAATAGTGCTGAATGTGATTAGAAAGGTTTCTTCAGCACTGGCTATATTAGGACACCTACCATGCTTGAATTTCTTTCTTTCCCTAATTGTTACCAAAAAACTCCCTTTGTACGTGTGATAGTTAAACCCTCTCATGAGTTCTCTTGCCTAGGTCTGAATGAGAAATAAATATTGTCAGTATATTTTTATTTGATCTTTGGTGTCATTTGGATCCAAAGGTTTTGATTTCCTTGATCAAGATTCAACAATATGTAGATAAATATCTAGCCCCAGGCTTGTCTTTCCATTCATATTCTGTGTTTGTTTAAGGTTACAACTCATTTTATTTCTTCCCTTTCTGCTTGTAATTGCTTATATGTATCTACAGTAATTTTCTAAAACATATCCTTGTGTGATCCAAGCTTACTTCCATGTCCTGTAGTGACACAGCCTTTCCTTTTCTGTTTTTCCTCACATATTCTCATTTTTCCTTCTGCTTTTAAGTACACACACTTAAGGGGGTTTTTTATTGTTGCTGGGTTTTTTGGATTCAGAACTCTCACACTGGTAATCTCTGCACTGCCCCATATTCTTCCATCACATTTGTGTTGTGTTTTACATCTTCTGGAAACCACTATATATCCTGGCTGGTTCATTTTCGTATTTTATAAGATTACTCTCTACCCTTCCACAAAGGAAGCTATCCTCATCTTCCTTACCCTTTGATACTCAAACAAAAATGCCTACATGGTTTCTGATGCAGTTCTCCCCCACAGGTAAGTTTCAGGCTGCCTGTGACTGGTTGCTGGAATGCCAGTGAGAGACCTCTAAATTTTAGTGCTTTCCAGTACATTGAGAGGATTATGGGATATAAACAGTTGACTATTATTTTAATATGCAAAGAGGTAAGTATATAAGTTAATTGGTTGTGTTTGTATTTCTTCCCAAACATCCTTTTGCATCTCAGTATGTCTTTTAGAGCATGAACTGTACGGAATGAAGACTGTATGGTTGTCTGTCATGTCTGCTCTCTGCAGTAGATACCAAATACAGCCCAACCTAAAGATTCGGGTGCTGTGTTGACAGTGCTATTTAATAATAATAAAAGGAAACTTTTTGTAGCACTAAATGCAATATCAATGCACTATTTCTGCTTGCTGTTATTTTGCCTCCCTCTTTTGTGGTTTTTTTTCTGCCTATTGCCATTAAAAACAAGGAACACACAGACTGTGGGGATGGATGTTAACATGCAAATTCAAAGAAAAAGTCACTTGCTCTGTTTAACATTATGAATTGATGCTTTAAAAATTATCTGCTTCAGTGCTAATTTTACCTTGTGATGAAAGTTAGGCTTTAAATATGTAAAATGCGATGAGAAGGCAGCAGCTACTATCAGTAGCCTGGAAAAGTTGTTTTCTTTGCCCCAGAATAATTTCATAACCTGCCTCTGGAAGCAAGGTCTGTTTAATTGCCAAAATACGTAGCAACACAGGAGAGTGCTGCAGAAACTGGCCAGTGGTTTAGCTGAGGATGAGCTGCAGGAACTCCTGAAGCTTGAAGGGAACTTGAAGAAAAGGTAGTGACCTTTTGGTTCATAAATGTTTTTAGGCCTGTAGACATGTAGGAGAAGGCAAAATACTGTTCTAAGATTCTGCTGAAATATGACAGCTGAGTCCAAAAGACTTAGAAGACAATATTGCTATTGGGTGAATAATATATGACATAATGGGGAACAATCTGTAGAGGGTTTTACAAGGTATGTGGAAACACTAGTAACATTTTTCATGCCCTCCAACATGTATTAATTAATACATTTTCTATATGGATTAATAAGAGAAAGACAACTTCTAAGTTCTGCAGAGCAAGGGCAGCAGAATATTGACTTGTAGAAAGCCAAACATGCCCCTTCCTCCACCTCACGCTCCAGTAGTATCTATGCACAATGGATTAACAGTTCAAATTTTGTGGTTTGAAGACTGTAGCCTGCATGGACTGTGCCACTACTGCAAGAAAGAGAAAGTTCAGTATGTATTCAGATAAAGCTGTGGACTTTAGCAAAAAGTTCCTTATTGAAGTCAAAAATAGCAATTGTAGCCTCTTCTAATTACATTATGCACACTCCAGCAACTGATAGCCATTGACCTGTATGGAACATTTCCAGTTACAAACTGATTAAAACTGCTTCAGGCAACCATTCTGTTTTACGGGGAAGCACTGATGACTGATGTAATGACCTGACCAATGCTAAGTGAATGCAAAGCCCTCTAAGCAGAGTGGTACAAATATAGACAGCCAAAAGGCCGTGCACTGTGTGCTTACAGGCTGTGAATGCTGAGAGCAGGTTTCACAGCCATGAATAATCCTCAACTAGGTAGTCATCCTCAGCACATTCCCATGTAGCTGAATGTACAGTGGCTAATTTATTTCTGGGCTGAACTGGATATGTTTTCAAAAATGTCTTAGTTTCCTGGTTCGTGCAAGAAGTTATGTTTATGTCTTATGTGAATTTGCGAAGTGGGTGAAAAGTGTCGCTGAAAAGTCATTCTCTCCTCATGGCTGTTCAAGCACTTCAGCTCTTCCTTCAGCCCTGTGCTAGTCCTGGGTTAAAAACAGCTGAAACACTGGGGACCCCACTTTCTGATGCATGTTTGTGTACACAAAAGGTGTGTCTCATTTCCTGCCAGTAGTCCTTGAGGAGTTTTATGCAAAATTTAGGTATTTACATAATTAGGATATACATTTAAGGGCCACTAAACACGAGAATGTAACTGCGTTTGACATACTGTAGAGCCCTGAAGGCTTTAGAAACTTAGATTTGCTGTATCTGAATAATGTAGTTGTCATAAATTGATGTTACCCTTCCTGTATCTACATTTGACAATATAAACCAAAAACTACAATATGCTACATGTCACACACCAAGATGTGAACATTTGTCCAGGTTGCTTTGGTTTTTCATGGTCAGTCTTCTGTACTATGGCAAAGTGATGTGTGACTTTCCCCACACCAAAGCTGACATGAATGAATGCATTTCTGAAATATCCTTTTAATTCTCTCTATTGTATTAAAGATGAAGATATTAAAATTCAGATTTCCAATGCTTCCTGTGATACATTGCTAAATAACTTTTTTACCCTGATTTTCTTATCAAATCAGGGAAAAAAAAGTAAGGATAACAAATCTAGACAGTTTTAATATTAAAAGTAGACCTATAATGAGGACTTATCCCTTATTAATGTTTTGTATTAATAAAATGAAAAATGTTTGCTTGAAATTTCCAGACACTAATTTTTCTTGCGAAAGAGAAAATTGTTAGGAATGTTCAGGTTTTGATGTGTGTTTCAAAATCCAGCAAAGGTAAGTGAGAAGGAGTCTGACAGGCATTGCAGTAATCAATGATGAAGAGTCTGCCATTGTTTGCAGTTCAATAGTTTCCCTGCCTGCAAGTTCAGTATAAGGTAGATCAACTCCCTTACCTCAGTAATCCTTTCAAACCACTTACATTACAGGTTGCTGCTGCTGTTGGTAACAAAAGCAAGAAAGCAAGGTGAAGGCATGAATGGCAGGAGAGGAAAAGCTAAGGAATTTCAGAGCTGTTGTGACACAGCTAGGAAAAAAGTTACTTTCTGTTTTCTGTAATATCCTTGTCTGTTTTCCTCTACTTGACCAGACAGCTCGGGTTTTATTTAGGTTAGAGGAACATGTACTCATTGGTTTGTAGAGTCTAATAGATGATAAAGTCCTAAGATAACAGACTGAGATATTCAAGCCAGTACAGAGGTCTTGGAATGGGGTAGTGTCCATTCCTCATGCCTATTCAATCAAAACAGATGCACAGTGGCCCACATGTCACATAAACTCTTTCAGTTTGCTTTTTTTTTTTAATTCTTTTTTTTCTTCCCAAAAGGGTTCTGGCCTGTTGCTATAACAACTCTGTAGCATCATCAGAGTACCAGACACAAGCAACTAACTCTGACCACAAAGCCTCAGTTCATCCCCTTTCCCTGTGCCCTGTGTATTCTTTCAGCAGTCCTTTGATGTAACACATAGCAAGGATTCACGTGGGCCTTCACACAAATTAAAGTTTCCATTAGAGGGTACTCGGCATAACTGTACATCCTTCACAGCTTTTCTGTGTTGCTAGTTGATGGTTATTGGAGGGAAGATGTTTGGCATATGTTTTTCAACAACTGAAATGAACAGTGCACAATTGCACTGGAAATTTTAATTGTTATGTATGTTGTTGTAAAGTTGTTTCTTCTATATCTGAAATTATCTGGACAATACCTAATTAATCCCTAATTAAATCCACAAAAAAGGGAGAATGAGCTGCAGGATTATGCAAGATTCATGCTGAGAGCTTATTATGACTGTGTCACTGGAAAACAACCAATGAAGTCGCATTTCCATGTCTGGCGTGAAGGTGATAAGTCTTTTTCCTTGGAGAATATATTTGATTCCAAAAATACTATATTTTACTGCTTCAACTGGGAGATGAAGAGGACTTAGCTTTTCAGAATTACAGAAAATGTTGTAGCACTCCCTTTTTACTTTCCTTCTTGTACTGAGAGCGGTTCAAAGTCCATCTTACTGCTTCTTTTATCTTTTATTGTGATTGTATTTAAAACATTGGAAATTGGTGGTGGTATTAACTGTTGTCTTACTGGCATCCTTTCTAATGATCAGTTTATAGCTGATTTGATTAATCCTGGTTGGAAATTGAAAAGATGTAACTTTTTGGTGTAGATGCTACCATCCATGGGCTGTCTCCCATATATTTTGATACTGGAGTAGAGAAAGAGTTAGAGAAAGACATGTGTGGCTCTTGCTCTCCCACCCATACGTGAGTGGGGAAGAGATTGTATATGGAAGTTCAGTTCCAGCCTTCCTAGGCATCTGGCTCATGAAACATCAGGAAGCATCTGTCTAGAGCAGAACCTTGCTGCTGAGACTCACCATTTTCTTCACATGGGGGTGATATGTAGGGATGTTTTGTGAGACTGAAACAACTACCTTATGCACAGACTATGAAAAGAGTCAAAACATGACTTTATAGTACCATCTTGACATTTCCAAAGTGTTGGTATTTCTTGGTTCTGTTGCTAAGTTGTTAATAGAAATGATTAGTTCTGTTGTTGTTTTTTTTTTCACAAGTGACCTGTTTTCCTATATTTTTCTGAACTTAGAGGTACTATGTTAAGATCTGAGTTTTGAAGAAAAAGGAAATAGGAAGAAAGGGCAAAACTATCCCCCATTTAGCATGGCTAATCCACGCAGAAAAATGCTCACTTAGAATTTTACAGTTTTATGGTTATGTCTATAAATCATTTCTGTGTAAACAAATTAAAGTTTTTACTTAAAAGTATATTGTTTCTGGTCATATACTTTGCACACTTCTGTCAAAATTATCTGAAGTCCTGCTTAGCTGTACTAATTTTGTCTCATGTCCCTTCAGGAGTATCTGACTACAAAGAAATTACATTACACTTCTCAGTTAATGCCTAAAACATAGAAAGTTCTGCCTCTAGGTTTGTTTGCATTTGCTTGTTTGGTTGGTTTGGTTTTCCCTGATGCTGTTTATGAGTGGGTCATGAACACTGACATGTATTTGTCTCCAATTTGCCCGAAGACTTCAGTTTGATCTACAGATGCTTGAAAAAGTCCATCTGGCATCAGTACAGCAAGCATTCTGATGTTAACCTCTTTTCCCAGGGAGGTAAAATTGCATGTTCACTCCTAATGTCATCTGCTGTTTTTTATGCTGGTCTTGGTTTTCTTTGTGTGTTTGAAAGCATAGGTAGAATTGAGATTCAGTTCTCCTGTTGCTGTCCCAGTCCGTAGATTCCCTGATCCAACCCATGCACCTGCATGCTTTACAGCAATGTTGCAGATGGGTATTTGTCTGCTAGCCTATTCTGTGCCATGCAGACAGCCTGGGAATGCTGTACACAAGACGGCAGATGCACTGGAATGGTCAGGTGTATGTATATGACTTACCCTTGGGGGCTCAGTGAGGACTGCCATGTACTCTGACATATACATGCCATGTATAGTTCCATTTCAGGTAAAGCAACTTGATCTATGTCCTTGGTCTCTCCAGAGAACCAGTAAAAGCTCCTCTCACCTGTGTCAAACATAGTGTTGTATAGTAGCATCTCACCTGTGCCTGCACCAAACTGGGCAGTGTCACTTTCAGCCTGCATCCATAGGACTTGAATTACGTGGACACTTTTTAAGCATTCCCATTGGAATTTCTAATTTCTTTGGCTACAGCAGCCTGGATTGTAGTGAAGCTCCTGCTTTCTGTCCCTCCATCCCTCTCCCCTCAATCTTTTGGAAGCCACCAGCAGAAGTCAACTCACTGCTGAACCTGTTGCAAGCCCAAGTCTTTAGGAAGGTTTGTATTACAGATTTGCCTGATGCCTCTTTTAGGCTTCTCTGCTGTAACACAGAGGTATCCTTCCAGTACATTTAGTTTGCACAAATTTCCCCAGAAAATATACTCTGGAATGGCAGGAATGTCTTCTCCCAGTTTCTAAAAGACACTCCCATAAGACAGGCTTATTTTTATTTCTCCTTGCTAGGTTTCTTCAAGAGAATGCACGCAGATGATACAATATTGGTTCTACATTGTGCCATAACTAAATTATATTGCCTTTTTGAAATCCCAAAAGTTTGTTCAACAGCTCTTCAATAATTATTGTAAAAAAATTACTTGTGTGTAAAATTGCCTTAGCTGGACAACAATTTGCATGGAGTATGATTTTACCCTTCTGTATAAAAGCTGGTATCTTACAGCTCTTCTGCTCCTCATCCAATATTTCTTACCTTGAGTTTTAATGACTGTAAAATTAATGATGTGTGACAGATACATTTCTGCTATTAATTTGCCTTATTAATTTGATGTAGAATTAATGACAAGAAGTGAATCTTTTCCTGCTATTCTTGTTGACTCTGCTTTGTAAGTTTTCAAAGATTACTTCTGTTCACAGGAGTCAAGTAGAATATGAACACTCCTGTATTCTCCATATATCTATATGCTTGAAAATCAAACTTACACCTTTTATTGTTTTACGTCATAAAATAGGTAGCTACTGTAATATTAGTATAACTAAGTTATATTTTTATTCCTCTTTGTACTTGGAAAAAGCTAGAGTGCTTGAGCAAGAAACACAGGCATGTAATTCTAAAGGACAAATTCTACATCAGCAAGATAATTCTTCTTGAAGATACTGTTTCTAGCTGGTCATTCCTGTACATATAGAGATATTAAGAACTGATATGTCTACTTACTCGAGGTGAAAATCCTGCCATCTTTGAAAACTTTGGCAATGAGCCATTCAGGAAAGTGAGTGTTTACCCTATCAGTGCATATATTTTCAAACATTGTTTGTCTAGAGGTGTTTACAGCTTTGAGAGTTGAAATTATCATTTTAGTAATCTACTCTGAGGAGGTCTGAGTGGAAAAGTTGGAAATGAACATCACAGACAGGGGCTGAAAAGGAGTTGAATTGATTAAGTATTTCTTGTCCTCTTTTATCTCATTTCTCTTTTGACTCATTTATAAAGAGAAAATGAAACAGCATGGGGCTTCTTCTATGATGAAATTAGCAAAATAGAACACAAAGTGTGAGAATTTACGCTGGAGGCATGGAATTTGTTCAACATCAGAATTTGTGGGCCATCTTTTTGCCTGCTACTTCTGACTTGGTCAGCTATTTCAGTCCTTGCCTCAGTCACAAGTAGCCAGTGTTGCTTTGGGTGTTGCAATTATTCCATCTGGCATCCAGATACAGTCCCAGGTAGGGAGTAGGTCATCCAGTAGTCATGTGTCCCATCTGCAGTTTTGTGCAGAAATTTTAGCTATCCAAGAGGAGTAGGTTTATACGTCTTGGCAACTCAACCCTGTTCACAAGTACTAAAGGGACATGTGAATCAGCTTCCAGGTGAGCCAAAGGCATTACTACAAGGTGCTGTGAAGCACAGGACTAGATAACACCAAGACCTCAAAGTGCCACCAGAGTGTGGAAATGTAGTAGGCTCCAGGAGGATGAATTTTAGTGTCAGAGATCCATTCACCTCTATATATTTACACCTATTCTAATAAAGCGCTTGGCAGCCTGGTTTTCTCACCATATTATGCCTCTAATATGGAAATACTTGTTTGGATTTATGATTACTAGGTCCTTCAGACCAAGATTTAATTTCTCTGTGGAAATAAAAATAAGTCTAGGTTGGGCTTACGTTCTGATTTTGAGTCAAAATTTGTTTTATAATGTTAATTATTTTGTTTCTGAAAAGCGACCCAGTGGAAAAGGACCTGGAGGTGCTCATCGACAGCTGGCCAAACATGAGCCAGCAGTGTGCCCAGGTGGCCAGGAAGGCCAGTGGTGTCCTGGCTTGTATCAGGAATAGTGTGGTCTGTGGGACCAGGGCAGTGATCATCCACTTGTACTCGGCACTGGTGAGACCACATCTTGAGTGCTGTGTCCAGTTCTGGGCGCCTCAGTACAAAAAGGACATGAAGATGCTGGAGCATGTCCAGAGAAGGGCAATGACACTGGTGAAGGATCGAGACAGTCAGTCACTGAGGAGCGGCTGAGAGAGATGGGGCTGTTTAGGCTGAAAAAAATGAGGCAGAGGGATGACCTTATTGCTCTTTACAACTCCCTGAAAGGAGGTTGTAGCTAGATGGGAGCTGGCCTCTTCTCCCGGGCAGCTAGTGACAGGGGGAGAGGACATAACCTCAGGCTGCACCAAAGGGGGTTCAGGTTGGACGTTAGGAAGAATTTCTTTACAGAAAAAGGTTGTTACGCATTAGAATGGGTTGCCCAGGGAGATGATGGAGTCACCATCCCTGGAGGGATTCAAGAAATGACCGAACGTGACACTTAGTGCTGTGGTCTTGTTGACAAGGTGGTGATCAGTCAAAGGTTGGACTCAATGATCTTGGAGGTCTTTTCCAACCTATATGATTCTGTGATCCTTATTTGTTCCCTTACCCTCTTTTTCCTTGCAGTAAATAAAAACAAACAAACAAAGAAAAAGAAGGGTTTCTCTTAAATACTAAATTACAGCTTTAGATAGTGTTAACAAAATCAAGCTAATGCTTGTAAGTACAAATGATTTATTTACGACTTTGGGATTAGAATTCAGAGTGTATTTGTAAGTTGACAGCCAGACACCAATGCTCTGAGTCTGTCTGGCAAGTGTAACTGCCAGAACCAATTCTAGTGGAAGTGGGTATGTTATTTCTTACTTTATTTCTGCCACAAAATGTGTCCTGTAATAATTATAGGGACGTATACTGTACTTGAAGAGGTTAGTTACCTGTTTACTTTCTTGAGTGGTGTAAGTAGACAATCCTTCCAGTTACGAAACATTTGGAGGCATCTGGAAAGTGAAATATAAAGCTTTTTCTAAGCCTATTATAAACAAATACCAACTCTTCAGCTCAGAAATGTAAGGAGGGGCTGAAGTGGACAAGATTTGCTTGTAATTATGTGGTGAAAATCTGAATAGTAAATCTAAAACAGCATTTGCAATAGACATTTGATTCAGACTCTGATATCTAGTTCAGAGATGGCTTTGTTTCAAGCCTAATTAGTCCAAGTTGAGTAACTTGCCTGTGAGATCTGTATTGGGGTTCACATGAGTCATCTAAATTACAAGTCCATTTGTGTTAAGTTGCATATGCTTTCAATGGAAAGGAAAGTGCCTCTCCAGAGGCTTCAGCTTGCCTAAGATCTAAATATCCTTCTCTATTGGCCTGGGGAAATTATGTATCTCATTCATGTAAGTGCTTAAAATACAGCAGGATGAACCTGGGCCTAAGGACTTAATGCTCTATGAAGAATTAATAGCTGTTTTCTTTTTCTTGTTCCAGTCATTCATGAAAAAAAAAAATGTGGTCATCATGTAGGCTGTTTCTAGAATCACTCTTCATACAACAAAATACAAGATTGGCTTTGTTTCCAGTGTTTATTAAAGCCTGTTGTATTTTTTCCTTGGATGTCCAGCAATATGCGGTATTATTGGATGTGAAGGAGTTTTTGAGTGATCACAAGTGTTCAGAATATTGAAGCTGTAATTGAAAAATGCAATCAATTTTTCTGCTTAGAAATGGTCACATGCATCTCTGCTCAGGAAGGTTCCGGGGCTGGGGAATTAAGCATATGATAGACTAGCACTAAAGTACAGCAAGAGTATCCTGGGTAAGCTTCTCAAGGGATACAATTCTTCTTGTCATCCAACATTCACTTGAGTTTCTTTTCATTGCCTTCACTGCACGTTGGCTCAAATGAAGAACTTTGTTATTTTTTAATAAGGAAAGAATTAGAAGGGGAGGGATGGAGTAAGGAAAGGGGTTGTTAGGGAAAGGAAAAGGGAGAGGAAAAAAGGCAGATGTAAAGGAAAAGACACAATGGCTTGGAGTGGAAAATTTTGAGTTACTATTAAGTAGTCAGCAAGCTACTAGAAGGTTCAGAAAATAGTGTTTTCATCTGGTTGCCTGAAGTTGCCAAACATTCAGTCATCTTATGTCAAGTATCCAGTAGAGTGAAAATGTTCTTTCTTGTAAAACATGTGAGAGAGTTGCTATATTGCAAAGTCATAGACTGGTGTTTGGGTGCCAGATTCCAAGAGCCCTGAAACAGCAAAACCTTGAACACTAAATGAGCTGTAAGTAGCATACTGAAAGACACTACGTTGTGGACTAGAATTTTTTTGCAAAGAGCCACTGAAAAAATCTTAAAGATATCTTTATAAAATAAGTACCATTTATTTTGTTCATGCAAGGCAAAAAACCATGAATTTACCTAATTTCTAAGTTAATTTCTCTCAAAATCAATATTTACATTCCTAGATTTGAACAGGCTTTCTAATATTTGTAATATTTGTATTTCAGTACAAATGTTCTTTCATGACTACTTTACAATTTCAGGAAAAAAACCCAACCAATTTTGGTTTTATGTATATATTCTTTCAAGAAATGTGTACACACAAACATCAAAGCAACAACACAAGGATTATAGATCTAGCAGAATATATGTTAAATTCTTACAAAGTCTAAGTAAGTGGTGTCTATTGGGTAGAACTTCTTATTTTCATTTTTAATTTGTTGTGCTGTCTCTTCATTGAGAGTAAAAAATCAGAATTAAATCTCATGCTCATCATTGCCATTGTTTTTCCATCCCGTTTATAATTGTTGTCATTTGTTTTGTGGAAGGAACAAAGGAAGAGCTTGTACTGGTATCACTAGTAAGTGGTTTATGTTTACATAATTTACTACTAGTCCCACTATTATTATCTGTTGTCACATCAGCATTGTGTACCAGAAAAATACGTTTTGGTTTCATCATGGTGTTTACTCATTACTCCAATTTACCAAAGTTATTTGACATTTAGGTACTCTTTTTATTCTTGTCCTCTTTTTGATGAGCTCTTGGGCTTTATGTACTGCCAATGAGACCAACATCAGCAAACCAACTGCTGAGAACACTATGAATATTAAAATGTTTTCTACAACAATAAAAATGTTCTGAAATAGTTTTTCTGAAGCTAAAATGGTTTCTTCTCTGCAAACTTTTTGAATGTTTGCTAAGGCCTGGCAGACCACAGGCTATCAAAGATGGATGTGAATGTGTGTGGGAGTACAGAAGGAGAAGTACAAAGTATTTTGTCATAGGGAAAACTAAATGGCAGGAACAAACTCTTTGAATTAGTGCCAGCCAGATAATATTGGTAGAGAGAGATCACATAATAGTCCAAAGCTACCAAAAGAGGACAGATGCAAGAAAGGAATGTGTTTCTCTCATGTTTATGGGAATGCAAATGGTGTGCACTTGTGTACATCAAATATCCTCTGAAGCATCAGAGTGTCTGCCCATGGAGTTTTGACATAATGGAAATTTGGCAGACATTCTAGTTTGATTAACACAATTTTTTTGTTTATCTAAGTAATTAATATTGCTTTTTGATAATTTGCTTTAATGCTCATATTGACCTCATTTAATTGAACAAGCAGACAAGCAGATACCAGTTAACAGTCATTACGTCCTGTTGCATGCCTTTATTCTTTGGCTGCTAATACTGCAGGTTTATGTTGGTGACAAAATAAAAGTGCTGATAGGAAGATAAGCACTAACAAATGCAATAATATTGTTTCTGTAGTGCACAATTTAAATGGTGTTATGGTTGGGTTTTTTAATAAGAAATACAATAAAGCCTGCATAGCAGGCTGACAGCTCTAGTGCCCTCAGCTATCACATACATCTCCCTAGCTTTAGCCAAGTTGTATCATTGCTTTTATACAGATATTCATTGTGTCAGCTGACATTTTACTGCTTTCTATTTTGTGCAGCCTGAAATGGCAGCCACTTACTCTGAAAAAAAAAGAGGTGTTTTCACCTGCTACCCACAGCAAATGCATTAAGCTGAAGATGCTTGGTATTTCTTAAGCAGACAACTTCTATTTTTAAATTAATTTCATTTATTAGGATAATAAAATTTTCTATAAGCAGGAAATGAACAAATCTTGAATTTTAACCACATACTCTAGGTAGTTGTGGACTGATGTTTTGCTGAACTGGAAGCACTGAAATGGTAACGCAGCTCTGGGAATGATCTGATTCAGCCCTTGAGTTCAGTACACAGGCAATTGGGAACTCTTGTTTACCCTTTATTTATATTGTATGTATAAAATAAAACTTTCTTTGTTCTGCATCCATAGGGTGTCTCTCTACCTCATGAGTGGTTTAAGTCTCACAACTGGAAGTGAAAAGTAAAGTTTTTACTAAAAATTACTTCAGGCATATTAAAATACGTTAATATCTGAGCATGGGTTTTTTTTCATTTTTCTATTCATATGATGTTTCATAATGTGTATTCCAGACAGAATCAATTTTATAAATGCTAAATAATGAAATCTGCGTTGTGAATATTAGTTAATTAATCACTGAAATGGTAACAACACATGTGGATATTACTGTGCTTAGATTCACACAGTGTGAGAGCATACAGGACATTGTTACCGTTTTCATCAGCAAAGGAAATTAATGAGTTTGGTGTTATTTGGTCCACCCATGGTGCTTATTTACAAAGGAAACACACAAAACTGAGAATATTTGAAAAGTCCTGTTTTCCTGGTCACACTGTGCTTTTAAATGAAGTACCTCCCTTGTGTTCAGAAATAAGTAGGTCATAAGCACTCTACCCAAAACCCTGTCTGTGGGTCTTAGCTTTCTCCCAGGACTGCACAAACAGAGGTCTAATTAACAGTGCAAGTGATAGTGCAAGCCTGGACTTGTGGAAAGCATTTGATTTTGTACCACTTGATTTCCTTGTCTCTAAACTGGTAAGACATGGATTTGATGGATGGACCACTCAGTGGATAAGGAATTGGCTCTATGGTATCACTCAATTGCTTGATGCGCAGGTGGAGAGCAGTGATGAGTGAGGTTCCTCAGGGGTCAGTATTGGGACCTGTGCAACTTATCCTGGGCTCCATCTCAAAACCAGCATGACCAGCAGATAGAAGGAGGTGATTTTCCCCCTCTACTCTGCCCCCATAAGACGCCACCTGGAGCTGGGCAGTGCATCCAGCTCTGAGGTTGCCAGTACAAGAAAGACCTGGAGCTGTTGGAGTGAATCCAGAGGAGGGCAACAGAAATGATCAGAGGGGTGGAGGACTTCTCCTATGGAGAAGCTGAGAGAGTTCACTGTTCAGCCTGGAAAAAGAGAAGGTTTCAGGGAGACCTTTCAGTAGTAGCCTTCCAGTACCTAAAGGGGCCTACAAGAGAGATGGAGAGGGACTTTATACCAAGAGCATGTAGTGACAGGACAAGGAGGAATGGATTCAAACTGAGAGTAGATTAAAGAATTTCTTCCTTATATCTAATCTAACTGTGAGGGTGGTGAGGCACTGGAACAGGTTACCCAGAGAAGTTGGGGATGTCCCATCTGTGGAAGTGTTCAAGACCAGGTTGGGTGGGGACTTTAAACAACCTGATCTAGTCGAAGGGGTCCCTATCTGTGGCAGGGGGGTTGGAACTAGATGATCTTTAAGGTCCATCTCAACATAAACCACTCAGTGATTCTGTGATTCTATGGGTTTTGGTTCTTTCTGCCTTTCATATACATCTGTGTAAAGATGCTACATCTCCAACATCCGCATTTTCAAGTTGTTTTGGGATACTGGTATGACTAACTCTTCTTGCTGAGCTGAATAATGTGTAAGGTGCTGTCCTAGTGTTTCAGCTCTTTCCAGTCTTTCAGTGGAAGTCTGGGCTCTTTAATAAGAAGCATGACTGCAAAAATACTGTATCTCCATTTGACTGAAGTACTCTCCAGGCTTCTTCTTAAGGAAAAATGCATTAGGGTTTGTGTTTTTTCCTCTAGTTTCAGTGAAAAGATATGACATAAATATTTTTAGTGTCAATATCTTTGCATATGGGTGTCATTCTGTGTTCCTTTTATTTATACTGGTTTAAAATCTATCAGTTAGTGACAATGTGTCATGTGGTGCAATAGGTAATCAAAATATTTGTGTCTTTTATTGCTAAATGAGAGAGAGCACAACCCCTCAAGCCAGCCTGTCTGACTTCATTGCAATGGAACATTTGTCTTTCCAAACCGTTGCCATCTCTGCTGCATGGATTATTTCTAGACTGTAACTAAACTGTACACATGCAAACAGGTACAAATCAGTTGCAGAGTTTTCTGCAAAGCTGTTTCTTCTTGTGGAGTGACAGCTACACAAAACGAATGGGATTTCATCATTATAGCTGGAGGCCCTAGTAACAACTGCACTGCATGTTTAAACAAACATTAGGGCTGAAGTTGTATGGTTTTATGATGTTCCAGTTACTTCTGAGACAGAAAACAGCAAAGACTGTTGAAAGTTACTTAGTAGTTTAAAAACTTACGGAATAAGAACAATAATGCTGGACCAAGATTGATGAAGAATTTCTGATTAAAATTTTCTTGTAAAAACTTCACAGTTAGAGTGCTCAGGGAACCAAAAGTTTGTAGACTCCAGAATAGGGATTTTTTTTTTTAAGTGTTACGTTTAAAGAATATGTTTTGAGTAAAAATTGTCAACCTTTTCCCTACATATGTAGAGTAAAAGAATAAAATGTTCTGTAAAGATGCAACATATGAAGAGTAAAGGAACAAAATGTTCGGTAACGATGCTGGATTCAGAACAGAATTAATTATTCTGAGAAGTGAGTTTTAGAAATTGCTCAGAAATAGTTTGGCTTATCCATTTAAAGGAAGTTTTTTATCATTCTGGGAAAGTTGTGATATGTATTGTTTATGAGGGAAACAAATAAGGAAATGCAATGACTGCATCAGATTAATTTGATTGCAATCTACTGTGATTCATTTCTTGCTAATGAATATTTTAATTACTCTCATCATTTGTCCTGAGGTCCTTTTGAGGACCTGATTTGAAATCTGTATAATTCAAAGAAGAGTCTCCAAATTACTAGGTGATATTTCCTTAATGCTGTATGCGTAAATATCCAGATAGTTAGACCTGACTGAACCAGTGAATACCCTTTCTTTGTAATGCAACATTAAAACACACAGTACTATCAGCCCATGGAAGCTGCCAAGAAAGAGTGAGGTCAGTAGCCAAAGTCACCTTTTATACATGCATATAAGAATACTTTTGGTTGAACTTCAGAAGTCTCAGCTTTCCTCTTCCTTCTGTCTGCTAAAATTATGTGCCTGGTAAACCTGAGTCTGGATAGGCTCAGGTAATATGTAAAAAACTGAGCATATTGATAAAATGGTTAGGTTTTAGGTGACTTCAATGATCTGTATTTTTTCCAAGGCAAAACATTATATTTACTACCTCTGTGGTTTAGAAAGGTTTAGGTTAGTGAGATTTAAACTGATGGCATTTAACAATGATTAACACAGTTGATTGGCAGAAAAGAGGCAAAAGCCAGCAACTAGCAACCAGCAAAGTTCCTGAGACAAGCCTTGCAGAATTGCATGACTGCTTGTTATTCACTGCATTTGTAGAGGGAAGAGAAATATTAAAACACATTTACATAAATGCAAGTACTGGCTTGTGGGAAAAGATTGAATCCAATACCTTAAAATGTTGTATTTCAGTTTCTACACTGTTGCATCTATGTGTATTCATACTAAATCCACAGCAGTGAAATAAGGAGGAATCTGTTGCTCTGGTCTGATAATACTGTAACAAAGGTAATATAAAAAGCACATGGTGGAAGAATCAAGGCGGGGGGGAGGGGATACATTTAGAGGAAGAGATATGATTTCCATGGAAGGAGAAATTCATTTGAAAGCACAGATGAAATCAGATATACTCAGAAAGAAAAATATGTCAAAAAGGATAAAGCTTCAGTCACAGACCATATAACGGATGACTGTAGGTTGAATACTAAAAAGAAAAAATCAATAAATGAAAAATTTGTCTGAGCAGAAACTTAGTTTATGGAAGGAGAAAGAAATGTCTACCAGGCAGAAACCAACAGAAAAAGCCAGTGTTTGCCCTGAAAGAGGGGAAGCATACATGTTTAATTCTGGGTTGTATTTAGTCTTGCATTGTAGCATTCTACATGAATCATTATTTTATTGTTTACTGGGAGAAAGGAACATCTCCTTTGCAGGACTACTACTCCATCAGAACGTGTAGAGTTCTAATGTCATCACATTGGCTGAATCTGGGCCCTTATCTGTAAATTGTCTATTTGAGCTCTGCCAGAATCTGAATCACATGACAGAAATATTTTATAATATGCACCTTTTCTGCTGTGACTGTATTCTAGAGAATGCTTATCTGGACATGAACATACCATAGATCTGCAAAAACTGTGAATGTGCTTTCATCCCGTTTAAGTACAAAGGTAATTGTATTTACATGTAAGCTGCACAGAATCACTGTTACTCCAGGTTTTTGTCAATACTTTTTCTCTTTAATGCTTCCTTTCAGTCAAAAGTGAACATAACCCTTGAATGCAAGAATAAGAATTTTTAAAATAAAACATCATGCTCACATGATGATGTAAAAACCATGTGAAAGCAGAAACTGCTTATACCTGGGATGTAACTCACACCCTGTTTTTGTCAAGTGTCAGGGTGCCAAAGAAGAGTGTTACCCCTGCTTTGTCTTCTTTCTTCATCAGCATCTCATGAGCTCTTCCCTGTGCATCAGTCACACTTGGATCCTGATAGCAGGGTATCAGTTAATTCCTGGAAAACTCCAAAGTGCAAATAAGAAGAGCACAGAGGTCTCCAGCTCCTATTTCCTGACTCCTCATGGTGCTCAAACTGCACCATCAAAGTGGGCTCTTGTCTCCCTTGCCTTTATGTCACTTTTTGGTGAGGCAGCCCATCAGCCTGATGGCATCACAGACTGCAGAGTTGGAGCTTGTCACTGTCATCCCTCCAGTATCAGTAGACCTTATGCACATGGTTTCACTGCTCTTGAGGTGTGTTTTGCTTTCCAAATGTATGCTGATGTGTGAATGCAGTGTGAAGTACACACCTGAATAGGATTGCTATATGTAAGTAGCTTTGTGGTTTTAGCCTTAAGTATGCTTGGACAAGTCCCACAACTTCAGGTTTAGTTCAGATTTTCTGGTTTTAACACTAAAAATCATCTAAAATAAACGAATATCTCATTAGTGACAATAACAGCAACCAATGAGTAAGATCAACATTAATTAGGCAACTGATGCTACTAAATATAATTAATGCTTTCTTCCTAATAAATTGAAAAAATATGATTAGTTTCATTAATTTCTATAAAAATTTGAACAATTTATTTGTAAAGAGCTTTTGTAAAGAGCTCAAGATCATAAGTAATTTGAGAGCCTCCATCCTAACTGGAAAGAGAAAAAAGACCTATTGCTTGTTTTTTATATAAGTTCGAGGGGTTTTAGGACTTCCTGTGAAACGTGAAATGATGAAGAGCTGTGGTTGGGTGGTTCTGGAGGCAGTCAATTGTACACTGTCTTAGATTACCTCTGAACAAGGAATGTTTCCTTCCCTAGGATCAAAGTAAACAAAGCAGATGCATTCTGACAGTGTGTTTTGCTAAGCTGTAGATGCACATCATCATGCCTCCATCTCCTGTTACTCAGTTTGAAAGAAAACTGTGTGTAGTGCAGGAATAGAGTCACAGAACACTCTGTTTTTCATGTCACTGAGCTAAACAAGCAAGTGTTTCTCTCAGAAGACAGGTTCTCTCTTCCCTTGGGCTTTCATTAGTCCTTTGCTGCACCTTTTCCAGTTGAAGTTTTTGAGGAAAGGTGTCCAAAACTTTTCAGCATATTTTAGAGAAATTTTAATGGATAGCTGCAGGGGCACTTCTACTTCCATCACCTGCTGCATGCCAGGATTACAATAGCATGTTTCACATATGAATTTCACTGTTGCTCCTAATGCTCTTGCAACTACCCAAAATGCCCAGCTTCCTCATCTATGATGTCTACCAACTGATGAGCTATTGTTGTTTTCAGTTCCTGGGCACATGACTTTGCTCTTCTGTGCTCCCCAGTTTCACATATTTCATTTCCTTGACTTGGTAGGAGTAACTGGACTGTGTCTGGAACACATGACAGTCAAAATCTAGCCTCATGAAAGGCAGGGGCTAATTTTCCACAGTTTTCAGTACACTTTGCCTTTGTCTTAACTGGAAAATACTAACGACATTGCATTTTGTAGACTTTTGAAGACTATTTCTGCAAAGAAATGTCAATTCGTTTTGAAAACACAAAGTATGTAAAATAAATACTTCTCCAAAAAAGCAATATTACCCAGTGGTATTTTAAAAATAATTTCTAATTAACTTAGCCTTCTAGAATTCATAGCCTTAGGTAAAGTTTTGAAATGATAACTCCAAGCAGTGACCCTTCCTGTGTTTCAGATGGTTTGTGAATGATTCACAAATTACATTTTTTCTAATGGTAATGTTAACCATAACCCAGTACCTTTTTAAAACCGAGGTAAGGGAGCTGTAGTCTGCAAGCCTGCACATACAAATGCATGTATAATCTGTGCGACTGGTAGGAAAGATAAATCCTTTATATTTGTATTTAGTCATTATGTTATCAGGGACCCACTTTGTGAATTCCATTTGAAATATGTCTACCATGTCATGCTATTATAATAATAATACATACCTCAATAATTTATACGAAGGCCTTTTTCTAAGCTTAGAATAAATCACCCCTCTGGGGAGCAGTCTGAATTCAAAGAAAGTCAATTATTTTATTAGTGTAAATGCATTTGTTACAGTTAGTTGTAAAAGATAATCAATCAACCATGTTTTTCAAATGCATCAATTTCCATCCTTATGGCTAGATTTCTAAGATCTCTTTTCCATAGCATCAAATGTTTTAGCATGCTCAGCATCCAGCAGCTTCTACTCTTAATTTAATTTAATGGATTTTGGACCATGTAGAAAAGCTGACCATTAAAGAATGAATTCTTTGTGGAAGAGATAATGTAAAACTAGGTTATATCACGCATACATTTAGTTTTTGAGCTTGAGATAGGATCAACTTGTTGTTGTTTTATATAATTAATGCATGGTAATTCTGTATCCGTTAGTAGCTGATAAGTGCATCTAATTAGAAGGAGATACAAACTTACTATAGTAGTCACAAAAAATAGCCAGTTGTAGACTAAAAAATGTATCTGTTTGCATAAATAGGAACAGAATAGATTTTGACTTTACTACACTAAGTGTGGATGAAAAACTATATTTTGCTTCTCCACTGTTCTATTTTGGCATGAAATATGGTTTTAGATACATTTTCCTCACCTAGCAGAATTCGAACTATTTACAGATTTTCTACCATGTAGAAGGTTTGATACTTGGTTATAATCAGAGTCATTTTGTCTGCATACTGTGGATAAAAACAGATGATTTAATAGTGAAACAAACATTCTTAAAATTTAAACTGCTAAAATAATTTATCTGTGGTTTGAACGGATATTTTAAACGCAAACATTTCCTTCTTTACTGCCATGGTTTGTTCTCTGTGTATGATAACCAACTTTGCTTTTGGTGTGAATAGCGCAACTTCTGGATTTGAAGTTATGTTGCTCTAGCAAAAGTTGCCCCGAGTTCACCTTTTCCTGATCATATCACTCTAGAAACCCATCACACCCTCTTTCTGCCATACATTTTATAACCCCAAGGATTCCAGAGACTCTCTAGCATGCTGCATGGATAACAGCAGCCTCACCAGAGACTGGGCAGGCAGTGGTCTGTCAGAAATGCAGGCGTCAAGCTGGCAGCTCCGCCCTTGCACAGCACAGCAACAAACGGTGGTGCATGCCTGCAGGCAACAGCTTGTCCCTGGGCACACCAGCAAGTCCAAGAGTTGTATTGTCAACAAGTGACTCAAAACCCAGGGCTACAGATGTACATGACAGTGGTGGAGAAGCTGCACAAGGAGCTATTGGATAAGAGGTCCCAATTTGAGGAGACAGATATAACCAAGTGGAGAATCATTCTACAGGGGATTTATGGTTAGACTTCTGTCTCCTGACATAGACTAGAAATCTATATAATTGTTGTGTTGTATTGAAAAGGGTAAATGCACCATTTTAACTGGGGTTTTAACCAATTTAATATCTCACAACATGCAGAAAACACTCAAAATGTGAAGGGCGTCATAGTTGGAAAGTCAGGTCAAGGATATTACTCCTATCAGTTATCAGGAGTTGGACTTCAATGATCCTAGTGTGTCCCTTTTGACTCAGAATATTCTAGGATTCTAGGAGCATAAATTGGAAAGAATGCAGTTCTGACTTAGAGCTCCAAACTAATTTCAGTTTTACATAGACTAAATATATCTATCATCTTCAAACAATGTTTTTACTTGGAATGTATTGCTTGTGTTCATTTGCTGACTTCCCAACTATAAAATAGATATCTTAGCTATCTGATTCATTGCCATGTCATTTCCTTCAAAGGCATTTTACCTCTGCTTTACAGAAATCTGTTTTCTTCATGATCTTATTCATGCTATGCATATGCAAGTATCAAAAGGTAATAATTAAACACATCTGCTTACATTTGCCAGGAGCAGATGCTAGACAAATTAAAGTGAACATAACTATCACTCAAAGTCATTAAAGAAGTGACTTTATGATAATTTTTGAACTTTGACAGGCACTAAAATATTCTGCATTGATGTATTTATGCTATTTGCAAAAACCTTGTTTTCAAAATTCTCTTCATGTGCAGTTGAATAAAAAATGAATTGTATGTTTCAGTTCACAAATTCTACTTCCTTTCCCCTGGGAAAGATATGTTTCCAGTCCCAACGGCAATGCTTATAAACACCACCAGACATCAGTTCATGAACAACACTACAGAGTCCTAACTGACTTCATAGCACATTCCAAGAAGATAAAGACATGAAAATGATGTTATGAAGTTAGACCAGAAATTTGTCTTACTTAGTATTTAGTTTCCTGCTGTGGGCAGTGGTGAAGGCTCTAGCATAGTATAAAAGACGGTTGAGATAAAGTTGTCATATTTTTCTGATACTTTCCCAGCAAAAAAACTGTGAAACTGCTCAGGGACTTCTTGGGACATCTGCATATTTTTAGTGTCAAGAAGTGGGTAAGAACCACACAGTTAAAATATGCATTTCCGTACACATTTACATGAAAATAGAGTATCCTTTGATTTGTTTAGAGCCCAACATCTGGCCATTTCTTCTGCTGGTCTCTATTTCTTCAAAGTGAGGAGGTGTGAATAGCTGTTGGCTTCCTCCACAACATTATTACAGATATCTGCAACGTGTTTCTTAGTTGCTTCTTTTCTAGGCAGAAAAGTCTTTGCATGTTTAGTCTGCTTTTATGTGGAGTGTATTCTGTGCCTTTTATTCCCTTTACTGCTGTTTCTGGTACCTTGTTGTGCTCTGGTCTGTTGGTGACAGGGACTAGAACTGTATGCAGTATTCAATATGTAATGATGCAATGCAATGATCTTTCCTTTTTCTTGAAGATTTCGGGAAGTCATAGAATGGTTTGGGTTGAAAGGGACTTTAAAGATCATCTAGTTCCAGCCCATTAGATCAGGTTGCTCAGGGCCCCATCCAAACTGGCCTTCCTATTTCTTTTCCAAATCGTCTAAATGTTGACCTATTTTTACTTTAGAGAATACTGAACTGATTTATTCATAAAAATGCTGGTTAATATCACACCATTATTTTCCTGAATGGCCATAGTTATCTCAGAACTTGTCAATTAGACCATAGCAAGGATTGTTTCTTCCCATGTGCATAACTTTGCATCAGCATTGAATTTTCTTTTTCTGTTTGGAATGCTGATGTCCTTCTGCTCCTTCTCACACTCACACCTGTCATTTTTACTATCTGAAGAAATGATGCAGCAAATACAGGTACCTTAGTGTGCATGCCCTGTCTATGACATTTGTAACGATGATGACCAGAACAGAGTCCTGCACAAATCCCCATTCGGGTCTGCAGGTGACCGCCAGCTGTTGCAAAAACTGACTGCTGCTCTCTGTTTCTTGTCTTACACCTGGTCATTAATCCATGGCAGGAACTACATTTTTCTACAAGGCTTTCTTTAAAATCATTTGATGATTTACAGTAAGTGTTTACATGTTTAGCAAATTACTACTTATGTGGTTTTGTCTTGCTTTTCTATGTTTATCTTCTTAGCTATTTTTTCTCCTTTGGATGTAAATTCTTACTTTTGAAGTACATCTTTTTAGGTCTAACAAAATTATTTACCCAAAATTTAAAACATTCTGAGTTTTATTTGTTTGTAACTCAACAGTTATTTTTGATACTCAGAAGTTCATTTTACGATGACAGTAAACAATCTTTTCTCCAACTTTGAAGCAGGCAGTCTCATTTTTATACAATTTAGTTTTTTAAATGAAATACTATTTTTATGTTATTTTAGAATTTTCTCATTTTTAGAAGAGAATTTCCCAATTCCATCAGGGTTATTGAGCAGTTGTTCTGTCACAGCATTTTGACCCATGACTTACACATTGCTCAGAACCAAGTCAAGTGTATCTTGGCTTGTTTCAGATTTCAGCGAAAGCTCCTTCATGAATCAGTCATTTGTGGTGTCATTTAGTCTCTGCATCACACCCCAAGCTGACATTTACCCAGTCTATGTGGGGGTGATTGAAGTTTCTGATTACTAATTTGTTTTCTTGCTGTCTCTTAAGTTCTCTCTTGGCACCTCACTTGACACTATTGTCATCCTGATTAGGCAGTGACAATTTCTAGTAGTTGTGTAGGCCTGGTGTCTTAATCCATAGAGATAATGTGCAATATTCAGTACAGTTATCTCTCTGATGCAAAGCTTTCTTTTACGTACACTACATCCATTTTTCTTGCCTGTGTAATTTGTTTTATGTTACAGGTTTCCACTGACTGCTTTCCTTCAACCAGGTCTCTGATGCTCCTGTTAGGCCAATACTTTCACATAAAGCTATGTTCCTTTATCTAGGGTTCCTTTATCTAATTTAAAAACTTGCAGCATTTCAATAGTAGCATGTATGCATTTAATCTGGTTGCTTATTTTTCTGTGCTATGTTTAAATTGTATTTTTGGGTGCAGAATGAGCTTAACTTGTGTCCTAAAGGAGTCTTCTGTCTTACATTTTTTTCTCAAGGATATAAAGCTTTTTTAAATTTCACTCCTCTTTGATTCATCCCCATGCCAGATATTCTTCTGCACCCCTAAGCTTTCCTATAGTCTTTAATTCAGTCTCCCTCTTTGGTGGCCTTCCTGTGTTTTACTTACAGCAGTTTTACCTGGATGCCATTTTTGCTCTACAGACTTTGTACAACGTTTGTCCAGTCTGAGGTGAATCTAAACCCTTACACCATTGTCTGAAGGCAGTGTGAAAAAGCACTGCCAGAGCAAGAGCAGAGGTAGATAGATGAACAAGGATATAATTTCATATTTGAGGAGGCTATCTGATTATCCTGGGGTGCTCTGCAGAATACTAATCTCTATCTGAAAGCAATGACACACAATGTACCTTGCTTACGCTGATTTACTCAGACACATTTTGTCCACCCAAGGGCCTCATGGGGAAAAGAGGATTTCTTGCTTCTTAAATGCACTTTCTGAGATATATGACAATAGTAGATGAATTAAGTAAATAATTGAGCACTGCTTGTATGCTATATCTGTGGTAAAGACAACTCCAGTTCTTTAAATAGCTTGTCTCTGCTTTTACTTCTGAATTTGAGGAGTGCCTTTTAAATCAGTGTATCCACCTAGCACAGATGTATATGAGTAATTTTGCTGAGAGCTCATGTTGCTTGGTCACGGCCAGCTTCTCATCCACCAGCATCCTCAAGTCCTTCTCCTCAGGGCTGATCAATCCATTCTCCATCCAGCCTGTTTTTGTGCTTGGGATTGCCCTGACCCAGGTACAAGATGTTACACTTGACCTTGTTGAATTTCATGAGGTTCACATGAAGGGTAAAGTAACCAACACATTGTCCAGTACAGGATCAGTTTTGCTCACTTGTTGACACTGTCCAGCTTGTGGTTTCAGGAGTTGGGCAGCATTGCAGTTTGAAATCCTCCTGGTTTTCCTTTGTGCACTTACACATTTTGATTTCTTTCCAAAAGCTATGAGCAGATCTTTGCAGGGTGTTCAAATCACATGCAAAAGGGGAGACACTCCTTCATTTCCTTTTAAAGTCACTCACAGCCTGATTTTTTTAAAGGACACTGTCAGAAGGACATACCCTCTTCCACTTTTTCTGCACATCTCTACAGCAAGAAGTTTGTGTGGGAGTTGAGTATCACATATGCATGTAATATTTCCTCTTGGATACAGCATTTAGCTTTTTTGCCCATTTATTTAGTTTGCGCTTTACTGAGTTTTATGAGCATTGCCGTGTCACAGGATGGGTTTATCCTACCCAGAGTAATGAGTTTTTAGTGAATGTGTTGTTTTCCTTTTGACTTAGCATGTGTCCCCGTTTTGTTACTGCAAGATGTAAAGTTGGATTTAGCATTGCTGATGGAGTGAAAGGAAGATGTAAGGGAAGCTGGCAGCATAAGTGCCACGTCTGGAGGGAAGGGAAAAGGCAGCAGAGGGCAGTTCATACATCACCTTTGCAACCCTCAGCCAGTGGGGAGAAATCTCTTCTTGTTTATTTCCTTACTCTAAAATAAACCAATAAAATCCCGGCACAAATTAACGACTTTGTTATGTGTGAAGAGCCACAGTTGCTGTGAGCACTCTGTCATGGTGGGGGATCCTCATGGAGAGCAGCTGGCAGACAGGGCCCATCCCACCCCCACCCAGAGCAGGGCAGCTGGGGGGCACCAGGACAGCTCTGGCCCTGGATATTGGGCACCCCTCTGGGGATGGGGATGAATCATGGGCCCATTGGTGCGCTCGGTTTGGTAGAGCCTAAGGCTGAGTAGTGCAGGGCTGTGGGAAACTGCAGACCAGCCATCCTGCGGCATCAGTGGGGCAGGGGATGGTGCACCTGGGGGACTGATGTGGAGTCCTGGGCAGGATGGGGGGAGACCTGGTATCCATCAGGGCTCCTGTGGTGTGGGGATGCCCTTCAGGCCTGGCACACCCAAATGATGCAGGCCACGCTACTGAAAAATACTTGGATTATGTTTCAAGTTACACATTTCTAAAGCATTTGATGGCCAATGTGTTCTTGCTGTCTTTCTCAAAGGGCATTTTGTTCATTTTATCTGTCCTGAATGGGTTTTCCTGTAAGAATATCTGGTGTTTCAGATAAACACAAACAGCAAGTAGAACTTTGGGTATTGGCCTTGCTGCTCCAGTGCCACTGAGATTGGTTGGCTCCCAGAGTCAGCAAATGGATGGGTTTGGAGATAAGAAAATTTAAGAAGTTCTTCCCACAGTGGACTAAATATTCCCTTTTTTTAACCAAAAAGTGTAGATCTGAACAGATAACTTATTTTCATTCAAGTGTATGTTTCCCTCAGCTTTCTGTTCCTAAATATAGTTTTGTTTTATTTGTAGACTCCGGAGTGATTAAAATTTATCTACAAGTTCTGGAGTGCCTTTAGAAAGGTCTTTTTACAGTTCTGTGGTGAAAAAACGACTGTAGACATTTCAGCCTGAAATACAGGTTTATTGAAAAAATGTTTTGAGTGATTTCCACGTTTAATCACAGCAAATAAGATGGGCATGAAGCTATGTATTTATGGTCACAGTATTTAAAACACATCTCTGTATGCCCAGCTTTGGAGGCTTTCCTGGAACGCTTTGCAGGCACTAGAAGAGTTATACATTCAAAAGTCCAAGAAGTAGGAAGACATGAACAAATATGACAAATAATATCAACTTATAGGGCTTTCTTAGAGGTATTTTTTTCCCTTCCAGATTTTTATCACTCATTCAAGAATTGCCAAAAAAAAGAGATATGAGATTAAATGTTTATGGCAAGAGCAAAGTAGAAGTGTGAGAAGACCTTAATTCTCTAAGATTGGTATCTGGTAGATCCCAAATTTTTAACCTTTTTTCATGTCTCCAAGCTGAAAAATATAATCCTACAGCTTTAAGATTTTAGGGCAATAGCTCATTTCTCCAACTCACTGGTGTCACATTCTGCTACTGTGTAGGAGGCACAATCCATTAGTTGTCAGTTCCCATTTCTCTAAGGTCAGCTGCCTTGATCGTGGGAACCAGCTGACAGCTGATAGAGGTTGTTTTTTTCCTTCCCTATATGTTGTTAGTAGGATTTCAATTAGTGCAATTAAATGTACCTGTTTTCTTGAGGACCTGTCAGCCCTAAAATAAATAAATCTGTGCTTCATGAAACAAGTTCAGTGTATCACTGAGCCTAGCATTATTTTTCTTTTGTATGTCTTTTTTTTAAGGATATTAATGGTGTTTTTTCTAACTTGATCTCTTCTAGAGTTTTCAAGTATAGCATCTATACATTTGACATTTCTACTCCTCTCTTATAGGAGGAATAGAAATTGAACACTGAATTTTATGTTCTATCTGTCCATCAACAAGTGGATTTTGATTATAATTTGCCACAAAATCTTTGGACAGATTGTCAGGGATGTAGTGAAAGACCATATTTCTTCTTGGTAGCTTTCTGCTACCAGATCAGAGAGTATCATACCTGTGAAGCATAAAGGCATACGTTATTTTTCCTTTGATCAGTCTTTGGGAATAAAAATTCCTGGTTACTGAGAAGCCATGGTATTGTAATACCTGTGATACTCTGAATCAGAGAAGGTGTATTTCAATATCCTCCTCTCATCCCCATCTGACAGGGATTAAATAGTCCAGACTATCTTCTTATTGTTTTATGTCCCTAAACATATTTGCAGAAACTTTTTCTGTGTTCAACTTCCAAAGCTTGGTCCAAGCAATTGCTTCTTTGTCATATGGTGTCCTCTGATGTTCAGATGAAAGAACACCCTAAGAGCAGGAAGACATCCTCATCAGTTTGTGATGGGCAGAGGAACGGAGAGAGAAAAGCCCATACCCAGATATTGAAGAGTAAGGTCCATTGGCTGTGGCAGGAGAGTGCCATGGGGCAGTACCAACTGAGAGTGCTTGGTTGCTCCCTTCATTCATGCTGACAAGCTTTGTTTCTGTAGCAGTGACCACCAGCTGTCCCCAAAAAACTGGGGAAAAGCTGCTTTGGCTGGTTGCTATGTCAACTGTTCTCCCTTTGCCTGCATAAAACCAAGCACTGGTTGGTATGGCAACCCTCCTCAGAGCACCCAGAAATGCAATGTGGGGAACAGGCTTTTTGTAGAAGGCACTGTGGTTTCAGTGGAGGTGGAAACTCCTGTGCCAAAGGGTATGAGAGGGCAGGAAAGACCCATGCAATCATACATTTATTTGGAAAACTGTTCTGTAGAATCAAGTGGGTTCCTGGAGGCAAAATACTTCCTTAGATATATTTATAGCACCATCCTTTTGTGTTTCAGTAGTAGAGGAAATAAATAATGATAATTTGGTACAAAGGATACCAAGACAGCATGGATGTATGGAGGGTCACACTGAAATCAGTGTGATTGAGCTGCTTTAGCTTTTTCATAAGAATATTACTGCCACATGCTACATACCATATTTTCAACCTGTTAGTATTGTAGAGGTTTTGCATGGTGGCAGAAAGAAGCCCAAGTCAGGGTCTTATAGGTGAGATAAATCATTACTGTAGCAGCAAGCAGACAGCATTATAGGAAGGTGCTTTGGTGCAATAGAGTGGATGTGTGTGCACTGTGTGCTCAGATCTCTCACTCAGGCTGCTCAGGAACTACATCTGACACCAGCGAGTTTTAGATCAGACAATTTCCTTGTAAAAGACTTTGCAGAGCAAGACTTAGATGATTTTCTCCACTTGCTGACAATTAAGTAAGTATTGTGTGGTTTAGACACTGGGCAAATCAAAATCTCAACAAGTAGAATCTAATATAAAAATACAGGTTTCAGGCATTGGAACAGGTTGCCCAGGGAAGTGGTGGAATCACCATCTCCAGAAGTGTTCAAAAGGCATGTAGATGTGTCACCTGGGGTTAAGGTTTGATGCTGAACATGGTGTTGTTAGGTTAATGGTTGGATGTGATAATCTTAGAGGTCTTTTCCAACATTAATGATTCTGTGATTCAAAATTTTTTCTTTAATGATTTTTTTTTATTATGAAAGTTGCCCAAGTTATTAAAAAAATTTTGAGTGCAAAGAAAAATTTTTATGTGATCATCTCATGTAAGGTGAATAGCAGTGCTATTAAATTATGACTTCCTAAGGTTAGCCTTTCTGAATACATCTTTATTAAATTCATATTTAGCTATGTGAAATAATGTGTGCATGAATCTCTTTCTCATGTCTCTTACACGTATGGTTGGGGGACACATTTGCAGGTGCTTTGTCAAAGCATAGGTTTCGTGAGTTTGGCTTTGAAATTCACTTTGGGCTTATTGGGAAGAATATAAATAATCAATGCTTCAGAAATAGCTCCTTATGCTACAGCAACCATATCTAATTTTTGAAATTATGTGGAAGGTGAGGGAAGGGACTTTGAAATTAGACAGAGACTAGGGCATGGATTATAAATATATCTTTTTATTCACTGAATGAGTATTTACTTTATTAACTCATCAAAAATAAATAATCCAAAAGCTGATGGTAATAATCACATTTGTCTGTTGGTCAAGAAAAACAAAGGATGTGAATTTACATCTGCATTTCAAGTAGATACAAGGTTGTCTTCCCAAGCAGTGAAACAGTTCTTTTTTGCATATTTTTTTCAGTATTTCCAGTAATTTTCAATATATTTATTCATTTTGCATTAGTGGCTTCTTTTGCTTAACTGCCATATTAGCAGTATTCCATCATAATTATTAATTGCAGTGTTTATCTGGCAGTAATTTTGAAGAAATACAATATTTCTACAGCTAATGGAAAACTTGTAGCATCCTTGATACATGAAACAGTAAGACTGTAAACTGATAATCAGTTTTAGAGCATTATTGCTGCTATAATTATGTTAATTTTATTTTGATGAGCAAACTATATTTTAAGTTTATTTCTTTCCCTGTTATTGAGTACAGGAAAGGAAGCTAAAGATAAAAACCCCTGTAATAGAAAACAAATAATTGTTTGCTTTTGGTATTACAATATATTAGCATTTCTCATTCATTAGTGTTATAATCAGTGCATTAGGTACTGTACATTAGCTGTCTGAAGTGGCTTTGTAGGAGCAGCTTAATTGTGCTTCCTACATGGTAAGTTCAGGCTGTGGAGAGACAAATAATATATAGAAGATGCTTAAAAATTTCTTTGTACGTGGTTAGCACATAGAAAATTTGTGAATTTCTATAATTCTTGCTTAAGAAGTTCTAAAATCACAAACAATACATATTATATCAGCTCTGATGTCATCCTCTTTATCGTTGTATCTAAATGTCTTCCAAAGGATTATTTAATATTTGAGGGGTTTTTACTTCTGTTTTCCACTCCCTTTCCACAGGGAAGACTAGGTGGAAAAAAACACCATCACACCTCCTGGTGTTCTTTTCTATACATGTTGCCATGCTAGAAATTCAAGGATGCTCATAACTGTTCTTTATCCTCATAGGATTTTCCAAGGTCTTTGAATATACAACAGAAGGATCATGTTGTCTGTGCAGTCCAGCTTTTCACATTTTGAGGACATTTCTCCTGTGCTTCAGCAGCACCATATTTGTTGCCTTTTTTAGGGGTGACAGTGAGAGCATCCCTTAAGGAAACCAGTTTAGAGTTCTCCCTTAAAGAGAAGAGAGCTACCTGTGGTGTGTGGTGTCTTGTAGCCAATGAGATGCTTTGGTGTATGTGATGTGAATGGGCTAGCCAATAATGTCATGACATGTTGGATGTGAGAGGATATAAAAGGTGTGGATGTTACTGAGAATAGATCTACTAGGACTAGATATACTACTATGAACTACATCTACTAGGACTACTTCTACTGCTATGAACTACTATATGAACTGTCTGTGAAACTATATTGAATAAAGTCTTGTAAGCCTTCTGATAAAAGCCTTCTGATGCCAGCTGTGCCTGAGCTCTTCTGACCATCATTCATGCTGCCCCCCTACTCAGGATAAGGGGACCCCTATATATGGTGCCCCCAGCATACCTCTATAGCCTTTCAGGGCTTTGACTGATTTTTTTTGTTTGGGGGAGTAACATATGTTTTATAGAAGTCTTTGCTGCTGAGAAAATTGGGCACTGCTCCTTGATGTAGTTAGAATTTCCTAAATTTGGCAGCTCTGTGCTGTCTTTGACATACAATAGCACACTAATGCAGTAGCTGTAGTGGGATTAATCTCTTCTACCCATAGACATCTGCCCTTTTGACCTCTATATCAGAGCTAGTCATCATAAGATCCACTGGAAGGAAGTGGCCCTTAATAAACTTCGTAGACAACTTACTGAATGGTAGAAGTTCATTTTCTTGTTTTACTTGGCAAAGATCTAGTACATTACATTTTTTTCAGTCCACAGTCAAACTGTTTTTGCATTTTCCTCTAGAGTATAGACAAGGGAAACACTTCCTTTGTGGGTACAAAGCCTTGAAAATTAGCTAATCAAGTAATAAGAGCTGACATCCTTACAGGTTTTAATAAGCTTAGTTTCTGCAGGTAGTGATTTGGGTAGAGCCACCCTAAGGAACTGGCCTTTCCTGCTTGTTTATTGCTCCTTGCACAGCCAAGCAGTTTCAGTGCAGTTCTAATATGAGTTTGCTGCTGCTTTTTCCTTTGAGGTGATTAGAAAAAGTGTGATGGTAGCCAAGCATGGTTCATATTATTTTCTTTTGTCATCATCTTCAGAGCAGGTGAGGCTGGCAGAGCCCAAATGTACAGTGATCCCTCAAGGTGTGTGGTAACACACATGCTTTCTTGGGCTCTCTATTTCTGTCATGTGTGTTATTCAAAGTACAGAGAGTGTGGTTACTCTTTGTTTAAAGTCTTTTTAGGGTATCATTGCTTTAAGTACATGCAAATACAGTCATATACATAAACAGATATATAGATAGAGGGATGTTTTTAATTTTAATTTAAAATTAGGATGCTGTAAGAAGTGAAGGTTAATAGAGAAAGCACTAACGAAGTTTGTACATTAGAGGATGTGTTTTGGAAGTTTGATGTTCATTCAAAACACTAAGTACTGGATGCTTGATGGATGTTGCTGTTTCCATGTGTAATTTGTAAAATTTTTTCTCTGTTGTTCCCTGACATAGTAAATATTATTAAAAAAAAAGATACAGTATTAGTGCTTGTATCACTACATATGTTTTACTTAGCTAATTAATAACTCAATTTGTTATATGATAGCATATATTTTGTCTCAAGTCAAAGGATAAAGGAAGCTAGCCTAAAGCTTTCTTCTTTTCAAATGAATTGCTCTTATATTTTGGTGCTGACCAGTTCACTTCTTTCAATGCTATGCAGTGCCACCTCTTTATTTCATTTTTAGCATTATTTTATGCATATACTGTGCATTTACACAGTGAGCTCTTGGTGTACTGCTGCTCATGTGTCCACAGCTTTTATAATACCAAATTTCTTGCCATTGATGTGCAAACCATTATAGAAGCCAGGCACGTAGCAAATTTTGAATGTTAATTGAAACAAGCTATAATTAAGGCAAAACAGAGCTGGTGAAGGATATTTTTTTCTAATGCATCAGTGTTAGAAAACTGGCTGCAGAGAACATGAGGAGGGAGGTGGTCTTCCTGACATGCTAATTGGAGCAGGCAGATGCACCCAGTGTAGCATACACCTCATTCACTGATGGGCAGGGACCATTAATCCCACTGAAGAAAGCTGCTGACACAAAGGTCGGAGCACGTTCTCCTGAGCAGTCACGTCAGATTTGAGGTTTGATGGATGAGTTTCCTTCCAGGCAGTTCCACGTGGGTTCCTCTCTCCCGTCACGGGGCCCTTTTGTTTTCAAAGGTCTCCTATTAGTTTCTTAAAATGAGAACAGCTTTTCCTTGATATCTATAATGATTTATTTCTCTAAGCAATTAAATTTGATTTCTTTAAACTATTGCAGCTCCCTCATTAAAGAGAATGAATCACTGAATCAAAAATGCAAAGGCTCTGAGCGTGAAAGTTTCATATTATTTCAAGGAAAGGCTGTAGGGCTTGAGGGAAGCGGGGCAGGAGCATTGCCTGAAATTGGATTGTCTCCACATGAAACCCATTACAAGAATGGACCATTCCCAAAAGCCATGCTTAGAAAGCTTGAGCATCCTTTTCCCAAACAAGCAACAAGCCTGAGTGGTTTTGCATCACCAGCTTCTAGAACCAGATGCAAATGCAGGTATCCTGTGGCTTGCACACCTGCTGCTAAATATTTAAATATGTTTGGAGAGCACATAAATTTCTCAGTGTTTAGTGAAGAATTTCATGAATAGTTTTATTGTTTTAGAGCACTTCCGTAATTTTAAAATCAGAATTTTAATGGCCTGTGGTTACGGTCTCATTTTTTTCATGTGATTAGTTTTTCAATTTTGCTGGCGCATAACTTTAAGATGTTCCCAGACATTTATTTTTTTAATGTTTTATAATATCGTGAAGCTAATGAATGAGGCCTATCATCTAAGCTTTCAAAGTGTTTCAATATAGCATTATTATGACATGGAGAAGTCAGGTTAGCAAATCCTGAAATGAAATAAAGAATTTTAAAATTAATGTTTTCGGCTTCTGTATCCTTGTTTAGGCTTTTATATTAGTGATCACAGCTCATAGCAGAAGCCATAAACCTTAACATGGACAAAATTATGAAAAACAAAGATTGCCAATAGCGAGACTTTGCTACAGTTTACTATTCTTGTAAGTACCCATGTAGCCTGTTGATGAGAAAATATTTGTGTAACTGCAAGGTGCAGTCTCATACAAAGGTACATGCATAATCAACATATTCACAGCTTATATTTCAGACAGAAGTTTGCATATTGCTTCAAAATGCTTCTAATATTTTTCCATTCATCTATCATTTTTAAAAATGGGGAAGATGGCAATATTTACCTATTATGTCATTTATCATTCCACAAACATGGTAATTTTGAGTAGTTGTCAGGGGAACTACGTGAGAAAAGAGGAGCAGGACAAAAGATACCGGATGCTAGCTGAATTTCTTAAAGAGTTGAAATGCTCCCTTAGTCTACAGTGATACTTGAATTATATGAACAATTTACTGAGTGATATGAATACTTATTTTTATTAAGCATTTTAAAATATTACATTTAAATCAAATCAACAGCAAAATAAATTATTTACAGGAAAGTAATTATTCTCCTACTTACACAAAGTGTGGCTGACTGTTGTGCTTTTTTTTTTTCTTCGCCAGGATTACACTTTGACGATGTATTTTCAGCAGTACTGGAGAGATAAGAGGCTTGCTTATGCTGGCATCCCTCTCAACCTCACACTTGACAACCGGGTGGCAGATCAGCTTTGGGTGCCTGACACTTACTTCTTAAACGACAAGAAATCATTTGTGCATGGTGTTACTGTGAAGAATCGAATGATTCGCCTTCACCCAGATGGAACGGTGCTTTACGGCCTCAGGTCTGTGCTTCTGTGATGAAGATTTCATCACTGCTGTTATGTATTGTTGATGTTTGCTTCCTGGCACAAGGTTATTACAAACATTGGTTAGTGTATTATGTAACCTTCCCTGTAACTCTGAAAGATGCCCGTAGAAAACAAATGACACACTCGATGTTTCTTAATTTTGCCAGAAGCGCCTTCAGTCAGGTTTTATCTGTTTCTCTAGAGTCACCATATATGGAAAACCCACTGGCTATAGGAAGCAGAAAGGCACATATTAATTGTAAACCTGAAAATTTTGTCCAAAATACAGGCAGTGAGATTGAATGTGGGTGCTTATGTTGTCTCTTAATGTGTCTGTAGTCAATTAAAAAAAAGCCACAGGTAGCCCTGGTTGAGTGGAGCAGCCACAGCTAAGAGCATGATAATGGGTACCTCAAGTGATTTCTTCACACAGGAATCATCACTGCAATGTATTATATTTCCAACCAGAGGCACAGTGTAACCTTACATTCTCCATTTTCTACCTATTTTAGGCTTGATCTGTGTTTTCTTTGTTTTCTGTGTTAATTTTTATGATTAGGAATGTCAAAATATCCTTCCCTTAATAAACTTAACTACACCAGCAAAAATCTCAATGAAAGACTCAGTAGTTTCAAAACATCACTTTCTTTGGACACCTGACTCCATTTGCTCCAGCAGTTTAAACCAGCAAAATAAGTCTTTGCCAATGAAATCTCCATTTTTATCACTGGATGTTTCTTGTATATTTAAGCTGAGATAATACTCTAGATTGGTAAACATAAATAGTGCAGGATAGAATCTCTAGTATAAAAATGAATGAGCTCTGAAATGTGGTGCAGATGGATTATTTTCACCTGATTTGTGTCTTAGTCCCTCACCTCTTCAACTCCTGTTAAGTGTCATGTATGGGGTAGAATTAGATGAATCTTTCTAGACAAAATAGAAATAGACTCAGCCTATTATGAAACTTTAAAAAAGTTTAGAATGCTGTCTCTGTAATTAACTGGTTTTAGCAAAAAGAGTCTTTCATCTTCCTTGGTATTGACCAGGTATGGAACACTACAGGTTTAAGATTCTTTACACAAGTGGTTAAATTTTAAAAAAAAAAAAAGATCCAAGATATGTTTGCTTTCTTTATGTCAAGAAACTTCCCCACAAGCAAAGTAATAAAAAAAGTATTGGAGATTGGAAATCATGTGATCGTAATAATGCATATAAGTCTTTCTCTCACACTCTAAAAACATTTGGAGTTATTTAGATGAGGATTATCTGTTATAGAATGGTGTATTTGAATAAATTACCTTCCTCTTCTGCAGAATGTAATTGTCCACGGGCAGATTGCATTTCGCATAATTGTATTTGCTTAGCAGGGATTTCACCAGTGGCTCATGTGTGACACACTTCTTTCCATTCCTTTTTTCTAAAAGGGTGTAATATCCAGGGTCAGATATCCATGATGTGAAGCAGCTGAGTTACATAGTCATTCTTCACTATGAAGAATGACTGTCTCAAATCTTGGCAAAATACAGGACATTGTGATCAAAAGGAAGAAAAGTACTTAGCTCCACTGATTAGAACACTTGTGCTTTGTGTTGCTCTACTATCTTCCTCTGTTGTGGCTGCAAAGCATCACAATGGCATTGGGCTCAAGCTGCAGTCCAGAGGCAATGTGTGCTGAGGCCAGAACTTGGAGTTTTATGTGCCATAAAGCAAAGGGTCACTCAGAATAATAGGAGAAATTTTGGAGGGTTGCAACCAATTACAGACCATCCACAGAGCAAAGCAGTTCCTCCACACATATATAATTGAAAGTGATCCCAAGGCCACACTGGTTCTGAGTTCTCTTCTGAACAATGTAGAATTTATCATAGCTTTTAAAGACTTGACCTTCAGGCATCCAAGCTTCCTCTCTACTTCAGGAAAAGCAGTTTGCTACTGCAGCAGAAGTCTGTGATAGTGGGGGAATGGGACAGTAGCTTTTTGAAGTTCATCTCATTTCTGGGGAATTTTTTTCTTTGGGCAACACACTACATTTGTTCTACCTTCTTCAGAGCAATATAAAGAACAAGTGATGGTTAAACAGATCTTTTTTCATAATAGACCAAAAAAGAAATAATTACATTATCTGGTGATCAAAAGTAGAGTCCAACTGCTTGTGTGTTTGACATCTATAAACCTCTTGTTCTTGGTCATTACAATGCTATGTTACAAATAAATGACCTGGAGCAATGTATGCATTTTATTTGAAAGGATTCACATAATTATCACTCGTATCTAAAACATGATGAATGTTTTCATGGTGAAAAGATTAGGTGTGATCATTCAGACAAGGCAACTGTACTTACTTCTTTTTTAGATGAATGTATTTCTGTATCAAGTTAAAAAGAGGATCAAGTTAGCCATCAGGATTTTGACCTACTCACATAAGAAGTGTTTATATTGCTTAGATTGATTTATACTGTACACTTTTGGGGGTCATAAAATATTCTTCTGTCACTTGTGTGTTCAGCAACTCTCAGCTCATCACAGGTGGGGTGATATGATCAAATCACAGCAATATGATCAAAGGCAATCAGCCTGGAAATAAAGTACCAGAGAAAGATAAAAGAATGTATATCCAGAGGAAAGAAAATCAGAGTAGGAAATTGTAAACAATTAAAAATATTTCCTTTGTGTCATTGCTTTCAGAATGTATGTGTGTCTGTGTACTACTTCATCTTTGTCTGGCTTGTAATTGTTTCTCTGTCGCTGCTGTGATGATGAATTCTTGAAATCTCGTCTTTTTGTGTCTGGCATTGTCCCATCCCTTACAAAATTAACGTACTCTTCTTGGGAGCACGCACAAGCCTGAGCAATTAACAGTTGCTTTTGGTGTGCATTTGTGCATGTTAAATTTGGTTGGTTGAATGTTCATTCAGGAAGGACCTCTGAGTACTCAACTCTACTTTGAGTAAATGAGATAAATCTGTTTCTATCTATTTCTAGCTGTATCTTCTTTTCTAGTGGATATTTGTTACATTAAAATCACACATTTTTCTATAGTGTAAAAAGTTGCTTGAGCAAGAATATGCAGTTTCTGGTACAGGAACTTTTGACACAAAACCACTACAAACCAAAATAAAAATGCGTTCCTTAAAAAGTCATGATGCAATTAATAAGTTGAATATAATTTTGCCAGCTGTATTTTTTTTATAATTTTTTCAAATTAATAGTTCATAAGTGCATATGTTCTGTATGGCTGGCATTTAAACTAGTTATACACCATAATAGTTAAGATTCTGGTGCCACATTCCATCTTGTATCAACTTAGCTCATATGAATTCTGCCACAAGATCCCAAATGAAACCTAGGTCAGCGTAGGCAAATGTACCAAAGCATGGGAGGGAGCCCTGATATCAACAATGCTCAAGTGTGTTGCTTGTTTTACTTTGAACACGGTTATCAGCTGGGTCAGGAGCAATATCCTGTCCTTGTACAATCAGTATGGCTCTGTAAAGCTGATTATTGTGAAAACATTGTTTATCAATAATCACAGATTTAAGAATAAGTTTTCTCCTCTACGACCATGTGCTAGTCCTAGTTCTATATGCTTTGCTAGGGTTGTTAGTAGACATCATATTGAGGAGACATGCGTGGAATCATAGACAGCTTTGAGTTGGAAAGGACCTTAAAGATCATCTCATTCCAATCCTCCAGTCATGAGCAAGCACACCTTCAACTAGACCAAGGTTGCTCAAAGCCCCATCCAACCTGGCCTTCAACACTTCCAGGAAAGGGGCATACACAACTTCTCTGGGCAACCTGTTCCAGTGCCTCACCACCTTCATAGGGAAGAATTTCTTCCTAATAGCCAACCAAACCTGCCCTCTTTCAGTCTGAAGCCATTCCTCCTTGTCCTATCACTACATGCCTGTGCACAAAGTCCCTCACCAGCTCTCTTGTAAGCCCCTCTTTGGATGCTGGAAGACTGCTATAAGGTCTCTCCAGAGCCTTTTTTCTCCAGACTGAAAAACCCAGATGATTGATCATCTCCCTAGTTAACAGCCTTATGTCTAGCACCTTGCCTGAGGTTCCAGAGGGGCATTTGCAAGTGTTGGTTGCAGAGAAGGCATCCCCCTACATTGCAGAGCAACTAAGGAACTACTTTTTGTAAACTTCTCCAGCCCACGGGGATATGTGTTAAGAGGAATCAGAGCCGCTCCCAGATGGCAGCTGGAGGAAGGTTGGCCTAGGTATCCTCTTGTGATACAATACTTAGCACCTGAAATTCTGTGGGACTAACATAAGGGTATTCAGAGAGCAGTCAGAGGGATCAGCAGTGACAGAGACAGGATCATTTCATAGATAAGGCTGGCAAGGGCAAAGTTCAGCTGTGTGCCTTTCTCACTGGCTGCTGGTAGGAACACAAGTGAGAAGACATGCTGAGTACAGGTCTTGGAGCTTTTTCCTCTCCTAGCTCATCCATTGCCTTTGTGCTCATAGAATTGTCTCTGTCCAAAGAAATTGTATTTTTTTGAAAAAAGACAGTTATAATGGTCTTAATCCCTTTCTTTAGATATTATGTGGTTATTTATCTAAAATGGTCTATGTGCTAAGGTTAAGCATTTTTTCCTTCTTTTTCTTTGAGATTGGATAGAACAATGATAAGAACAACATGAGGGAGTAGGGGTGTGGTTTAGTGTGAAAGAGGTGGAGAAAGGTACCTAACTACTTTTCTTGCCTTGACATACTGCCACAGAATTTTAAAGTAGTTTACCAGGTTAGAAGACTGTAATTTGAGAAAGTTAAGGGACAGAAGGAAGAATTTCCAAACAGAGAAAACACTTGAACAAAATCTTAATATTGAAGGTTCCAGCTTTTAGAGGTACATTCAAGGCATTTTCCCCTCATGTATTATTCACATAAATTATCACAAAAATATTATTTGTTTAGGAACAAACTGTGAGCAAGGTCCATGTCTTGTTTATATCAGAAAAGAATCTGTGAGGAATGGACCTAGTCAGGCTTAGAAGATAATTTAAATGTGAAACTTATATAAAGCCATTATAAAGGCAATGATGCATGATAATGTACATACTCTTGATGAAGTCTGTGATTCAGAAAAACACTGAAATACACTGCAGACTAATTATAAGCATATGGTTATATCCATCTAAAAGTTAGCACAAATGCATAAATCCATTAATTTAAAAATGAAGTACTGGTGCTGTTCAAAGCTAATAATCAGTTGTTCTGGTTGTACATGTGTATAGTTGACAGTCCTGATATACAAGAGGTTGACGAAAAAGGCTGATTCATCAACAGTGAAATATTTTGCAAAGTCATTCTTAGAGTGCTAAATTGCTAAATATACAAAGAAGCAAAAATGTTATTTGAGGAAAAAATTTAAAATGCAATACAGAGCTTCATAACAAAATCCTCTTTAAATCTGAAAACTAGACAAATATACTCAACTTTGAAACAAAGCACTTTGCTGAACTTAAAACTTTTCTGCAACATTTCAAAGCGGTTTTTTTTCTAGAGCTGCCACAAACCAAAGAAAAATTTATTCACGCATCTCTAATCATTTTGACATTTGTAGCAGACTTTTTCACCTCACGTTTTCTGTTATAAAGTCATATCTTTTAATCTCAGCAAATGTTCATGTAACATTTGCATATGTGTATGGGTCCACTGAATCCAGAGGGACTGGTTGCATAAGGGTAAGTCACAGTGAGTTGTTCCATTGAAAGTCAGTGAACTGCTGTTGTATTAAGCTGCTGCTCAAAGTAAAAATATGGACCAAATACTCAGTCATTGTAAACTATTCTTTAGAGAGTCCTCACATTGAAAGATAAACAACACCAGCACCAGCACCTGGATTACTGGCTGTACAGTAAAAGTATTTGATGTTTGTATTTCAGAATCACCACCACTGCAGCTTGTATGATGGACTTGAGAAGATACCCATTAGATGAGCAAAACTGTACTCTGGAAATAGAAAGCTGTACGTACATAAGAAAGTATATGTAAAATCTAGTTCAAGTACATAGCAGTTTTCCTTTTATAGTACTTTGTAATATTTACATGCGTGTCTGTAAACACTATGTGAATCATGTAATTATCACTGTTTGGATTTTTTGTTTGTCTGTTTATTTGACTTATTAAAAATGTAACGAGTCATCCATTTCTAGATAGATGAATACATCCTAGAAAAATGAGTTTAGGACAGAATGAAGTAATTTAATATTCCTGCCTGACTTGATAGAGGTAGTGATTGGATGCTTATCTTTGACATGAGATGAATTTTAATCAGATTCATTTTCACACTGTGATACTATTTTCATGCTTTATTTTGCATGGATCATCTTGCTGCAGGACCCAACCAGGGCTTTCAGATTGACCCCATTTATGATTCACAGTTGTGTTCCAAACAGAATGCTATTCTCTTTTTCACCTAGTTATGCCCTAGCATTGCAATATTCAATTCATATTTGTGCTTCAGGAGTTAATGCTTCATTTCTGCTACTGGCTGGAAATTGTGGGCCATATACAGAAAATATTAGTATAGTCTATATTCAGCTGTAGTCCTCCACTACAGAAGCTAATGGAAATGGTGCAACTCACACTATTTAGTGTGAGTCGAAAAGGTCTGCCTCAATTATGTTTCTCTGTATTAATGGAATAATCCATCTTCTTCGGGTGATTATCAGCGTAAAAGTACAATTGTTTCAGAATTAATTAATACATTGACCTTAAATAGTGGGTAAGCGTTTTCTTCTCATTGTGTACATTAGTGAATGATAAAAATAAAATAAAATAAAATGAAAACGGAGTATTTTGCCTAAAATTCCTGGGCAGACTGTAATGACACAACTATTCGGGAGACCTTCCCACAGGCAAAATACGATACAGCTCTCCAGCTGTTCCGATTCTTTTCATTGTCTCAAATGACAAGCTGCATATTTGAAGCTACGTTTGAGGCTGCTGTTATTTCTGACTTACTCTCCTACTTTGCTTGCAGATGGCTACACAACTGATGACATAGAATTCTACTGGAGAGGAGGAGATAATGCAGTTACTGGCGTGGAGAGGATTGAACTTCCTCAGTTCTCTATTGTGGAATACAGACTGGTGTCAAAGAATGTCGTCTTTGCCACAGGCAAGTATTGCCATTTGCCCATTTAGTGTTTAATTTCCTTGTGTGTGAGAATTACTGTTGTATCAATCGTAATTATTCTTACCAGACATGATATGTAGTCTGTGTTGCATGTTTGCCTAAAGAAATTACTTGACTAAGCCTGGAGGTAACAGCCCATGAAATGCCATTCCCAACCTACTTTTCAACACTATGTTCAGCCCTGAGACCTCCAAAACAAGGACATGGACCTGTTGGAGCAAGTCCAGAGGAGGGCCACAAATATGTTCAGAGGGCTGGAACACCTCTTTGATGAAGACAGGATGAGAGAGTTGGGGTTGTTGAGCTTGGAAAAGAGAACCTTTTAGCAGTCTTCCAGTACCTAATAGGTGCCAAGAAGAGATCTGGGGAGGGACTTTTTACAAAAGCATGTAGTGATAGGAAAAGCAGAGATGGCTTCAAACTGAAAAAGGGTGGATTGAGATTAGATACAGGAAGAAATTCTTTGCTGTGACAGTGGTGAGACACTGGGTTGCCCAGAGAAGTTGTGGATGCCCCATTCCTGGAAGTGTTCAAGGCCAGATTAGACGGAGCTTTGAGCAAGCTGATCAATTCAAAGGTGTCCCTGCCCATGGCAGCGGGGTTGGAATTATATAGTCCTTAAGATGCCTTCCAACCCAATCATTCTGTGATTCTTTGATTTCTTGTTTATTTTTCCCTTTCATGTTTTTTTATGATACTTAACTAGACACCTGAGTGTCTATGATCTAAATAAATAGGAAGTCATTCATCACTGAATCATGAGTTTCAATGTAGCTTACAGGGTTACTGATCATACATAAATATGTTCTGGCATACTAGGTCAAAAAGCCACAATTTTATAAACACCTCCCTGCAATTTATCAGCACATGTTTGTTTGTTGTTGTATAGTGAATGCAATGTCTTTTATATCTTGATTTGTACTGATGGGTATGTAGTACTGGATATATAGCCAGTGTGCTTGTCTTCATAGTTAAGACGCTAAAATTAAATCCCTGCTTTTCCTGCTTGTTTCCTCAAAGGTGTAATAGAAGTTACTAGTAACTCACAACATTAGATGTCTCCAGATGACAAAGTGCCATGTTGATTTACATATTTGATGTTAGACACCGGTATAAGAAAATGTTATGTGTGACAAGACCAAAGCAACACAGAAAGCCATCAGCATATGTGGGGCCATTATTTGGCTCATTATTTGGGACCTTCAGATTTTCAGTGCTCTTCAGACCACAGGAGTGTGCTGTTCCATCTGTCCCAGAACACTCAAACAAATGAAGCACAGCTCAGTCATGTTTGTAAGCATCACTTCACCCACACTTTGGACACAGCATCTGTTTCAAAGTACTCTGAAACACGAGGTGTATTTCAGAACAAAATGTAAATATTGCTGGGATTGAAATTAGAATGAGGAGGTTTGCCAACTGCTGCTGTTCTTGTTTATCATTGTGAATGGAAGGGGTTTTTTTCTATGGAGAATCAGATACTCTAATCCTATAACTTTCCGTTTTGCAGCTACTGACACCTTTGGCAGCCAGGGCTTACCTGCCCCTCCACAGGACTGGATGTGCTTTTGTAGGAATGCTCTTTTAGACACAGTGAGAATGCAGAGAACCTATTTGTGAAGCTTTTATGACAGTGCAAGGCCACATTTTAGTTCAATATGAAATATTCCAGAAAATGCATGATTTAGTAATTAAGAGGTGATAGAAATTTGTAAAATTCAGGAAAATGAGAAATCCAAATAGATATGTGACAAATACCAGAGAGAGTAAAAGCTAGGAGTGCACATTTCTGTGACTGACCATATTTTCAGAGTCTTAATGGTTCTTTCCAAAATAACTAGTGAAAGGAGTAAAAATGTCTCAAGCTTCAGGGTTTAAGACAGCTTAGCATTTGGGAGTAGGATGGCACAGTCACAGAGAATAGATTGCTCTATGTTTCTTGTACCATTTTTTGAAACAGTTTTTGTCACTGACGAAGACACAATAGTGAATTTGATATTATTTTGGTATAGGACATTATGAAAATGCTTTATCAATTATGAAATTTTTTGACAAGTATTTCCATGCAGTGGAAACATCACATTTGTTTCTCAAAACCACATGTTTAAATCTAAATCTGAAGCATGGTAGTGAATCTGATAGATAAAGTCAGCAGACTCTTCAAGTTTCTCCTCAAGACTTGGCTCTAGTAATTAGGGTCAGTTTCTACGTTTTTGCAGAAAATAAGTCAGGGATGCTTTTGGCTTTGAGGTTATTGAAGTCTCAAGGGAAGATATTAGTTCTTTGAGGGCAATATCTCAGTGAACATTTCAGAGATTTCAGTCCTAGTGTGCTTTGAATGAATAAAACTAAAAGAAGACTTCAGAGTAGTGCCATTAACAGCTTTTGGATCAGTTCTGCTATCCTTAAAGGGAAACAATGCTGTATAATCCTGTGTAACTTATGCAGAGGGAAAAATCTGTTCCCATAGTTAATACTGAGAAGCAATGTTAAGAATGGGAAAACCCCCATAGATAATGACAGAAAGCTTTATGGAGCTGTAAGAATACTGGAGGAACTACATGCCTGTTGAAGTATAGCATGGAAGTTAAAAATTATCTTGCCAAATTCACAAAATGTATCTGAAAAAAAGTATAAAGTCCAGTATGGACAAGTGCAAAACACAGCATCTATACAACTAATTATTCCTGTCCCAATTCAGTAGAGGGAATGCCAGGTTATGCCAGGGGTCAGTCTTTAGAAATCTAGGGTTTACTGTTGATCTGAGACTGAACATGAGCCAATAACACCTTTTGAGGAAAAAAAACCCCACAAATCACATCATAAAAGAAGTCTGATTTATATTGGTAATACTTGAGCTTAATATTTGTGATCAAGGGTAGCACTCTTCAAGACAGTTATGGAGCAATAGAAGAGGGTCTAGGGAAAATAAGTGTGTGTGAAAGTCTAGAAAATGGCATATCTGAGATTAGTGGAGAAAGAGGTAGTTTTTAAAAATAGAACACTTGGTTGGAAACTAAGTACAATCTTCAAGTGTCTAGGAGGTATCTGCAAACCATGCACAGTAGCCTGTTCCCTTTTTTCACTATGGAGAGCAACTGATTTTTAAACTGCTATGAAGAAAAAATATCTGGTTTGACTGTCCTTCTAATACTAGCTGAAGGCTATACAGGATACCATAAGATATCTAAAATGGCACTGGATCCCCATGAAATTGAATTAAGCCCATAGTCAAGCGATACCAAATCAGTGCTGTCAATTTAGCCTAAACAGCTATTCAGCTCTCAAACAACTCTGTCAAGTGAATACTCTTAAGGCACTATTCAGTTGCCGAAGCATAAGTATCTGGTGCTCCTTAAGATGCTGTAAAGCATCCTGGTTAGCAGTTAGGCTGCTGGTCTGGAGTCTTACAGTCTTGTGTTCTATGTCCACAATCTAGTGGTTCAGTATTGATTACTTAACTAGTATTGTATTTCACTCTTCTTTAGCCTATCACATCTCAAATGGCATTAGACATCTCTATATAGGCAATTAAATCCCATCCTTAGAATCAGCTGGCTGTAAGTGGTTTAACTTGAGACCTCGTGCTCCATCCATGTGCTTATATGTGCATTCAGACACCTGAAATGTGGTGATAAACCTGTAAGCTGAATCTGCCTGTGAAATGTTTGTTATTCAGAAATGCTAAGATATTGAACAGGAATGAAGATACATAAAATATCACCTAAAATTTTCAAGTTGCATAGCAGTCCCAGCCATACTAGCAACCTGTTGGTAAGAGGAAGGTAGTCTTAAAATATTTGAAAATTAAATATTTGCTGTCTTCTGAAAGATCACTCTGTAAAGTACATTTCCAATTAGCCTAAGAAACTTCCCAGAAGAACTTATTAAAATAAGAATTCTGTAACTGACCAACTCTGTCCTTTTATCTCGTTTCATACTTGGATAAAACAGCAAGATTAACATTTAGCCTTGAAACCAGATATTTCAGCTTGCTAGCTTTTAATGAAATTGGAACAAAAAGAAGTAATCTCTTTTTACCAAGTACCCAAATATATGAAAAAGAAATATTTGGGGCTCAGTTACTTAAGTATTTTTTTCATGCCTGCATTCTCAATACTGTTAGATTTAAATACTTCCAGTCAATTCCTTTATTCCTTTAGTATTTAAATAAGCACATAGACATCAACATGTTATATGAAATGGGAGGAAGGATAAGAAGGCTAAAGAAAGTACAAGAAAAAAAAAAAACAAATTTTGATGGAAAGTTAACAACTAGAATTTCCTGGTAATTAATCTCTAAATGTACTTAGCCTTAATTGACAAATCATTATCCAAACATAATCAGGCAAGTAGTAGTGTAATTGTTCAGCTCAGTCAGAAATCAACTTTTATTTAATACATTATACAAGATGAGTCTTTCTTAGATAAATAAAGATCTGAAATTACAGTCCTTGCTCCATGAAGGTTTTCACTGAACTTTAGCCGTCCCTACTAAGAGTGGGAATTAAGTAGGGGGAATAAGGAATGGGCCTTCTTTCAATTCTTTTTTTCCCACAGATTGGTTGTGTCCTGTTTGCTGGAGGTGAGATAGTACAGCAGAGATGGCAGGCTGGAGGCAGGACCAATAGATAATTTGGAAAGATATAAAAGCAATACAGATGAAAGTACTACAAACTTTGGTAGTCTCAGGGAGAGCTGCCTAAAGGAAAATCCTGGCTGACTAATTTGAGAAAAACCACAAGGGTACCAGTTCGTGTTTCAGTTTCAACCTGAACTGTACAAAGACTATAGTATACTATATAAAATCATATACTATGAAAGTATACTATACTATATAGCTTGAACTATACAAAGCTTTCCTACCCATGGCAAGGGTGTTGGAGACAGATGGTCTTTAAGGTCCCTTTCAACCCTAACTATGATTCCATGATAAGATTTTATAAGGCCAAATTATTTCAAAATGTTATGAGGTGGAGACCTGTCAACAAAATTTGAGCTTGTAAAATCAAAGCAGGATGACATTCCATCTAACCCTGTTAAACTGAGCAATATGTCAACTCCAGTATGCAGCTGTAAAGCCAGCAAGACTTTTGGTTAGATTGCCCAGGAATCACAGACCATCAAAATCTACCCTGAGACTTGCAGGAGTTGGATTCATCTTGCTCTGGTTTATGGTGAATATAATTCCAGTGTCTACATTTGAATTAGGTGTCTTAGTTGATTGGAATCTAGCCCATACAGTCAGTGGAGTCTAGAGACAAATTTAGTACAACCATAGGAGTCCATTTTAGGAGGAGATGGATAATTCTCTAGGTTTCATTTGCTAGATTGACTGGATGAACTGGAGCTTAGACACAAGGCTCATGTGTATGCAGTTCAAGTGAGTTGCTAATCAACTGCTATTTGAGGAGGCATAGGACAGTCTTCTTAGTCTCCACCTGCTGATCAAAAACATGTAGGGAGTATGTCATGCATCAGCTGCATGATAGTGTCTGAGATGTCATAGGGCATCTTAAAAGGGTCACAGTCAGATTCACGACTGAATCTCTGTTACAGTCGGGTCCAACTCTAGAGCAGGAAGACAGAAAGAAAGCACTGACAGCCTTAGCCTTAGGTATGGTTCATAGAATTCTAGCTTCCGGACAAAGAACCTGATGCTTGAAACATCTTTATGTTGACATCTCTGGTCTTGAGACCAGCTATCTGGGGAGTCCACCTTTAAGGCCAGATCTCACCAGTTTCAGCAATTACCTTACATGAAATTAGGCAGAGGTGGCTGTGAAGTAATGGGTAATGGTCACAGGTGAAGTATTCAAGATAAATGTCTAAAGTTCACTCAATTATACTGTTTCTAAGTTTGGGATTTTGTTACTAAATATCACTGACAGATGTGACATGTCACTTCTCTCCATTGTTAACACGTGCCTCTACCACCCACACTATTTTCTGTGCTTTATCAATATCAAAATTCTCTCTTTCTTTGCATTTCCCCAGTGCATCCAGAGTCCTTAACTCTGGAGCAACCCAAGAAGAGGCTACAGTTCAGTGATTAAGTTTATACTATTTGATCAAAGAATCAGTGTTTTATGGGAGATTTTCCAGTCATCACCTCCATCAGTTATATTCCACAAATATCAAGACCTGGACAGTACTTTTGGAAAATTGTATGAAGATTTATAGAGAATCCTTTGTGTAAATGGTGTATCATATAAAATATTTTTTGTCAATGGAGCTATATAAAGAATTTTGTTTGATGCTCTACTCTTACTGGAAAAAGGTGATCAGGTCTGTTGCATTTTTAATGTCTTTCATGATGGCAGAGTATGCTTCTGTTTTATTTACATAGTCTGCAGAGACAAGGCCACAGAAACCCTTTCCTAAGAAGCTCATTGAAAAAGTTAAGCTTTGTTAGCAAAAAAAAAGGCCTGGTTTCAATGAGAGAACTTGTCTTTTGAAGCGAAACATTGTTCATTGGAAAATGAAGATGTAAAGCAAGCTACAGTATAAATTATTCTTTGCTGAAAATTGCGTTGACTGCTTTAGCAGAAAACCTTGGTCTGATTTTCATGATGAAATACATTCTTCTGACTCCACCAATATACTTCTGTTGGTGAAACTACAAGGCACTTCATCCCAGAAAAAATTGCTACTGACTGAAGTAATCACAGCAAACAAGTACATCTACCAGACATTTCTTTTCCCAGAGATTGTTGTTCTGAGATTGTTTGATAGAACAGTTAAGGATATTTGCACAAGTTTGATACTCCCTTGATGCTTCTGCTGTCTAGAAATGATGTAGCATATGCAAACATACAAACATAATTTAAAGGGAAGATTGTAATTTTTAATTGATGTCTAAATGTAATCTTTTATAACTTGCTCATATTTGCATTAGAATGGGTGGGAAGTGATCTAGTATCTAGTTGGCTTCTCAATATGTGCTGAAATGGTTTTTAGGATTTTGACTAACTAGATCTTTTGGATGAGCTGTTAGAAGTATATCAGTGACTGGTAGTGCAAACACTGAAATCATGGAGCTACTGTTGTGTGAATGACTACCTTTTTCTTATACAGCTGTACTCAGATTTAATCATCTTTGCATTTAGCGAGAGAAGTCACAGGTTTATTTAGCCATTTGATATTTCTAAATATATAAAATATATTCAATAAGATTAACACCAATTTCAATATGCACCAATTTGAAGTTGAGTAATAGGATGTTTTATTTGAAACATTGGCATTAGGTTGCTTTTTTTTTTTGTTGTTATTTATTTGCTCCATTTGTAACAGTTCATGAATCCTATCTGTATAAACACACACACACATATTCAAATTTTTTTTGTTTTGGATATTTTTGGAAGAAAAATTCTGTCTGGCTCTCACTGATGTTAGAGGATATGGTCTGAAGGCTTTTCCTCACTGGGATTTATTACAATTTATTTTTGACATCACATATAGGATGTTTCTCATAGTTCAAATGTAACTAAGAAGTCTCATCTTATGAACTCTTCATTGTAAATAAAAAACTATGCACATTACTCATGCTCTCAATATAAATGTTACACAGAAAAGTGTGTACTTGGATAAGCATTTTACTTGCAGACCTAAGCATTTGTTTTTAAAAGCTAACCAGGGCTCATCCATCTGTTCAATAATCCAAAGGAACTTACTCTTTCTCTCTTCTTCCCAAATACAAATTACTCAGACATAACTATATTCACTGAAACTTTTAATGTCAGTGAGTAATACAGTGAAGGTGTTTTCCTGACTGTTTTGAAGGTGTCATACTACCCCATAAAATGTGCATGCTTTAGTTTCTGCAGAAACTGAAGGCAACTATCCACAAGTGTCTTTTCTTCAGTATAAAAAATGCTGCTTTCCCCTCTCTTTCCTCAGGTGCCTATCCAAGACTCTCACTGAGCTTCAGGTTGAAGAGAAATATTGGATATTTTATTCTTCAAACCTACATGCCCTCCATACTGATTACCATTTTATCATGGGTGTCATTCTGGATCAACTATGATGCATCAGCAGCAAGAGTTGCCCTTGGTATGTGCTAAGAATGAGTGGGACATTAAAATGTCGTACTGAATGTAGCCTTCAGACGTTGTTAAAAACTACAATGTGATGTCAGTGTTTTGATATTCCAGAATAATTAACGCCAAAATCTTGTCATCCAGTATTGCTTCAAATTGATAAGTTTTCCCTGCACGCAAGAATGAAGCTACCACTAAGTCTCTTGATGTGAGCTGCTTATACAGGTTTTAGACTTGTTCTCATAAAAGCTAATGTTGTTGTCAGTAACTTAATCTAGGAGACCAGCTCCACGATCATACTTGAGCGTGGGCTTTTAGTCCAACTCAGTGTGGGAAGACAGGTGTGGCTCCTAGACTCCTGAGGTGCTGGGTATTTTAACTGACACTGGCAGGAACAGACTTCAAAAACCATTACTAGTTCAGCACACGGGCACACATTAGCTATAACATTGCACCTTACATGGTATGTTAAGTGCATGTTTATGACAGCTTAAAGGCCATTTATCACATGGAAAACATGGATTTGGCACAGGTGGGTGATACTTGTCCAAGATCTTTTCAGACAAAAGTATCCTTTAAATAAGGGAAGATTACTAGCAGAATGTGTGGTTGATATACTGGAGGGAAGGGATGCCATCCAGAGGGACCTTGACAAGCTTGAGAAGTGGACCCGCATAAGTTCAGCAAGGCCAAGTGCAAGGTCCGGCGCATGGGTCAGGCAATCCCAAGCGCAAGTACAGACTGGGTGAGAATGGGTTAAGAGCAGTCCTGAGGAGAAGAACTTGGTAATGTTGGTTGATGAGAAGCTCAACATGACACATCAATGTGCACTGACAGTACCCAAAGCCATCTGTATCCTGGGCTGCATCAAAAGCAATGTGGCCAGCAGGCTGAGGAAGGTGATTCTGTCCTTCTACTCTGCTCTCATGAGACCCCACCTTGAGTATTTCATGCAGCTCTGGCATCCCCAGCATAAGATGGTTGTGGACCTGTTGAAGCAAGTCCAGAGGGACACAGAGATGATCAGAGACCTGGAGCACCTCTCCTGTCAACACAGGCCAAGAGAGTTGATTTTGTTTAGCTTGGAGAAGATAAGGCTCCAGGGAGACCTGATGACACCTTTTAGTACCTGAAGGAGGCTTGCACAAGACCTGGGGAGGGACTTTGTACAAGGTCACATACTGATAGGACAAGGGGGAATATCTTCAAACTGAAAAAGGGGAGATTTAAATTAAGAGGAGATTCTTGACTGTGAGGTGGTGAGGCATTGGAACAGGCTGCCCAGAGAACTTGTGGATGCCCCATGTCTTGAAGTGTTGAAAGCCAGATTGAGTGTGTCTTTAAGCAACCTATTCTAGTGGAAGGTCTCCCTGACCATGGCTGCAGGGTTAGAATCAGATAGTCTTTAAGGCCTCTTCTAAGCCAAACCATTCTGTGATTCTGTAATGGTTTAGGAATTGTATTCTCCAGTTTAGTACTACCACTAAAACCATGATGCTCCTCACTTCCCTCTGCCCCCTCCTGCTTCTCCTGTGGTTGACTGGAGAGCAGAATTGGAAGCACGAAAGGCAAAGATCACAGGTTGAGATAAAAAGCAATTTACTGGAAACAGCAATGAGACAATAAAATGAATAACAAAAGTGTGCAAAAGACTCACTGTGGAGCTCACAACCCAACTTCAGCTATGCCGTCCCAACCCAAAGAAAGCCCTTCTGTGCAATAAAAGAATCCCTTGCCCCCACTGCCGACAATGATGTGAGGTGATATAGAGTAACCTTCAGGTCCTAGCCATGCCCCCTTCTGACTAATGCAAAAATTAACTGTGTCCTGGCCAGAACCAGGACAGATTCTATGACAATATCTCACAGCAAATACTTCAGCTTGTACAGAAGCATATTCAGGGATAGATGCAGCTAAGGAAGATTAAATGGGTCTATAAATCCTTATGAATACTGCTGCCTCTCATCTTGTCCCAGATTCTGTCTTCAACCCCACGCTTCCCAATAGTGCATACCCTCCTACCCAAAGCTTGTCACTAAGTCTGTGCTAACTTCCTGATGTACTTATTACTTTATTAAAACAGGAATATATATCCTAGTTCCCCTATCTTTCTGTAATGTACCACAGCACATCCAGTCTCCAACCCATGCCCATGTGATTCCCTGTTTCTGTACCCCGTACCTCCCAAGATACCACATACCAAAGCAGGGTGGGGAGACAGCTATACCTCTGTGCAACATCATATTACATCACAGCATTTGAACTTGGGCAGCTGAAGATATTGTAGATTAACTGCGGTTACTGAAGATCCCATGGATTAGCTGGTATGTATGGGCCTGACAGAATCTGGCATTATCACTCAGCAGCTAGTGTGTGTTCAGCAGCTTGTGGCTAAGTAGCTTAATAGGAAGTGGGGCATAGAGTCCAAACATCTCTGATGTATTCATAAATGAACTACTGGATACCAGAGTTCCACTGGTGACACTATGACCAAGTTAGGGGAGCATTTCAAACATGGCAATCAGCATCTAGATTTTACATAGTGGCCAGAACTGCAGAGAACAGATGGTTAGACAGAGTTTACCAAACCCAGTGACATTTCATGCCCTTCTATAATAGGTTCATGAGATTTTTCCTTGTTTAAGGAACAGGACTGTCTCCTGTGGCCAATTTCTGTGTAGCACAAGTTCATCAAGTACTGTAAGACAAATATTAGAGCAAAAGTCAGAGAGTACAAGACAAGCTCAGGAGACCAGATGTTCTATTTCTGATTGATAGAAAGTCCTTTTGAGAGGACAAAAATCCATCTAATTGTTCCTTCTGAGAAAACAGTTAGTGCCTCGGTGATTACGTCTGTGATGTTCGTATAATAAGTTTAGTACCATGAGTCTAATCCTATGTTCGTTTGTATAGCCCCTCTTATGAGTCTGTAGCCGATACGAACTGGTATCAAAGTTTAAAGGCTTTGGATATATGTAACTGGCTATAAGTGCAGTATGGAAAAGGTATACCTGCTGGTCTAGGCATTTGTTAGAGGAATTGTTCCCTGTGCAATTCTTGGGACACAGAGACAAGTTTTGACTCAACTCCTACAGGAAGCCTGTGTTTTCTGCAAGAGCCTGATTCTAGTTTGTTTACTTCCATGTTTTGCTCCTGTCCTTGGTCCCTTGCTGCTCTGAACCAAATAGTTGCCTCTAGAGTGAAGACGAGGTATGGAGAAAAGGACAGCTCATTCCAGAGACTGTATGCTATGGACATGTCAGACAGAGGCTGATACAGGACTGATCTCCAGAGAATTATTCAAACCTGTCCATTCTGCTCTCTCAACGTTTTGCTAGTTTGCCCTAGAAATTCCAAAATTCAGTGCTTTGAAGGAGGAGAAAAATAATCTCTAGAGTTCTCACTTGTGGGAAGAGCTGTAATCACATTATCTTATTTTTTTATCATAGGGGTGTGTCAGCTGCTTCTCTTCCAGCTGTGCTTTAAAATAAATTATTGATCTTCAGAAGGACATTTGTCTTCAGAGTTTCAGGATCTCCCAGGGAATGTATTTCCCTTTGGTTAGTGATGGCCATCTTTCTACTCAGTGTACTTAATGTTCTGGATCACCAAACATCTGACATCAATGCGCAATTGTTTCACAGTTTAGAGGAAAAGTACTGAAAACCACATGATGCTGACCTACTAAATATACAAAATACCTGTTACAGAATCTCACAGGGTACTACTACAGTTCCCTGGAGTGACAGTGCTTACACTGACAGTTTGATTTTGAGTTGTATTGTCTTATTTCTGTCTTCTCAGGTAAAAGAAGCTGTGCTTTATTATATGGTAGCAACTTTCTTTTGTCCTCTATTTTTGTTCTGCCTGCATTTTAGTGATTACTTATAAACTGTTGGTATAATTATGGAATCAGTGAAAATAGTAATGGAAGGGACCTAATAGAATGGCTTACCTCAAAATGTAGACTTATTCCACAAATCAGTGTTCTCAGCAACATGTGATTTGTGATTGTCATAAAATTTCCAGGAGAGATCCTGCAGTTTATTGTGAGTTCAGTCAGACTGACAATAAATTTGGTTTGCTTTCCATATTTTCAACACAGTGCTCTGTAATATATTTTCAGCTGCCGTGTCTATCCTTAGTTAAATAACTGGTGGTTTGACCTACCTTATAGATTTCACTAGATATTTTATTAGTGTCCAATTGGTCATACAAAAATGCTGCTCTCATTCTTTTTTCTTTCCACAAATGTGCATACCTGTCTGCCTCTCGCTGCTTACTTCGCTTCTTTCTATGTAACTAGCCACTGCTCCAAACTAGCCATCCAATTCTGTTCATATATTGTCCTTTCCTTAAATAGGTGTCTAAAATAGATGGGATGAACTGCTCTAGAAATGTGCCTGTCTCTCTCCATTTACTAAAAGGGGGCCTTACAGGACTAAGGTCAACCAACTGTTTAACTCTTAGAAATCTAAAACTGCATGGGGGAAGTCTTTCACTATCTATATGAACAATCTTCCTATAGCAGGTCAGTTTGGCCTTCATGGAGGAGATTTCCAGTACAGCTACACTGGCTTCCATGAAGCTGTGTTAACTCACAGCAGTGGTGCCAGACCCCCTTATTAGCTGTTCCCACTGATCATGTGGAGGAAGTAATTGTAGCAGAATAATAACGCATCAAGCTTTAATTTTTCTTTCATTTGTAGTGATGCCACCTGCAAGATGTCTTTCACAAATTTTTAGGCTTCTTCACACTGACAAGGTATATTTGCTAAGAAGGAAAATAAAATTGAAGCATGGTATGCTTGGAGTTGTAAGACATGTACGCTTTTTCTTTGTATAGGAATAACAACCGTGCTGACTATGACAACGATCAACACTCACCTGCGAGAGACTTTGCCTAAAATTCCATATGTTAAAGCCATTGACATGTATCTCATGGGCTGCTTTGTGTTTGTCTTCTTGGCCTTACTTGAATACGCCTTTGTCAACTACATTTTCTTTGGAAAAGGCCCTCAAAGGCAGAAGAAACTTGCAGAAAAAACAACAAAGTCAAACAATGATCGCTCAAGGTTTGAAGGCAACCGGGTACGTTTTTTAATCTATATATATTCTATCCATTCTTTTATTACAAAGAATAGTTATTACAAATATTATTTTGGCATGAAATAAACCAAAAAGGCTCTGTAGAAACATGACCAACCACATTTTCTTTTTGTGGGCAAACTTTGGCATTTTTATTTTCAAGAACCATCATAGAAGAACATATTTAGATATACAGATATGAAAGTGAGTATGATCTGTATGACAAGTAAGTGTAAGGAGACTGTGAGAGTGCAGCTAGCTTGAAAATAAGGCCCCAGATCTACAGAGGCATTTATTTATCTAAATCAAGTGTAATCTAACTGTGATTGTAGGTGCCTACATACAGAGAATCCAGTATCTGAGCAGTTTTTCTCACTTCAGTTAAAGCAGAGGCATTTAATACCATGGGAGAGAACAGATAAAGGATTAGTTCTGTCATGCTAATTAATTGACCAGCATAATTTAGCACTGTGTGTGGCATTGGCGTCTGTCGCTGGTTAAGACCAGCAGAAAAGTCCTAGAGGAACTTTCAGATTGATTTCCAAATATGATATTGGCAAGTTATGCGCCAGCCTATTTCCTTCATTGGAGTATTGCTTCATCCAGTGAATATCCTTTTTTTTAATCTTTGGAAGAAAAATTCAAGGTATTCAATAGTATATGACATTAACAACTCCTGTCAGTTTAAACAGAACATCTTTTTTTTTTACTAAAATGTGCCTGAGACTTTTTCATTCAGTTCGGTTGAATAAGACTGTTTTTTCTATCGGCTATAAATTAGAAGAGTTCACAGTAACAAAACTACTACCTGTTTATCAAAACCAGTATCATAAAAGTAATTTCAAGCTATGTTTTTTTACCCTAATGATTCTGTCTGCTATAGTGAATTTAATGCAGAACTACACCTAATTATTGGCACTCATATCTGTGAAATAATTCTGAACCAATAAACACATTTTTGTCCACTATATTATGAAACCAAATTCTCATCACAGTTGGCAGCACTGCTTAAACTAAGATATTGGGAAGAATGAACTCCCTTTTATGGAAAAATAAATAGTTATAATAATAAAAATTACAGATGGGGATATAAGAGTATCAGAATTGAAAGCTATGGAGAAGATTTTAGCTGCAAGCAGATAATGCAGATGTACACACTAAGGTTCAGATCTCCCAGTGGAAACCATCTGGTGAATCTCATCCATTTAAATGATTTATGTAATTCAGTACAAGACTTGTTAACGGGTCCAATACCACCCCATGTCTGTTGGCTCTTCTACCGTGAGATCAATTCATCCATATTGTCGAAGTATTTTCGTACTCAGTTCATGCCACTTTTATATCCTGGATCTGTTCATACCATATATCAACCTTTTTTTTTTGCCTCACTTTTGACTTAGAACCTTTTCTTTTGTTTCTGGACTGTGGTAAGCAAATATCATTAACTGATCTGATTTTTCTGCTGCTTTAGTATCAACCATGCATGAATGAAAAATTTCTTCACAGGAGGAGTTGTCAAGCATTGACACAGACTGCCCAGGGAAGTGGTTGAATCACCATCCCTGGAGATACTTAAAAGATGTGCAGATGTGCCACTTAGAGACATGGTTGTAGCGCAGTGGGGATTGATCTCTTCTCACATGTAACAAGTGACATGATGAAAGCAAATGGCCTCAAGTTACACCAGAGGAGAATTAGATTGTATATTAGGAAACATCTATTCGCAGAAAAAGGAGTCAGGCATCGGAACACGCTGCCCCAGGAAGTGGTGGAGTCACCATCCCCAGAAGTGTTCAAAAGGCATGTAGAGGTGACACTTGGAACATGGTTTAGTGATGAACATGGTGCTGGGTTAACGGTCAGAGTCAATGACCTTAAGGGTCTTTATCAACATAAGTGCTCCTATGATTCTGTGAAATAAGGATACAAATTCAGCACACCAGATTTGAAAGAAAAGTGTGTAACTGTCTCTTGAAGTCCCAGCTGTGAAAGGAAACTCTGTATGTTTTGTAGAGTCATATATAGTCATACTGACTGTGAATATTTACTGTTCAAATGACACAGGATAAATAATGAGGTATGGTCCCATTCTGTGCAGAAAACATTCTATCTCCAGGCCTCAGCTGGTGAAGTCAACACAGCTTTGTTGCAGTTACTGGATTCATTGCCTTTAGAGAAGCAGTGCCAGCATGCAACAGGAACAGACAAAAACAGAACTAATCAGAAATCTTTGTTTGAAACAAAGCATAGACAAAAAAATGCAGATTGAGTGCATGTAGGATGTCAAATTTGAATTTGTCACTTCAGAAGCACTGGCAGAGGCAACTGGTCAGGGCAGGTAAGAGGTCCCATTGATTTCAGGATATGCATCTCAGGAAAAATGCATCTAGCAGATTGTTTAAAGGTAAACTGGTAGGAGAAATGAACCCAACTCAAAAAGAGACTGTAAGTCAGAGTTACCATTTAATAAAAATATTACAATATAAAGAGTAATTGGTTTTAACCCACAAAAAACCAGAAGTATAACCCAGTACCCTGGGGCATGTGGTCCCCCTGAGTCCAAAGTAAAAGGAAAGGAGAAAACCTCTTGGTGAGGATGATGGTTGCAGTCCTGTCAAGTCTCTGGTCCTCCTCTGGATCCGATGAGTGATAACAGAAGTCCTCAAACCCCAAGATTATATATGCCCAGGTTGAGATGGGAATGCCCAGTTCATCCCCTAGGGTCACGAGTTTCACAATGGGTGATTTACTCTGTGAATCATGTGATATTTTTGGAATCCTTGATGGCCCATTAGCAGACATGACGCCTCAGGCTGGGTGTGAAGGTGCAAATGCCTTCCCGGAGGGGAGTTATCACACCTAAGTCATTGGTGTGGAGACCTTATCTCACAGGGTTCTCTAAACCCAGCTTGTAGCCTAAGGGGTCAGATGTGCCCTGGGCAGCTGCTGCATATGATCCATTATTAATAGTTTGTTAGAAATGACGTAGAGGGTGTAGAATACACAGTTTTGGTTACACTACACAGTAATAATCTAGTCCTGGCTGCTCTAACTAAGACACAGATCTACTCTGGACTAAGTTCACCAGGGCTTCAGGACACCACAGCCCTGAAGCAGGAAAATGAAAATGGTTTCCGTGCTTCTAAATCATGCCCACCATACACCATACTGTACAGAAACGTATGGATTTAGCAGGGCAGGTGGTCATGCTGGAGTTTTGAACATACTTCTATGGAAGACCGTATCTGAAAGCTCTACAGCCTTGGTTCAGACCTCTTCAGGATCAGTAAAGAGGGATTAACTTCCAATCTCTCCTTTGGTGGCTCTTGCAAATCAATGAATCTGATGGAAATAGCAGTAGCTTGCTTCTTGCTTTAGAGGTGGAACTCAGTGCTGGATATTCTGGGTGAGGTTCACGAACTGGCGAGCATACTGCAGAGTAAGAGAGGCTCAGAGACATGGGTGAAGACTACTTTGTGGGAGTTCAGTGAAATTACTGGGTCTATTGTTTTGGTGAGGCGTCCATGGAGTGTAATTCCATTCAGAAAGGGAAGAATTTTAATCCTGGGAAATATTTAAAATCTCATGTGATTTGGGGCTGAGCAACATTTTTAAAGAAAGGGAGAATGCCTAAAAGCAGGCAACTCTCTTTGCAGCTGTCACGGCTATTTCATGGCTGTCAAAGTGCATGCTGTGCTGGAAAGAAAATTGTAAAGGGCTCAAATATAAAACTGGAAGAAGGCATTATTATTAGTTTATTTCTGACTGTTGTTTTGGACTGATTTGTGTTGCTGTTTTGTTTTAGTAATTGAGTTTGCTTGTATATGAACCATGTGCATGAGCTCCCTGTCACTGATTTAGTGTGCTAGCTCAGGGTACTGGAAGAACGAAACAAAACATAAACCAGACCAAAAAAAGCACGTTAGTCCATTTATTGTCCACATCAGATGCTGTAACTTGTGGGTGTAGTAAGAGAACAACTCTGTGTTGTGCCAGGACCAGCCTGAGTCAGGAGTGGCTACAGTTCTGTGGAAATCATTTGTGTTGGAAGGAAGCACTAGCAGAGCAGAGGAAGCTCAACATATTTCCTGATGCTCAGGCCCTAAATTCAAGCTTGGCTCTTAACGGTTCCTGAAACTGAGAGTGCTGCTGAAGAAGTGTCTTTCTCGTATTGGTCTGGCTGAGATGGAGTTCATTTCATCGCAGCCCTCACGGTGCTGTGTTGTGCATTGGTAGCTAGAAAGATAACACACCAGTGTTTTGGCTGCTGCTGAGCAGTGCTGGCACAGCATCAGCACTGTCTCTCAACTTTCCCCTCCTCATCAAGAGGGTGGAGGTGGGGAAGATCCTGGGATGAGACACAACCAAGCCAGCTGACCCAAACTGACCAAGGGGATGTTCCATACCATATGACATCAGCTCAGATGTAAGATAAAAGCTAAGGGAAGGAAGAGAAAGGGGGAACATTCATTATGTACAGTGTTTGCTTTCCAGAGCAACTGCTATGTGTGCTACAGCCCTGCTTCCTGGGACGTAGCTGGACATTACTGCTGATGGGAAGTAGAGAATAAACCTTCTCGTTTTCTACTTCACTTGTGCACATGCAAACATTCACTTTTTGCTTTAGTAAACTGCCTTATCTCAACCTACAAGCAGTTTTCCATCTTATTTTCTCTCCCCTCTCTCGCTGGGAAGGGAAGGAATAGAGTGTCTTGGTGGGAACCTGACATCAAGCCAAAGACAATCCACCACACAGGCAGAGGGAATGATTAGAAGGCTGTGGGAAAATGACATGTTATTTTCACTCAGAAGTGTTTTAGCCCATGGAAGTCAATAGAACCAGCAAGGATACTAATATTGTAGTTCATTTTTTACACATCAGAGGACTGAAGTCTGGAGTGCAAGCTAGTAGATTTCATTATAAACACTCCTCTTACAGTAGCAAAAGGGATATTCATGCTTTCCTAGGCTTACTTGACTGTGGATTTGGGGAGTTTTAATAACAAAAGTGTTCTACACCACAAAACGCACAGATGTGGGTACATTTGTGTTTTATTTGATAATTGCTTTGCAAAGCAGTCATTTTTCATGCTCAGTAACTCTTCTTTCTAATGCATGCATTTGCATGGTCCTCCATCAGATGTTACAGATTTGAAAAACCAAAACTGGCACAGCCACCCCCATGTTGCTGCTACTGCTGCCGTGGACCAGCCTCTCCAGTGCCAGATTTTTAGGTAGTTCTCCCTGAGTAATTCTTGATACGCTGCCACTAAGGCTTGCTATGTTGAGAAAGGCTCCACCAGCTGCTGCCACTGAGCTGCCTGTTGGCTTCACTGCTCCTGTTATGGCCTGCTGTCCAGCTCTGTCCACGTGTTGAAACCAACGAGCCAAATAGCTCCAGGTGTAAGAGCAAGAAGAGTTTTCACAGCACGGAAATGGCAAAGCCAGTGTCCTCCTGTTGCAGAGGTAACAAAGAAAAGCAGTAGGGAGAGGCAAACTCTGCCCTATATTTTTCTGTGTAGAACTGCTGAAGGTGGCATGATGGCTGAAGCATGTCTGTCTAAACTGGATCTCTGGGAAAGGTTTCAGAAGATTCAGAGCTGGTGATGAGATGAAACCTGAGTGAGTCTTTATGAATGACTCATCTGTGTATCAGCAGCTGACTACAAAGAAAATTTCCTACTTAGCTATCTCTTCTTTTGATTGCTTTTGCATCACATTTTATTTCAGATAAACCACTGTAAATTGTATTCCTCACTGAACTGTTCCAGCCTATCCCAGTAAACTATAGATACTGGAGACAAATAAAATGCTGCGCTTTTTTATGCGTAACCTGTTTTCATACACGTGCCAGTTTTGGATTGAAAACTTTTTTGAAAACCTTCATACTCTTCTTCATATATTGAGGGTAAGCTCTAAGGTAAAGGAAGAACTGAATTTTGATTTTTCATAAAATTTTTCTTCTGACTATAGTATCAATCCCAAAATTAAAGTCCTCTGATTGTAGAGAAACTGTCAGAATGTTTTCCCTTGAAAACTGATCACCTTTGTAACAAATCAGTTCTATTTCTCCTGTTTGTGTTTGCAGATTCAGGCTTCAGTTGTAGCTCTCAAAACTTTCAGGTTTTTTTCTTTTAAATAAGGCTCAGATACTGCCTAATTTACAGCTAACTCAGCATGAGAGATCTCTAAGGCAATCCTGTTCTCACTTGTTTTTCACTCTTGTGATAGAGGTTACTGGAATAATCAGATGGTGAGCATGTGTTTTGGGCACTGCTCCTTCTGGGCCAATCCACAGAGGTTCTGATATGTTACAGTCCCCTGCTAAAAACATTACTACTTAGTTCAAGCTGTGGCAATTTATGTTTTCAGTTTGGTGGGGCCAAAATTTCAGTTCCAGAGTATCAGTCAGGAAGGTAACTATCACACAAGTTCAGTCAAGCTTCAAACCCTGTGGCTGTCAGACATGTGGGAAGTTCTTCCTTTGAACAAAAATAATGCGTAACCTGTTATAAAAAGGCCCTTTTGATCAGGCAGTGTCTGCTATTTTTTTAGCTCTGGAGATTCTTGGCTCAAACCCCTGGTGTTGGCCAAGGCAGCAGCTTCCCACCAGCCATTGCTGAGAATAGAGGCTCAGGCCACTTAAATCTACTTAGCATTTTTAAAGAATTTTTAATTGTAGCAACCTTTCTCAGAAGCAGGATTTTATTCTGAAAATTAATATCTTGGCTGCTGTGGCAGAATTATCACTCAGTTTAAATTGGGAAGTATGAGAATAGCAAAGCTGGCAGTATTCTCTGGTGCATCTTCATCTTCCCTGGATACTTTTTTGGTGCTGTTTTGAGCAGTGGGATATTTTTGAAATGTGAGTGTGATGAGTAGGTGCCAAATTTTGAAATATATCTGTCAAGGGTGATGAGCACAGTTCTTGTGGGAAGAACTTTCATCCTGTAGCTGATGATGGGGACATTTAGTGTGCACTGGGAGACTCATACATGTACTAATTTTGTTTTGCAGCCACTTTGCACAAGTGTGAATCGTTCAAATCCAGAGACAGTAAGATGGATTGTATGTGCAATTCACAATACAGCCCAGAAACTGTAAGAGTTCAGACAATTTGAAATATAGGGCAAGAGAGTACCATGCATTTATTTTGTTTTCTTCCTCTTTTCAAATACATCAAGGTTAATTGTCAAGCTTCATTATTAGTTAGAAGACAGTGATAATAATATTGAAGTTCCTAATTAGTTTTTTCTTCATACTTTCTTTGTTTTTCAAGATTTTTCCATCGTGCCAGTTGTGCTGGGCATCCTGGGCTCATCTACTAGGCTGATATAATTATCTCAGTTTTTGGTGGCGATTAATTAATATAAACATATTTAAATGGTAGTGAGAGAACTATCAAATTTTAGAGACAACACTTCTTGCTTGCAGTTTTAAATTATTTTTAAAATATCCAGGGCATAATGTGGTCAATGAATTTAGCTTTAAGAACAGATTACACTTAGGACCTGATTGCATACTCTTCTACATATTGGAAAGCCATTTATGCATAAATAAATATGATAAAAAGTGCTGTCACATAGTTTACCCCTTGCAAAACCGCTGACACTTCCACTAGAGCAGATCAGGTGAGAATCAGGGACCCAGAGCCTACAATACAATTTACACCAAAAATCATTTCCATTGTATTGCAATTTGAAGTAGAGGTCTGTTTTGTGGGATAATGATCAAGGAAAGCTAGCTGATGGAAGCTTTTTGGATTTCAGTTAAAGCTTTTGATGCCAGCTCTCATAGTATCCTCCTGGACATCATCATTCAGCTGGATAAACACAATGGGTGAACAACTGGCTCACGGATCAGGCACAAAGGGGTGAATGAGGTAAAAACAGACTGGTGACCTATCACTAGTAGGGTTTGACAGGGCTCCATCCTCGGTCCAGTGCTCTTCATTTGCATGAGTGGCTTGAACACAGGACTGACTGGAAGGGATACTAAGCTTGCAGATACAAAATTGGAAGGACCTGTTGACTCCCTCCAAGGCAGGGAGGCCATGGAGAGAAGGCTGTGAAGGACTTAGAGAGGAAGCAGCTGAGGTCACTTGGCTTGTTTAGCCTGAAAAAGAGAAGACTGAAGGAAGACCTCATTGCACTCTACCTTCCTCATGAGGAGAAGCAGAGGGGCAGGCACTGACCTCTTCTCTCTTGTGACCAGTGACAGGACCCATGGTAATGGCATGAGGCTCTGTCAGTGGAGGTTTAGTTTGGATATCAGGAAAAGGTTTCTCACCCAAAGGAAACTGGGCACTGGAACAGGCTCCCCAGGGAAGTGGTCACAGTACCAAGCCTATCTGAGTTCAAGAAGCGTTTGGACAATGCTCTCAGGCACATGGTGTGTGATTCTTGGGGCTGTTCTGTGCAGGGCCAGGCGTTGGGCTTTGATGATCCTTGTGTGTTCCTTCTAACTCAGAATATTCTGTCATTCTGTATGTACTTGAATATTATTTTTTATGTAAAATAATGCAAAACTAACTACAGAGACAGCTTTTCATGATGTTATTTGCCCTTTTACTGCTTCACATGATGGGAAGGGTTTATAGGGTATTTACAAATTTGGGATTGATGAACCGTTAAACATACCTATCAGATTTGAGCACAGTGCTTCCTCTTTTTGTGTAGTAGAGTGAAAGACATACAAGGAAAAAGAGATTTCCTTGTAACATACTCCTTAAAATTTATGGAATATTAAACAGAGAATTAAATGCACTTGAAACTATTTAGACACTGTCTAACAATAAATTAAGCCTTACGGTAGTTTCCTGACCATAGTAAAGTGTTTACAAACTGGCATTAAAACTGAAGTTTTCCAAACATCTTGAATGGAGACAGGTATTCAATAGCAGCTGTTGTATTTTGGTTCTTAAAAAAAGAATACTTAACATCTAAATGAGCCTGGATCTCAGGTAGAGTTAGGAGTTCAGGACTTTGCAGGTGTAAAAGGGAACTGAAGTTTTGGACCTAGAACATGCAATCCAAATTGATCCCATTGGTGATGTGGTGTTCCTCCAAGAGCAAGGACCGGGTTCTTTGTGAACATTACTAAATTCTCCTATTTCTGACTTTAGTTAGGTGAGTTATGGTCATTTTTGTGTAATGACATCAGACTGCTGGAGTCTAAATTTTTCATTTGAGCTGTAATAATGTATAGTTCAGAAATGGTGAACCTTCAAGAGTGAATTTGCTTCTCAGCCTCCAATTAGAGTACTGTGAGATTCAGTCACTTCACCCTGGTGCAGGAGCTGCAGTTGTTCAGAGATGAGAGGGATGAGGTTTGATTCAAATTGATTTTGGAATAAGAGAATTATTTTTGCTTATTTATATCCATGCTGATTCAGCAGGGAATTAATTAATGATTTGATACTCAGCTGTTTTCATCTGTTTTGATGAGCTCGCTGGGAAACACTCCATGGAAACAACCAGCCCTTGCTTATGCTGGGGAGGAGATATGAGCACCAACAAGAAACCACAGTGGAGAAACAGGAAGCAATGGCTTCAAGTGGAACCACAGTGGGCAGAAAGGAGGCTGAAAGAAGAATGAAAGCACAGGGCTGACAGAGAAGTCGAAAAAAGATAAATATTTTTGTTAAAGAAGGATGGTAAAGAGTGAGGGGAAATTCATGAAATCCACAATGTCATTTCTTCAATTTATAGTAGCATTTGACAGTATATCTGGTGCTAACATTTTGGGGAGAATTTTGCATGTATAGACAGTGACATTTTTGAGCCAGGTGATAAAATTATATTCTAAGGAGTAAAACTAAAGTTATATCAAAGACTTTGGCATTGTTTTTCATGTGTAGCCATGACTGTCTGTAATCCACTCAGCTACTTTTCTTCATATATACCTGGGGTAACATTTTCCCTGGAGCCACTGAGCAACACTCATGTTCACTCATAGAGGATTTTGCCTTCCCTGTATATTCAGGCAAACATGAGTCGACTTGCACAGGATAACCTGCCATTATTGGTTTGCTTCTTTATTCATTGAGAGAGCTTGTGTACCTTTGTCAAAGTAATTTAAGTCATTGCTTAAATCATTCAGAAGTCATGTTTATGTGCAAACACTTTTTAACATGCTGCATGCATTAAGTATTCATACTTCAAGACATCACCTTAAGGTTGTCACAGAGTATTAGCATATAGTCCTCTAATGTTGTTAAGGGCTTAGGTAGTTTATCCAAAACCTCTAAAGGAATCAATTTGAGGGAATATATCTCAGGAGTATCTGTGAATCAGAGCCTGATTTACTTTCTGCAGACCCCTTCTCTCCATCTGCTCCTTCCTTGTACTTGACATGCAAGGCTGTTGCTCCATTAACAAAGAGATGCATTTCAAAAGTATGTTTCCAAATATGTTTCATTTGAAATTTTGAGAAAAATACGTGCTGTCATGCAGCTTCATATGACATAATGATATCTTCAGACAAAGAATCTATAAAAAAGAATCTACAAAAACATTGTAACTTTCTTGACCACCTTTCTGGTTTCATTTCTAGATGCAGTGACAAACAGTGAAAGGCAGCAGCATCGTTGGCACATCAAAGGCAGAAACTATGTTAGGGTGGCACATAAAATGGGCAGATAAGGTGAAGAAGGCTATGCAGTGCAAAGACATAAGTGGAATGAAATTAATTCCTTGGGCAAGAGAATTATAAGTGTACACTCTTGTGTTGGGTTGAGCTGGCAAAATACAAGCTTTCAACTGACAGCTCGTAACAATCCAGGCTCTGTGTAGGAGGACAGAGTACCCCATGGATGGGCTGGTATCTGTGTATATGTGGTGGTAGACAGATTCAGGAGAGATCAGGAAGTCCTGAGAAAAAGAGCAGCTGATATCTGTAGTGGCGGAAGGAAAGGGAGTAGAGACCTATGAGGGGAAGGCAGGGCTCTCAGTGTGACACCCAACAAAATGGTCTCTGCTATGGCATTTTTAGAAAACGGAAGGACATTCCTCAAAGCCTAGTCCATGGGGGTCCAGATGAGAGATTTAGTTTTAAGCTTCATAAGGAAGATGCACATNATCAGTTTTTTTCAGAGAGCACCATGAGTAGTAATGATACCCATGGCTGTATTTTACACTTGTGTTTATTCCCTGGTTACAAATCCTGCTCAACAACATGAACTCCTTTCTACAAACCTCAAGCTCCTACTTTTGTACCCAAAGGGTTTCTGCCATGGGGAAAATAAATTCTTCTTAATCACCACTGAGGCTTCTCCACCCAATTATTTTGGTTCATGTTATTTATTTTTATTTATAGGCACTCATCTGCATAATGTGCCATGGCCTACAGCAGCAGGATGTTTTAGATACCTTAGATTTTTTTTTCTACTTGTTTGTATATCATTTATAGCATTTTATATTCTTTTTCCATTTGCAAGCAGCTTGGCAAAGCATTACTGATACACTATCATAAATGTCTTCCCTGAGAAGAGATAAGCTGAAGCATCAATAATTGATGAAAGAAATATCCATTTCACAGAATTTTAACAAGACTGAAAAAAGTTAAATGCATATGGACAGACACATAAGTACGCATACACCTAATGCATCACATGAAGCTTGCAAAGGATGTGGTATCAGATGACTGCAAATTTCAAAAGGCCCTGACAATAGTCTGTTTTTACAACCACTTTTAAACAGATGCTTCCAGGATGAGATGTTCATCTGCTACACAGTTAACACAGCTAGATCATGTGGCAGGTTAGAAAAATACATTAATTGCAAGATGAATTGTGGATGAATAAATTGCATATATAGAGATGGAAATTATCCTGTATTCCATGATTCACTATCTATTTCTGACATGAAGAACTAAATTGTCTTCAACAGAGTCACACGTGCATTAACTGAAAGTACCCAGAGCCTTCATTTTACCTTCAGCCATTATTTTCCCTGCCCCAAAACTTGCAGAGAAGAGCTGATCCCTATATCAGCTGTGTTGTCTGCACATCCTCTAGCATGCAGAGCATGGGGCACAGGAGATGTGCTGCCCCACCAGTGAAGCTACCAAGCTTCTCATCAGTGCCACTCATGGTGAAGTGGGAAGATTTTCTGGATTTAAGGAGCTGTACACAACTCTGTACTGCAGCTCTCTGGCTACTCAGGAGGGCTGGAGAGTCTGGCCTAGAGTTTGTTACAGACTAAATGATCAGAACCTTCTTCTTAACTACTGAAAATTGGATTGCATTGCTCACTTGTGCTAAACACTGTGTTCACTGCCTCTGGGATATGAAGGTAGAAGGGAAGAGTGACACCTATTTCCTCAGTTCAGCAGCTTTCTTCTGTGTCTAAGTTCTTCGGTTTTTAAGATCAATCACCCTGACAGAAAAGCCCTGCAGTTAAGCATTGCCATGATTGGAAAACTGTGCAAATTACTTTGGAAGGAAAAGTTTAAGAGACACATTGTAAATAAGCCCTGTGATTGTAAAATGCAAATAGTTCAGAACATCAGAAATGTTCCTTCTGTTTTAGGAAACTTCACAGGCCCTTTTTTTTTAACCTGGTTTTGTATCCCAGATAGGGGAAAAAAGGCTAGTTCAGTTTAATTTAATTTCCTGCTGTAGGAGAGAGATGATCCATCCCTTACTCTCTCCCCCTATCACCAGCAATGCAGAGGTTTCACTGAACTATGCCATCCTTGAAAATGTGACTCACATAGAGGGAGAAAAAAAATGATGGGCTTACCAACTACGGTTCTGTACTGGATGTTTGGTAGTATGATGATAATGCTGTTTGTAAAAGTATTTAAGTACTTGCCTAATTGTAAGCAGCTGAGTAGTGCCATTTTTTAAGATTATCACATGCTTCAAATTAATGCATTATTTTTAAAACTTGTATAGGTTTGGAGATTTACATACACCCACATTCTCCTGATTGATGCCAAGTCTTTTGAAAGAATTTATATTTCTATTTCTGCCTCCTAGGTGGACACCCATGGAAACATTCTGCTAACATCACTTGAAATTCACAATGAGGTGGCAAGCAACGAGGTCACCACCAGTGTTACAGAAGCCCGAAATTCAACTATATCCTTTGACAACTCAGGAATCCAGTACAGAAAACAAAGTTCACATCGTGAAAGCTTTGGAAGGCGTTCTTCAGAAAGAACAGGCTCCCACAGCAAGAGGGGCCATTTACGAAGAAGGTCTTCGCAACTGAAAATAAAAATCCCTGATCTAACAGATGTGAATGCCATCGACAGATGGTCAAGAATGGTGTTTCCATTCACATTTTCCCTTTTCAACCTAATTTACTGGCTATACTATGTTAACTGAGTGACTGAGTTTTTTTAAAGGACTTCAGTTATAACAAGTGAAGTACTACTTGCCTGCAGAGTTTATATATATATTTATATATAAAAATATATATATGAACTTTTACTATGTAGATCATACTCATGTATGTGTGAATACATGTAGCAAAGGATTGTGTGTACTTTAAAGCACATACTGCAGAGCATAATTATATGTATGCACACACACATGAACACACTCATTCTGAGGCTATGGACACTTTAACAAAGAATGCACTTCATCGGAACTTCTTGAATTGCAAGGCAGGTGTCAAAGCAGCAAGCCTTGAGAATACGTTGTATATTATCACTACAAAACTTTGATTGTCATAGAAATTTTCGAACAGCTGTAATCATGTATACAGTCAGTATTTAGTAACATCATTTGTAAATGCTGCCATACACACTAATCATGAAGCAGTAGAGTTACACTGGTACGTTTCAAATAAGTCATTTATATTGCAGATCCATCAACTATGATTTCATCAAGACAAATTTATTTTTCTTCACTATAATTTCTCGGGTTTATAAATATCATAATACATTTTTTCCCAATTCTGAATGGGCATCGTTTTTAATGATCTCTGGCTTTCTCTTCTGTACTAAGAAACCTGATCATGGGAGTGTTGTAGGTCTTTGGAGACATATACAGGTTTATAATAATTCAAACAAGCATTTTAAGTGTCCATCAACAGTGAAATGAATCTTTTGTAAGTACTGTAAATGTACAGCACATTTTCCTTCCCTTGGACTGGTTCCAGCTGCCATGTCATTTTCAAAGAGAACAGCACATTTTTAGTATAATTTAGCTGAGAATTCAACTACTGTCAATGTGTTCTACATCTGCTGTAGATTTAAAGATTGTTATTTCAGTGAAAGCATAGAAGATGTCTCAGGTTATTTGTTACTTTGACATGAAATCACCTAGTTGTAGCCTTTTTTAAACATGCATTCATATTATTTAACATTCTTATAACATTGTATGTTAATGTAAAATATATTTGCATAATATGCATATAAGTATATTTTGTCAATATTTTTCTTCGCCGTGCTTGCTATTGTGACCGCATGTTATGTCATATTTTTGTTTCTGTGATGTTATAACTTTTTATTCTCTAGAGTTGAGCAAATAGAGCATTTCCGATACTTTGATTCAGTAATGGAGCATTTTCATATTTTATTTATATACTGGAAATATATACACCTACACTTACCAAGGTAGTGTGCTGCCATCACAGATCACAGGAGTATGTTTTGTTTCAGCATTAACTATGTTCTAACATATCCTTCATACAAATGTAACACCTTTGGTTTTCATCCCAATTCGTTCCCTCACCGGGGTTCCAATGTTTTTCAGTCCAGTAGATTGTAGTTTTCAAGATATGCCAATTGCAGATCTGTAATCTTAATTTGTTATTTATCAGAACTAAACCTTTCTAAAGAAAAGATATATTTTTTGTAAGCAGTGTTTCTATCATGTACATTCTCAAATAAGAAGAAATACAGTAGCTTAAGTAGATCTAAAAGAACAGAATTCAGGCTTAGCCCTGGCAGTTCTCTGCATGTGGAATTCCTCTGGACATCGATGGGATATTTTGACAGATAGAGAGCTTTGGATACTAGTTACAGACTTCTGTGGGAGAAAATATGTGTGGATAAACATCTAACAGAAACACCAAGAAGGGATGAAACTGAAAAGGCTGCCTTGGCTCAGTAATGACCCATGTGCTCACTGGTATTTGATTTATCTGTGAGTAGAGCAATGATACTTGTGTTTCTGCTATTACAGTCCATTGGTGTTCACACCCCTGTTTGCAGCTGAACTGTGAAACTTTGCTCTGGACTGAAATTTAGCAGAGATGCACCTGGGTTGCCAAGGCTGTGTTTCAGTTCCATCCGCAGAGCATGACTGGGCTCTGCACAGTTGCCTTGTGGTGCAGCTGCAGTGTGATCCCCAGCTGGGTGTGTGCACCATAACCCTGCCCGCTGGCATGGGCAGCATCAGTGCCGCAGTCCTGCTGCATCCTTGGCAATGGTGCAAACAGACTGGAACTGCAGCTTTTAAGCACTCTATCTGCAGATAACTATACAGTATGAAGAGCCTCAAAGGAATCCGTATAGCTGGAGCAGAACAACTTAGTGTTTTAAAGCTCCTCAGTGTTAAGTCCCACTGGTAAACCATAACCAGCTCTAATAGCTCTTCAAACCATGAATGGGTTATGGAGCACATTGTCATCATTATAATCAAAATAACTAACAATTAATGGTCTCCCAAAGTATTAGCTATTAGATAGAATTGTTGAAAACTCCTCCCAAGTTTTTATCTGAATAGCAAAGTATATTTAGACAAAAACATCTCATTTTAATAAGAATTATAAATGGTAGTCTTTACTTTAAAAAATTACCCAACTGAAATGGTCTCCAAGCTAGTCTTCCAGTAAGTGCCCTAAGTAACTACCCTGAAAAGTGGGATTCAAGAAGAGAGTTGTCCTGCCCTCATGGTGTAATGACAGCTTTCCTTATTCAAGACCCAGCTCCTAGAAATCTTGTAGTCAGGCAGACATCTTCAATAAAAATAAGTTACTTTTTTTGGTTGTGATAGAAATGTATACTCCAAATCCCACTGAAGTAAGTTCTCCGGTGGTCTCAAACAGAATTTCCAAACAGATAGAAAATTACTGTCTGGCCAGAGCAGAGACAATGCAGACTTTTCAGGACCCTGTGTGGGCAAGAGAACTGAGTCTCTGAGGACTCTCTCTCCCTCTCTTACCCTTTGCACAATTGGAGGGCAGCATGTTACTGCAGCCCCTTTCAGTGAACTGCACTCCCCACCTTATCTGTCATCACAAAAAGGGGGCAGTTGCACACTTCAGCTTTTTCACAAGATTTCAGATTCATTGGTCTAGTTGAGTTCCATGGGACACAAACAGCTTTAACCTTGAACAGATCCAAGTCTTGATTTGACTTGAAAAAAGCCAGGAAAATCTCACTTAAGGTTAGCACTTCATCTTACATAAACATTTTTGTGCCTTTCTTTGCCAATTCCGTTCCTTCAGTCCCAGCACAATTTTTTGCACACAAACACACAAACACAGACACACACATACAACCATGTATTAAAAACAGTGTTTGCCTTGACCTCCCATTTTCTGGCTCTTGTCCCTGTATGCTAGCTGCAGTGTATGATTTTAACCATAGATGGCTTTAAGACTAAAAATGGTAATTTCAATCAAATCACACCGGAGTAATGTATTTCATAGCTAATGAACTCCTTTGTAACTCAACACTACTATAAATAACATTTACACATCATTTGTTTGTAAAAGGCATTAAAAAAAAAAAGTGGAACTATCATCTGCTATAGCCCAAAGGGTCAATAAAGAGTAGAAATATTACGGTGGTTTAATGCTAAGTTGATTTCATCCCATTGTAAAGATAATCTAAAACCTAGTCCTTTTTGCTTAAGGCACATCTCTGTATTTTTGGTATTCTTCAGCAGTGAAAAAAAAAAGAATAGTAAAATGGAATGATGAAGAGATGCTTTATGAAAATATTGATGAATGAATATTAATTTATTAAAAAGGATTTAAAGATTTTTTTGTGTTTTTTTTCTGGGGATGAAGGGAGTGTAATGACTGTTTAGCTAAATTTTAATGTTTAACTATGTGTTAAATATCATTTAATGGTTACTCTTACATATTTTATATGAGAAAAAGAGCATTTTCTTATTGACACACATGTAGCAGAAGACATTCTTAAACCTTAAACTACTATATGTCTTACTATATAATATAGCAGAACAAGGAAGAGAGAAAAACTGTATCCCCTGACATAGCAAGATTCTTAATAGCAAACTAATCTGTCCTCAAGCTGGGACACTGCCAGTTAAGAGCAGAAAGTTTGTTCTGTGCTTTATATGAAAAAGGCCTTCTTTTTCCTCCTTCTGCCCAGGAGGCAAAAGAGTTCTTGATATCAAAACAAGGCAGTGTTTGTTTATTTTTTTCAGTAATCAAATAATAAATATTACAAAACCAAACATAATACTTTCTCCTGCTATGCTAATTGTATCAGGAATGTTAATTGTGTTCATTACACTTTTTATTGCTAAGTATTAGTTGTTTTATAGGAGTCAGGATACAGACAAGATTCCAAGAGGGCATTTTAAAGACATCTTGACAGTTCTACAACCCATTCCCCCAAAATCAAAAAAATACCTTAAAAATTTGTAAAGCAGGAACAAGCTGTCACATGCTTGCTGAAATCGCATAGTAGCTAATGATGTATGTCACAGCTTTCAGGAGTAGATAAAATATTCAGCTGTAGATGTAATGGCCTTTGAAATCAACAGAAAGTCTCCTCTGATTTCAGCACGTTTTTGCTTACTTTTAGCAGTGCTTCCCGGATCATAAGCAACATCTATGATCAACTTTTTTCCAATCTAGATTGCATTGTAGATAGTTAAAATTAATAATGTAGCAAGCTCAGTTTGGTGATTGAGAATATATGGTAAGAGATACATTTCTTTGTGTATTTTGGAGATGATGTATGGATAAATGTTGGTTAACTACTAATTATAGCAAAGGAGTTCAGCTTCTGGTAGAAATGATTGGTTCTTTTCCCCAAATAGTGATGGTCCTGTTATATCAAGACTGTTTCCACAGATGTTGGCTTTGTGGTCACAATTGTCACAACAGCAAGGGCTACCTGCTAATAGAGGTATGGCAGATAGCTGAAAACTAAATGAGAAGCAATGGGAATCCCAAGGCTTCTCTGAACTGTTTTTGAACAAAGTATCTCTCATAAGTGCCTTCAAATTCCTCCAAATACAGGTGTTTCATTTATGTGGTCCTTATAGGTATAAGAGCCTTACATGTGGACTTCGATGTAATGTAAATGTCACGTAATGGCCAATCTTCGCGAACAAAGATTTGGGAAGGGCTCACCCCACCTGGGTGTGCCCTCCGAGCCTGCGCAGTGGATTTTTTAGGTGAGGCTCAGCGTGCGCAGAACTGGCCCCACCGTTTAAGTCCTGAGGTCCATTTGCCACGGCCAAGCAAGCTTGGACAGTGACAGTGAAGTCTGTAGGACTATCTACAGCACCCGATACTAACCAGGGCTGACCCTGCTTTGCATCCGAGATCTGACGGGATTGGATTGCAGGGAGGCATTGAACTGCCGGGGACGGTCCCACTGAGACTCGAACTCGCAGCCTTGGGAGTCGGATACTGGAGTGCTCTCCACTACGCCACGGGACAGCCCCACTTCGATGTACACCTTCTGAAAATCACACCCTTTGGCATCTTAGCCAACAAAACCCATAACTTGTCATACTTGAAAACTGAAGCCCCGTAGATAGGATATGTAATAGCACAAAAAGAAGAAACAACTATGCCTGAAAACAGCCAGAGTTGAAATCATTGTCTAATTAACCAAACTTTAGGTAATGCGTAAGCAAGCACAACATTTGTTTGGACAATGCCCCTTATCTTGGCAACATTCTACGTGGTGTGCCTTTGTCCCAGCACTGCAGCCTAATTTAGATTAGCAAGTTTTGTTCTCCCCTGGAAGTAGGGGAAAACCCAGAAAGTGATCCCTCCACTGGCATACCTCCAGCAAGGCAAAGAGAGAGCACCTCTGGTTTTTCTCTAGACGCAGCTCCCCCAAATCACTTCAGTCCTGGCTCTGAATGGCTCCTTGGAAGCACCAATCTCTCTCCTTTAACTCCAGGGGGAGCCTTAGGCTAAACTCTGAATTATCCCCCAGCTTACCACCAGCAGCTGGGTTCTTTCAGCTGTTATTGCTCCTGCTGCAAAAAGCTGGAGATAAAGTAGCTGTTATCCTAGCTGTCAGAAGGCACATGGGCAAATAGCATGTGTATCCAGGGCTATGGTACATGATGGTAATCTTCAGGTTATTCGTTGTAATATTGTATTTAAATATATTTCAGTTTATGTTCTAGCCTTCAGGAGTTAGCACACTTGTCTCCAGGTGCTGATCCTTTTAATATGAAAGTACTTACATGTCTGCAACAGAGCATGGGTAGTTTTTTCTGAATACTTTATTCAGCAGTACTCTCTCCTGGGCATTTCCTCCATCCTTCATCCATATCACAGATCAGAGTTTACATAACCCCTGTACTAGGCTGACCACCTGTCTACAGGTTACAGAGGGCCCAAGCCTGCAGATGTGTGCTGCCAAGTGCTGGTTTGCTCAGCTGTACCATTATATCTTCTGCTTGTTAGAAAGTCTCTTACAAATCAGATGCTGTATTAGTCTAACAACTGTCTGCTGCTTCGCACCTCCTCCTAAAATGCCAGAACTGCCACTAGGGATCTGTTTTTCCTTCCTTTGAAAACTACTAGAAAAAGGGGAATTTGCAGGCTGTCAGGCAATTAAGAACCTCTCTCTGTTCACCCAGGCTCAAATTTTGCTTCAGGTTATACATTTAATCTACAGGGACAGAAGTAATTTGGTACAAAATTTCCTGCCTAGGGCAACTCTTAAAGAGCTTGCAGTCCAAAACCCAAGTAATGTAGATAGATGCAAAAGTATTTAAAATCTCTAGCAACAGTCTTTACATCTTTTTTCCTTTGGAGGTGTTTAACATGAAAGGCACAAACGACTGCAGGAACAGGAACCAGCATGCATTAAATCTCCCCATGCAGGGAGGCTGGGAGCTAGGCTGGAGTCTGGCACTTGTCCTCCACTTACTTTCCAAAGTCTTTCTTCTTGGCTGAGCAGCAGGAGAGTTTTGATGGGAATTCCAGCTCAGCTGAGAATGGTCCCAGGACATGACACAGAGCACTCTTTGGGAAAGTGCTTTAGGCATCTGCCCCTGATGTAAAGAGCTGACAAAAGCACTGCATCGAACAGCATCTTAGATGGAGGGGAGTCTCCTGTCATGAAGACGCTTTGGGTGACAGGCATAAATCTGTGAGTGCCTTCAAGGCATGGATCCTCCCTACACTCTGTATTTCTTGCCACTGCTCCAAGACAGTTGCACACTGGCCATGCTGCTTTGCCCTGCAGAACTGTGTAATTCTTCTTCCACTGCAGGGAACTCACAGGTTGAATTCGTTCCCTCTCACATGGCACATTCATTTGAGGCATTCAGTTAGTCCCTCCATCATTGTAGACCTTATTTATAAGCAACAGAAATGCATACTATCATCCCAAGGGCTATTTAAAGCACACATTTGGAGTTTCAAGCCAACATTTTTAGTTTTATTTTTTTAACTGTCTGCACAGCCATCTCCAGAGAAAGATTTGTGTAGAGAGGACTGTGCGTGCAGTAGTGCAGCTGGAGTTGCTGTGCTTGAAGTTGCATGCAGTAGGAAGCATGAAAGAGAAATAATGCCAGAGAAATGGAAATAATTTCTACACTTGCCTAGATTTATAATGTTTTGGACTAAACTCTTTCAGTTGCAGATGACAGAAGACATCCTGCTGTGAGAATGGTCCTGTGTCATGACCAACACAGTCCCACTCACTTCCTTTCAGTAGCAGTGAGAGGTGAGTGTGGGCTTACAACTTTGGCTGAAAACTCACAACCACGTTGGCTTTTGGAAAACAACTTCTGATTGATTTGGGATTGAAAAACTGTGACATGACTTCATTTGTAAACCAACACAATTTCAAGACACACTTCCCCATGAACTTATTAGTTCTGATTCTACCTTACTCTAGGCTCGAAGCTACTGCATCATTAATTCATTTTCAAATTGCCATCTAATTTTTTGTTATTTAGTATGAAACACTGAGGCTCTCTCTTTGTTTCTCCAAAGGTATAATGCCCATTTGCAGCAAGAAAGTAATTAATCAGTATAATAAATGCATATGCAACTGCACATAGTGCAAGGCATTAAAAGTGGAATAATCTAAAGAATACCCATTACCTGCAACTACTGCTTGGGCATTATTTAAAATGTTTAAAATACTGTTGACAGTTACATTTGAAGCGTATGCTTAGTTTATAACAATACCAACTAGGTATTCTATAGGGGCAGTTAAAATAGCATGTTTCCATGTATCAAATTTGCTTTGACAAGGTAGTTTTTGGTGAAGCCAATGCTGGAACAATTTCCTAATGACCTCACTGATGTTAAATTTCTCTTGATCATGATTTTTTGCAGACCTGTAACATTCTGAATGCAGATGACAGTTTTGACATTCACAGAGATGTAGGTTTAATTATCATTTTGATTACTTGAGCTGGAAAGCCAGATGCCTAAATATCATGAAAGGTCGAGTAGAACAAATCCTGATAGTCGGTATCTTTCAGTGTTAAACATATTGCTTGTATTGGAAGGTGAATTAGAGAATAACAAGTAATTTCTTTGCATAACTCTTGTCCTGCACAAAGAATTGTTTAAGCATTGTTTAACAAGGATTTGGTCTTAAAACCAATGAGGAAATTGGAGCTGGAGTGCCAAAGACATTTATATCACCTCAAATAAAAGAGAACAGAAAGGAGAGGTACCCAAGACACCAAAATATATAAGGATCTGATAGTTTTTCCCAATGCCCCATGGTAGGTAACAGTTTATTGTTGAGAGATTCACATAAAGCACAGCAAGCCACCTCTTTTATAGCCGAGAATTTGTCAAAATCCATTCCCCTTGTGTGCATGATTTATAAATCTATTTTCTAAAGCTATTTGAGGGTTGTAAAATCATACCATTATTTAGTACACAGCTCCTCACAGATTTTGGTTTATCAAGTGTCAGGTAAAGAGTGAAAAAAACATTTGCTAGTCACTCATTAAACTAGAATAGATTCATGCAAATGACTGCTATTATGAGTCCTGATCCAAAACCCATTATAGTAGAAAGAAAAGCTCTCAGAGGTTTTAACAGGCTTTATGTACCACCTGAAATTAATATTAACCAGACTGATGGAAAATTTTCATCTTAATTGAATATATAAAGATTGAGACACAAAAAATGCCAGAATATAAGACATCTGTAAGAAAAATCAAAATACAGTAATGGACTGAAACCTGAAATTGCAATAGACAAAAGGGATAGACATTTTTGCTATTTTAGTGTAATCAAGTACATTGTTGCTGGTGAGGTGAAAACAGACAGGTTGAGTTTTTGTTTGTCCATGGGTGTCCACAAACCCCAGGCTTGCTCCTTAGCAGCAAAGTCCCAAATCAAATGAAAAAACCCTCCAAACTACCACCTAAAGATGGAAGTGGAGTACCTCTGGCAGATCAGATAGCTCTCCCCATCTCCAGAGACAGGCTAACATCCTACTGCAACAGGTAAGTATTTTAATTATTCTCTATTAATGACAACAGTGTTGATATCATAATATTAATAGAATTACTGATGTTTAATCATAATACGGACATACTGCATGTTTCGTTGAAAATGCAACCTTATCTAGACCTGAACATGTTGAAGTTAGGGGACGATTCTGATGAGGAAGTGAAGAATTTTTGTCCAGAAATTGCTTTCCTATGTACAAAAGTAAAAACATTGCCTAACTTTTATGCTGATTGCTGCCTGTTGACACCAGTCCAGTAGTCCAAAGGTGAGTTGCTACAGGTTTAAATGAGGACAGAGAAATCACAACAACCGAACAGGAGGAGAACTTCCAAGGTAGGAAGGCAGGGAGGACTACCCTCATGCTGCTGGTAATGTAGCAATTTTGGAAGAATATTTGTCTAGTATTTAGGTGGCTCATTTGGAGTTCAATGCCGGCTGGCATGTCAAATCATCTTGAAAAGCATATTTAGTAGCTTCATCTGTAACAAGAAAAACTGTTGATAAGCTCTGAAGCATCATCTTCATGGATATTCATCTATCTCCATTATAAAGTGTTTGTAAAACATGAAGGTAAGAGCTTCAGAGAACCGGCTGGATGATGGTCTGACAGCCAATTGTGGGAATTTTCAGAGCACTAAGTCCTATTGATAGCTGCTAGCTAAAAGAATGCTGCCAGCAAATCCTCCATTCATTTCCATTTTCATTGGCTTTTTCGATAGAGAGAACTGAACATTAGGAGCATTCTGCCTTGTCAAAGCCAGACAGCCTTGTCACTGACTCCTTTCCATGTGATCAGGCTCTACTTTTAAATGCCAGAGACTGGCCTAGTGGCTCCAGCTGAGAGGATCCTGCAGACTCTTGCCACTCAGATGGGTAGAAAGCTCTCCAGACTGAAAGTATTTATGGCTGATTTCCCCCCTCCTTTTGTTCTTTTGCCAAAATTGCCCTTTAGCTCAAATAGCCCTTCTCCATCTGGCATTTACTCTTTTGATATATTTCTGGAGAGAAATTACTTCCTTCTCAACTTTCCCTTTGCTAGGCTGGAACAAGTTCAGCTATTTTAAGTCACATCGTGCTCTTTTTCCCCCGACCACCATCTTGGTCTTTTTCTTACCTGCTGCAGAATAAAGAACTAATAACCCTCTTTCTGGATCATAAATGACAAAATTATTATATATTGTTCCTACTGTCTTTATTCCCCCTGATCATGTCCTCTCTTATTTCGTTTGGACACATTCACCCAATAACCTTCATCAGTCTCTTCTCCTGTCCAGTTCTTAACTCATCATTTGTGTTCATTGGTCTGTTGCATCTGTAATTCACTTTTCACTGTGCTGTCCACTTGCCTTTTTATGTAAGGAGAGGAATTCATGTTAACACATAGAATCATTAAGGTTGGGAAAAACCTCTAAGATCATCGAGTGCAGCTGTTAACTCAGCACTTCCATGTTCACCAGTAAACCACATCCCTGAGAGCACTTCCACATGCCTTTTTAGCACTTCCAGGGATTGTGATTCCATATCTTCCCTGGAGAGTCTGTTCCAATGCCTGACCACCTTTTCTGTGAATAAATGTTTCCTAATATCCAATCTAATCCTTTCCTGACAGAATGTGAGACCATTTCTTCTCATCCTGTTATTTGTTAGCTGAGAGTGCAGACTGACACACACCTCACTACAATCTCCTCTCAGGTAGTTGTAGAGAGCAATAAGGTCCCCCATTAGCCTCTTTTTCTCCAGGCTAAACAATACATATTACTAGGAAGGAGAAACCCTGAATTAGAGCTGAAGGGAAAGTTTGCCTTTCTTCTCACGGGTGAATAACAAAGTCTTCTGTCTCTTTTATCCAGTTCCATTGACGAGAACAGGTTTAGAAGCACAGTGAAAAACAGACATTGGCAGGTGATGGATGTTTTTCCAGATGCCACATTTCCTCCACAAGGTCTTGGGGCTCAGATCTAACACATTTGTATGACAACATCAGCATTAATACTGACAGGAAAACTTTAAACATTAAATTATCTTGAGATTTAAAACTGAAGCCACTGTCCTCATGTGAAGCAAGGTGTTCTGGACAGGGCTGTGTCAAACCTCAGCACCTACTTTTGCCATCTCAGATAAGCATAAAAACTGCTCACTAATGTCACCCTTAAGGAATACCCAGGGAAAACTATTAGCAATGGCAACAACCAAACACAGGGCAGAGCAGTGCACTGCACATCTAACAAACTGCTGGTGTCTTTGGCTATCCAGTGTGTCATGCCCTGCAGGCACATCTGGCAGCCCACTGGAGCAGGGCCATTTCAGAAAGCCAAACAAGATTTCCTGCTGATGCAGAGATGTGTTTAAAAACCCACCACACAAGCTGACATTTTCAAAAATGATTAAAAATGCCTACCCTTTCTTTTTCATTTTTTTTAATGGAATTCCTCTTGCAGGGCTGCAAGGGAGACCTGATTTTCAAAATGTCCCTGCCAAAAATCAGATCACACTCAAGCCCCAAGACAAGTTGTTGTCCCACAGCCAGTCATGACCTTCTGGTTCTAGGGTGAAATAAGGAGGTGCCTTTTGTGATCGGACAAAAAGAACCTGAAGACAAAGCTAAGGACAAAGCTCATTTAAATACAGAAACCTGTTTCAAGAGCAGTTGTTGAACAATTAAATTGTCAGTGCCAGTCCTCTCTATACCTAGTACCTGTTACTCTCCAAAGGTGTCATGAGCTGACTGCTACACATGATTTTGGATGCACCACTGCTCAGGAGGAGCTGGAAGCACCTCCATGAAGAAGGTACCAATTTTGGTACCAAGGGCTAGAGAATCTGGGGAAGAAGAGGTGAGATTTATTTTCAGTCCTGTTCTTTTGTGTCTTCTTGCCAACAAAGCCTCAAAGTCTTTGTCTTTGCCAACAAGGCAGGAGAAGAAGATGGAGAAGAAAGTGTTTGTCCTTGGCTCCACTTTGTGGGAATGTATGTACTCCTAGCTCCAGCAGAGCTGATGGATGTCCATCCCCAGAAACCTTCATCTCCTCTTCATCTGAATAATGATAAAGCTGATGGGATGCTATATCACCCTGTGTGTCAGGAAAAGCCTCTCAGTGGCTCTAGGGATACTCTGCAGCTCATCCTAAAAGCCTGAGAACCTGCTCTGTAAAGGTTCATGTGCAATAACTAAAGCAATTTCTATAATTGAATGCATATCTTATTTGGACTCCAACACTTTCAGGTTTTCCAGTTATACTGTGTCAAACATGAAAATACCCTCAAAGAGGAAATTATTGAGCACTGTGCTAAAATTCATTCTCATCAGGGCTGTTACTGGAGGACAAGAGTATTATTTACGTTTGGTTTTTTCACATAACAGAGTACTTGTCACAGCTGCAGTTGTGGGCTTTTTAAATCTAATTGCAGGCTTGAAATGCAAATGACTATAAAATTCTAAGGCACATTTTAAAAATACAAATTTTAATGTACTACTTTTTGTTGCTTGTGAGGAGCATGTTTTTGGTTGTCTGGGGGTATTTTTTTAACCTTCCCAGGCAGTTAAAATGCCTAGCTTATACTGTGAAAATGCACACTGGTAGTGCCAAATACAAATGCATGTAATATTAGTGACGTACTTTGCACATATTGAAAAACAAATACATTACAGACAAGCACACTCTCTGCAACCTTAATTCCCATTGCTGTGTATGAATTAATGCAGTAAATGGCAGGTCCTTATCTGCCTGATTTTTCCTGCAATATTTACATGCCACAGTGGGCCAAAATTTTAACAACTGTCTGCCAGAAAGTCTGAATATTTGATGCTTAGATGCTCAAAGACTTCAATCAGAAGTCTGAAAATGTAAGTTTGCCCTCGAGAACAAGAGTCTGTGACGGTGGGGTCAGGTGTGGACGTGCAGTTTGGACTAGGCAGCTACTCCATGGGCTCCTGCAGCTGTTGGCTTAGATTCAGTGATGCTGGTGATTCCTCCCTTTCTATTTTTAAAGGTCTTGGCCTTTAATATTTGTGCTAGTATAGCTGTGTACCCACTGAAAAAAAGCAGGATGAATCCCAGTTGTTGGAACAAATTGCTCTCACTGAGAACAAAACCAATCAGTTATTAACATAACATGCCAGTGGGAGCCTTGCCAGAGTTGACTTAGGCCTCCGGGCAATAATGCTGTGCAAATAGCATTAGATTGCTACTAAAAGCCTGAAACTGAAGAACAGGAGAATTTCAGAGCAGATGTGTAGCAAGCCAAAAACTAATAGAAGAAGAAAAAGAAGACATAAGCAAGATCTATAACAAAATAGGAAGTTTTCAGCTTCCCTGAAAAAATAGAGCTGGCATGTCAGTGCCACAGTTTTTGTATGCACATCCATAAAGTCATAAAATCATAGAATTATTAAGGCTGGAAATGACTCTAAGATCACTGAGCCCAGCCATTACCCTAACTCTGCCTGATCCACTACTAGACCATATCTCTAAGCACCACATCTACAAGGTGTTCTTAATACTTACAGGAATGGTGACCACTTACCCGAGCAGTCTGTTCCAGTGCTTGACCACACTTTCAGGGAAGAAACTTTTCCTAATATCCAGTCTAAAACCTCCCCTGATGAAACTTCCCTTCCAACTCAGAATATTCTTTGATTCTGACTCAACTTGAGTCCATTGTCTGTTGTTTTATTCCTTGTTACTTTCAGGAAAAGACCGATCCCCAACTAGCCAAAGCCTCTTTCAGGTCATTATCCTGAGCAATTAGGTCACCTTGAGCCTCCATTTCTCCAGGCTAAATAACTCCAGCTCCCTCAGCTGCTTCTCAAAAAAGATTTGTACTCCTAACTCTTCACCAGCTCCATTGTCCTTCTCTGCACATGCTCCAGCACCTCAGTGTCTTTCTTGTATTGAGGGGTCCAGTCCTGGACACAGTACTCTACATGCAGCCTCAACAGTGCTGAGTGCAAAGGGACAATCACTTCCCTAGTCCTGCTGGCCACACTATTGCTGATACAGGCCACGATGCCATTGGTCTTCTTGGCCACCAGGGCACACTGCTGGTTTATGTTCTGCTGGCTGTCAACCAGCACCTCCAAGTCCCTCTCAACAGGCTGCTTTTCAGACATCCCTTCACAGGTCTGTAGCAGTGCCTGAAGTTATTGTTACTCAGTTGCAGGACATGGTGCTCTGTCATGTTGAATATCATACAATTGGCCTCGGTCCATCAATCCAGCCTGTCCAGATCCCTCTGTAAATCTTTCTTACCCTCCAGAAGATCAACACTCCTGCCCCATGTGGTGTCATCTGCAAACTGACTGAGAGTGCACTCAATTCCCTTGTCCAGATCTTTGATAAAGATATTGAACAGGACTGGCCCAATACTCAGCCCGGGGGTACACCACAAGTGACTGGCCATCAGCTGGGTGTAACTCCGTTCACCACCGCTCTGTGGGCCAGGCCATCCAGCCCATTTTTACCCAATGAAAAATGCACCCAACCAAGCCATCCACATCTAGTATACCTGAAGGAATAACTTATTTTCAGAGACAGCTGCTCTGCAATGCCTCAAAAAATCAAATTATTCTTGTCTGTCCCAGGTTGGGATATCCAATAACAGGCACCTAAATTTTCTTGCTACCTTAACAGAGGTCATAAAAGGAAAATCAAAAATCATTTGCTGACAGATGTAAACTCAAGGTGGATCAAGCTACAGTCTTATTATTTTCAAGTTATCATGGAATTTTTCATCCTCAAAATTTCTTTTTCTCCTGATGGATGGGAGCCACAAAGATTTTTTTTTAGGTTTTGCTCAGTAGTTTCTTTAATACGCAGCCGTGCTTAGTCACTGGATCTACAGTATTTTAAAGATATTTTTAGGAGGCTTAAACAAGGATTTAGCTTCTGATTGCTGAAATCTGATATCTGATATATATACAGGCATCACATACAGGCAGAAACTCTCAAAGGGAGTTCCTGAGAAACACCTGCACTGAGCTGCCTGTAATTTTTCACCAGCTTGAGTCAGCATGAGCTTAACTGAAAGAAGTAAAAACGTGACTCCACTGCTCTTCATAGAGTCTAGCAAATCCTTCTGAGAGGCAGCGCTTATGAGCTTCGTGTGGCTTTCTTGTAGTTCTGAGATGAGAAGCTACAGAACTTACATCTCTGTGCTGTGCTAGCACACAGCTTGGGTCACCACTAATTCAGATGTATCTACACAGTGCTTCATTGCATCATGTAAACTCACCCCTCATGTCGCTTCTGTTGCTCTCTGAATGGTGCAAATGTACAGTATCATCAGTTGCATAAAGGCAGAGGTATAAATAACAACAAGTGATTAGGAGAACATTGCAATTAATCATAAGAATGCAGGCTCAGTGAACTCTTGTTGTCATTTTTAATGAACGATACATTGTAATTAGAGACACCCAAGGGGATTTGTAAGCACTTGCCAGTGCAGAGATGTTGACTACAAGAGTACTGCATCAAGAGCTTGTTCTCACACCATTTGTTAGGCTGTTTGAGACTTCTTCATGAACCATGTGCTGTGTCACAGTGGTGGCTAGAAAAAATGGGAGAAAAAAAAAGTGAAAAAAGAAAGAAAATAGGTCCAAACTATTCCTTTATATTTCTAATGGGCTGCATGTGGTTCCATAGGGCCTGCAAGACCTGTGAAAGTAATGCAGAAAAAATCCCTCTGTGACATGCAAATTACAGACACGTCATGAGGTAGGGATACCAAACCAAACACCAGCAATAGAAATGTGTTTCCATTTAAAATGACTTAACTAATATGTAGGTTTACAACAATGGGCATCAGAATGCACAATTCTGCACACTCAGCATGGACAAAAGCAGTGTCTGCACAGCTCATCTCTATGTGACGGAGTCTGATACACAACCTGAGATACTCATTATGGTCAACTGTGATGATTCTTCACATGATTAATTTATATGGTCCATATACAAGGTTAACAGGCTTTCCCATAGAAGGTTCATGTTTTCATTAGTTTGATAAGCTATGTATTCTGTGTACCATCATCAACGTATACATTTTTAGACACTTTATTCTTCTGTGGGTCATTTTACCTGATAATTTGCTTGTCTGTGGACTGTCCACTAAATTATAGTTTAGTTCAGGTGCAGATTAACAATATTTTAAGTCATAGTAGCTTGCTGGGTTTTTTCCAACTGTGATTTAGGATAGATTTCATATATTCTTGGTCACACATAGATTTTTCCTTTAGAATTCCCAGATTTCTCAGGGTTCCTAGAAATTAGACTTACATAACAACAAAAAATCAAGCACAGTAAACATAGACTGACAAAGGGAAAGTCCTCTTTAACTAGTTTGGTATGGAATCACAGACTATTCTGAGTTGGAAGGGACCCACAAGAATCATTGAGTCCAACTCTTAAGTCAATGGCCCACATAGGGGATTGAACCCATGACCTTGGCATTATTACAACCAAGTTTTAACCAACTGAGATAATCTCAGGGTCTGTATACCTTGTATGATAAGGTTAACCTGTCTTGTGGAAGAAGGGAAGGTGGTGAACAAAGTTTTTACGGATTTTAGTAAAGCTTTCAATACTGTCCCTCACACCATCCTTCTGGACAGCTGTCCAGCTGTGGGATGAGTGGGTTCACAGTGCACTGGTGAAGAACTAGATGAATTGCAGGGCCCAAGGGTTCTGGTAGCTGTCTGACGACCCGTCACCAGTGGTGTTCGTCAGGGTTCAGTTCTAGGACCAGTCCGTTTCAAAATATTTATCAACAATCTGGATGCAGGATCATTAGCAGAGAAATCTAGACAGATTAGAGCATTGGGCAGTCATCAGTGGCATAAAAGGAGGTGATTATCCCACTGTATTCAGCATTGGTGTAGCGTCATCTGGAGTGCTGTGTGCAGCCTCACATTTTAAGAAAGTCTTGAGAGTCCTTGAACATTTCCAGAGAAGTCTAGAAAGGCTGGTGACAAGGCTGGAAGACATGTCCTGTGAGAAGGAGAGGAGAACTCTGAGCTGCCCTAGAGAAAAGGAGACTGAGGAGTGACCTCACTGCTCTCTGCAACTTCCTGAGGAGTGGAAGTGGAGGAGGAGGTGCTGAGCTCTTCTTCCTGGGATCCAGTGACAAGAAGCCTGGGAATGGCTTGAGCTGCGCTAGAGCAGGTTCAGACATGGCATTAGGAAACATATCTTTACTGAGAGGGTGGTCAAACACTGGAACAGGTGTTTTAGAGAGGTATTCAGCCCTCTGTGCCTGCCAGTGTTTTTAAGAACATTTGGACAATACCTCAATAATGTGCTTTAGCTTTTGGTGGGCTCTGAAGTGGTCAGACAGATTAGATGATTGTTTTAGGTCCCTTCCAACAGAAACAGTGTATTCTAACAATATATATGCTATTATGTTACATTGGTATAGTATTTGTATACATATTTGTTATGTACACAATATAAAAATATAATTGTTTATTATGTCACAAATTTATATATACGCACCTTTCTAACTTCTTATCATTAAAATCTATGTAATTAGGACAAAGTTATCAGACTTGTTTACCTACATTCATATGATTGTTTTCAAGCTACTATACCTTGGATGGCACTTCTAGGAGGCTTTCAATAATATTTAAAAGACATCCTGACATTTTGAAGAGCAGAGAAGTAAAGCTACCTCAGAAATTCCCATGAGACAGCTGGTGGTTTGATTTGTTTGGTCAGACAATATCTGTAAGTCTCATACATAAACACTAGTGTTCAGAGGAAGCAGAAGATTGTTGAGAGCCTGAAGTAACAGCCTGACAGCATGCTTAAGTGCTTTTTTTCCCCTTGGAGATTACAACTTGCATGAAATGTGACACAGACTACTCTGAGCTAGCAAAGAAATTCAAGAAGGCTGGTGGACAGAAAAACAACACTTTCAAGAGCCTTCCTGAATATTTATCTTGTTTGAGATGTATCTGAGATCTTTCTCAGGGTCAAAGACTCCTGAATCTAATTCAAAAAGTTAAACGTGGTTAAGTGCTTTTTTCCTCAGAGGTTTCTTTTCTTCAGTTATGTGTCTGAGAAGAGCCATCAGGCGTCATCCAAAGAGAGTTTTGTCAGCAGACATGAGGAATGGGAACAGCCCAGTAATGAGCTTTTGTTTGTGATTGAAAGGAAAATAAAGATCATAGGTGTGCACAGCACTACTTAAGAAGCATGATATAGATGATCACCTACCATTAATCTCCCTCTCTGAATTTTAAGAACTGCAGGCACATGCATTTCCAATTTTATGGCGAGCTCAAACTATTTGAATTTAAACTGTAAGGTTACAAATCTCCTGCCTTTGCCTGCTGGCATTCAGAGATATTCCAGCTTGTAATTAGAGAGAAATCAAACCTAAAAGAGGGAAAGGAGAACGATGGGATGTGCTGTAAATAGAAAAGTTGAATACAGGTAGTCTCCTTGGTCACAGGCAGTCATCATGCCTATCCACATAATGTCAGAAGACACTGTCTGGCTATGTTGACCTCAGGAAAGATTTTGGAGGGAGTTTCCAATACAGGTACAGGTCATGCTAATGAACCAGAGCCAGTAGCAGGGTGACTAAATGGATAATGGTTTTACAGAAGGGGTTTTACAGAAAAATACAAATGTTGCTTAAAAGTTTGTCCATCACTCCACTTCTGCATAAATTTGGACTCCTAAACACCTACTTGTAGATCAAAGGGAAAATAAACCATTTGATACCATGAAGGCAAAATAGTATTTTTTTGTGATTTCCAGTTAATGCATTTTTCACAAAGGCATTGAACAGATTTTTCCCGCTGTGTATGTCTCTTTCCCTTTTGCACACATGCACTTCTTACATAACCTGACAATTATAAATGTCCAAACAAATGGAAGATCCCAACAATACCATGGGAATGGTACAAATCTGTGTCCACCCACCTGAAGTGAGTGTTACTGTTGCTGTTGTTGTTTTCTGTCCCCAAAGTGTTCTTCATCTGTGGTGGCACTGGAGAGGAAACATAAAAATATATACAGACCCTTAGGACCAGGACACAAATGACCATATGGCTACATTTTATAACTAGATACTAAAATTGCTGGTTCAGAAAATCACTAGTTTCCACAGCTCTTGTGTGGTTCCAGAGGAGTGTGTGACAGCATTAGGAAGCAATGTCCAAAGACTTTTCCACTGAGAAAATTCTGTCTCCATGTCAGCACAGCACCACTGACTTCATTGAACTCACTGTTGATTTACACTCTGGTGACTCAGAGAAAAACTAGACCTAATAGAGCAACAATATAGTAGTAGAAAATGAAAACAGCAAACAAAGAACAAATGACAAATCACAGAGGAGCACAAAATGTTTGTGATGTAAGAGAAACAGCTGTTGTCCAGGTTATCCCTAAAGTACAGATGGCCTGAGTTTGAATTTGAAATATTACAAAAAAATGAATCCAATACAAAAATAGTAGTGTGAATGCCTTACTCCCTCTTCAAAACATTTTTAAAAATGCCCAATTTTGTTATGCCTTCGTTATAGTCTGCAAAAGAAAACAGTGATTCTCTTTAGGGATCATAATGGTCAGACTGAGCATTTGGTGCCCTTACTCCCAATGACATCCAAGGAAACTCTGGACACTAGTTAGGTCTGAAGTTGGGCCATTCATGATGCAGGTATCAATGCAGAACACTTGTGCTTTCAGTCATTTGTTCCTCTGTAATAAATATTTTTGTTTCACAGCAAAACCTGTCCCCAAAGGAGAGACTGCATAAGATTTCACTCACAAGGGTCTTCTCTCTGTGAAGTGGAGCTGTATAAGAGCGATTTACTTCAATTTCTCATTGCTCAGCTAGGATGCCAATCCAGAGGATGCCTCCACTCTTCATTTTCTTCTTGTTGCTGTTATTGTCGGGGAGGAAGGCAATTTATTTATTTTTTGTTATGCTCTTCAACAGTCTGGAGAATGTATACTTGACTGCAACAGATTACCCAAGATTTGTGAAATATAATGTGCCCCTTCTCAGTTTCAAGTCACATGTTCTGTCTCACCAAAGTGTCTCAGTGCCTGAATTGGGGGGGAAGGAATCACTTCTCTGTCTTCATTGACTCACCAAGGAGCTTAGGTGAGCAGCTTGGGGCAGACCACTAACTTATAGCTGGAGAGGTTACCACCTTACCTTCCTCACGTTCCAGTGCTTGGTACCAAATGGCAAAATGGCTTATGAGCAGCCTGGATCTGCCTCATCTTCAGGTACAATTTCAACAGTCTATTAAAAATGCATTTCTAATTAAACTGTAGAATCGGCCTTTAATACACTGTATCTCAGATCAAGACAAAGGCTGAGCAATGTGCTTGGATGCTCCTCAGCTAACTCAGATGGAGGGGATACACAGGTTCCCCCTGGGGCTCAAGGTGTTTTATAACCAAAATACTTGTCAAGATACCCTCTCCCCTGATACTTGCTACTCTCCTTGAAGACAAGGAAGGACAAGGGGAGGGTTCAACCAGTCTTTTCTAGGACTCTGTTTAGGTGATCACACTGTTTTCCTAGGCACTGTACCTAATCTTAGGAGGTAGAAAAATTTAAAGCACATTAGAGACTCTCCTGTTTGGTTCTTTTTTGTTTGGTTTTTTCTTTTTTTCCTCCCCGCCTGCAGACATTCCTTCTTTACTCGGTTTTCTTCCTAGGAATCTAGGCTTCAAACTTGGACACCTGATGGTAACTATTTATGTCTCTGAAGGTCACCTCAGGAACCCACTGATTAAAGATGATCTATCAGTTTCATAAACACACTTCAGTCCCATATGTATCTAGAGAATATCTGTGCCTGCAGTCATAGATGGAAATCCAGTAATTATTTATCTAATAAGTTGTAAGGCCATAAAGCCTGGAATACATCTTACTGCAGAGGAGACAAAAGCTTTTATTGAATAAAAGCAATTGCAAGATTTGACTGTGTGCAATATTAAAAACATAAAGAAGCCATCTGTCTTTTCTTCATGGAGAAGCATTTTGTGTGCTATGCAGTCATTAATGATGCATACTGGAAGAGCTTGCTATATTTATTTGAAGTGAAGCTAGCACTGTGCCTAATGGAACACCAATTAGGGTTCCTAGAAGTCAAAATGCTGTGGAAATAGATAAATGAGGTACCCAGATATGAAAAAGTTACCGCATTCATGCATTCCCAATATAGAGCAACACAGACAGTAGAATACAAAAGCAATATTTTTTGAGTAAATTTTCTATGCCCTCCCTCTTTATATGTCTGCTTTTAGCATAGGTACACAGATGCCTTTCACATATATTCTATACAAATCAGTAACTAGTGCTCCTTTTATAGTTTCCTTGAGGAAGCTGATGAAACAATGTTTCATTATACCTATCTACATAAGCTTACCTATGTACACACACAAACTCTGTATATAGACTTCATAGAGATTGAATTCAAATGTGAAAAACTGAGCTATAAACACCCAGTTAAAGCAAAATCTATAAACTGTTTAAAGGGCGTTAGTGCTCCAAGGTCTCACAGTAAAAATAGATGTCATTATGCAGCTCAGTATATACTGCCTCTCATTAACTTCAGCACTGGCTTACATGGAATTCGTGAAGCTAAAATAACACTACTATCATTGCCAAAAAAAGCATTCATGAGCTGGGAAAACTTAAATTTTGCTTGAATAATCAAATATAACACCTCTCCTCTACTGTGTATGCCTTATTAGAGCATCTTTACATGTTCTGACACTACTTTTCCATAAGACACTGGCAACATTTAATATATGTGTCATCAAACATTCATTTGCACTTGATTTTGACACTGCTTATCTTTGAAATCATTGTCTGCAAACAACGTTATTTCATTGTTTTTTGCTATAGGTTTGCATAGAGTCTTCTTAGCTTAAAAAATTAAAAACAAACAAACAAAACCAAACCACAAATAGAAGAGAGACACAAGGCTTCTTTAGACACCACCCTTATTGAAACAGGTTTGGGCAATTCCCAGGGTTGGCAGTTTTGATTGTTTTCTGAGTCTGGCAGAGACCCCCATGGCAACAAAGATGCCATGTGCCCACCTGCAGGGGCCTCCACCAGACCTGGTAAGGTGCACACTCTGTTGTTGCACTTCACAGCTGAATATTGACAATTGGAGAAGACTGACACACAGAGTTTGGGGATATAACTCATCTCCTTCCATGTCAACCCAAAACATGGAACTATCAGCTATGTTTTCATTTTCAAAAGCATTCTCTCTATTCACTGACTTCTTCATCTCTGCCATCTCATCCTCATCCCTGCCTCCTATCCTGATTCCTACAGCTGCCACAGTCCATTCAACAATGACATCACTGAATTGGTTTCCATTTCTGTGGGCTCCCCATCCCTTTTCTCACCTCCTTACTCTGAGACACCTTGTCTTCTACTCTGAGCAGTTGGCCTTGTCTGTTCTAGACCTTCTTCCCAGCTTTGGGAACTCCTAGGCTTTAGACCTAAACTTTCTCATCAGTCTTAATATCCCTGACCAACTTTAACTGAGTTTATAGATATACCTGTAGGGCTCTAAGACCTGTGCTGTATGGAGAAAGCTTAAGAAAACCAGGGTGTATCATTGTTCCTCAGAAAACAAACTTGCAAATGATGTGATAAACGATGTGAGACTTTCATAAGAGCATGGAATACTATACATTGCTGAAGACCTCTGAAAGTTACTAATACTCAGCAAAACAGACCACACTGAAGAATTTTGTGAGCTGGCAAGTACACTCCCTCTCCATCAGAGGAAATAACTTGCCTTCCAGAAAGGACAGCAGAATCTTCCCCCACACTTGACTTGTTCCTTGGACAGTTTTGGAGACCATGTAATCACCCAACTGAGAATGGAAGAAAAAAGAAAGGAATTGCTTTAAGAAAGAGTTACAATAACACTAGAGGACTCAGTATGATGTGAGGAACGATTCACATTTGATTTCTGATTTCTAGTGGTATTTGAAAAGCCTTAGCAGAGTCTGTTGTGCCATCAGCAGTTACTCATCCTAGTGATGAAGAGCTGATGTCTTGTTCCTTTGAAGAAAAAATAGAGCTATAACTACTTAATCTGTTGCTTGTTTCTTCATTACTTTCTGAGGAAGAGTTTCCAGTTTAATTTATGATAGGGGTGAAAGAAAGACAAAAATAGGAAGATAGAGAATAATGCCCCTTCACTTCAGAAGGAACTGTGAACTAAATGGAATAAGGTTTATGAAAGTCTCCTTCTTCTTTCTTTTTAAAAATCTGTTCTGATGGCCTGCTGATGTACACCTGTTGAATAACTGCTCTGTCATTGATGGTAGTTGACTGATAGGAGAACAGGAATTTGAAATAAGACAAAGAGTGGATAAATGAGGCTGACTCTAGCAGGGGCTCAAAGAAGAGCTTAGCCATAGGATCATGACTCCTGGTGTTAACTGATAAACCAGGAAGAAATAGCAGGCCAGAAATGGGTCTTGCTTCTTTTGTTTGGCTCAAAATCTTGGAAGTCTGACAGAAATCATGTCTTTCAGACATAAGGAGAGACAGATTTTGAATTTCAGAGCAGACAGAGTATGTGTTCAGGACTACTCTAGTTACAGTCAGACTCCATGCATATAACAAGAGTCCTGATGCTGAATAGAGAGAGGCAGCAAAGGAAATGGTATCCATCCTTTTGAAATGGAAGCTATCCTTGGATTTTTAACCTCTTTAACCTATGACACCTGGAGGTCAACTCTTTTTTTTTGCATACTTCCTCAGATTGTTCCAAGAAAAATACAATCTCTCCCTTAACCTCAAGAAATAAACCTTGACTGGCATACATACCCATTTCCAGAGATTTTGTCCAGAGGCTGTTTCTTGTGAATGGTGCAACACTATATTTCATGCTTACCTCAGCTGACCAATGTGGCTGTGCCCCACCGTCCAGGCTATCACTTATTTAGAGTATCTAGATACACTGCTTTTCTTATTACCAACAAAACCAAAGCAAGAATGGCTTGGAGGTCCCATTAAATCTGAAAAATGGTGCTGGTGGCTGCTGTCTCCTGCAATCACTTTCTGGCCTGAGAAGGAGTAGTGTGGTAAAGGCAGAACTCTTTGGAGAACCTAGTGGGGAAGACACAGAAGAGCAACCTGGACTCCTGAGTGTGTGTCACTCTGGCTGTGATGTGCAGTTTTGGGAATTAGTTTTGCCTTTTTCTTAAACATGATAGTGTTTCTTTTTTTTATCTCTCTTCTCTTTTTTCCCTCTTCTCTTTTTTCTTCTTCTCTCATGTCACTGAGACCATGGTACTCATTTAATCTCTGAGTCACAACAAGCATAGTCTCCAACTTCTGTCATTTTGATGTATGGCTTTTCAGGGAGATTCAATTTAAGATTTGCTAAGGACTTTGAAGCAATTAATGCTCAAATACTATAGATTCAACAGAGGCTTAATGCATCTCCACATTTCAGGCTCCCTGCTCCTAAATTGTGGACATTGGAAGAGTATATTTCAAGACTTTCCTCTTCCAGGCTATATCTTTCAGTGTGCTTCTACTTTAGTCCAAAATGTTTTCTTTTAATACTAAATATGGTTCGTTTTTTTAGCTTGTGATTTACCTCATTTGGTGAAACCTTATCAGCATAACCACAGATGAGTTTCCACTAAATGCCCAGAAATGGATTATCAACCTAAGGTATCAGACTCAGCCCTTAGTATAAAACATCTGACAGTCCTTGGACTCAGACAATATAATGTGGTCTCATCTGAAATCTGATTAATAAGCTTGATGTCCCTATAAGCTGGAGGCTTGCACTTAACAATGACTGGGAGAGGCAGCTAGAAGTGAAGTGAAGCAAAGCATGGTCTGACCCTGAAGGGCACTATTAAGTATTTTGGTTTGCTTGCATGAACATCAGAATGACAGGATGAAATATTTTAATTAACCTAGCTTTTGGCTTTGCAAGCTTGGTCCAAACTCTTTCTCTCTTTTAGAAGCAAACTTGCTTTCTATTCATGTTCTTCCACCAGATGTCTTTCCCCTTGCCTTTCTCAGGCTGAAGTAACTTTAATAAAGGTATAAAACTCTACCTTGGCAAACAACTTGCACTGCTAAAAATAATCTCCCCTGTGCACTCAGCAGACGGGCAAAGACTACACAGAATGTGTACGTATTGATCCTATCATTCACGTGCCAGAAGTAATTGCTCCCTCTGAGCATGTTTATAGATCTATACTAACTCCTGGCTTCCTCACTGCATGTCAGGACTGAGCAAAATCTTCCATACATCTGTGTGGTTCCTGGAGCACATGGAGCGAACTGCAGAAGTTTCTGTGATAGGTCTGGCAGAAGCTGTCCACATAGGGTAGGCTCTTTCCATAATCAGTGTTGACACAAAGCTTCACAAGCAGCTGGGGGTGGACGTGCTTCTCTGGGCCCTCACTGGACTACCAACATGCTAAGCACAGCAGTTTGCCCTGCAGAATTTGTTTCAAGCAAATTTCACCCCCTGTGCATTTGATTCAGGGAATTATGAGCCTAACCTCTCTTCCTCTGGTTATACTCCAGGTTTAACTGCAGTTTCCTGTGAGGTTTAGAAAGAGTTGGAAATCTGGTTGGGTGGGGTTTTTTTCAAAATCTGTGAGACTTGATGAATAATTGAACTTAAGTCTCATCCTGACTGACTTATGTGAAAGGGAAAAAGTCACCTAGTCTCTCCATTCCCCACAGTGGACTGAAACACAATCTTCTGATATTTCCCCCATTTGACAAGATCTGTCAATGACCTGTTGCAATTCACTAGTAGTATTATAGTGTATAAAAGGGCAGCTAATATAGTAAGTGTAATGTGAAGTGCTGTTTCTCAGTGATTATATCTCTATAACCTCCTTCCTTTACAGAATCACAGAATATTCTGAGCTGGAAGGGACCCACAAGTATCATACAGGGATAAAATCCACAGCCGCGGTGTTATTAGCACCAGGCTCTAAACAACTGAGCTAATTTCAGGGCCATAATTCCTTCTCCAACATCTGCACAAGTTTAAGCCACCCAAGGCAGTTACTGGTGGAAATGTGGAGCTATTAGTCTCAAAGTCCAGGTCACTCTGGCTTTGTCTGCAGACCTAGATAAAAGCTGGACAAAGACTCACTCCTAGCCATAGCCAAATTGGAGATTTATAGTGCCCTAAATGAAACTTGTGTTGAATGTAGACAATCTGATAAGGTCAGAACAGAGTTAGGGAATGAGCTAATAGTTAAACAAAAATTTTCAGAAAATGTTGATTTATATTGACCCTTCCTCCCTGTATCTATGTTTGCTTTTTCAGATACTTGTGACAAAAAGAATCCTGTTCTCCAGCTTTGGCAAAACACCTAGTTCTCTTGGGTAATGCAAGACTCTTCTCCTCTCTTCTGTAGAATGCCTAAAGCCACAGTAACCAAGCCTCCTGTGAACCCACTGAAAACATGTCCTTTGCCATGTTTGTTCTAACTCACTGAATCAGCCTTTCTCATGGAGCACAGTACCTGACATGTTGATGTGACAGGCAGCAATTAGACAAGACTAGGACAACTGCCAAATACACTGCCTACAACTGTGTGGCCACTGAGGATGCATATTGTTTAATCAGCAATCATAAAACAAGAGCAGCTTGAACATTTGAAATCTTCACAGATGCCTCCTTACTTTCAGAAAAGTTTATAAACTATGATCTAACTTTAAGTTTCAGCTGAGCTTGTGGGAGAGGTTTGGCTGCAGCTTATAAGGTAGGATGAAGAATAAAGAATTTACTTGGTTTTGAAACACAAAACATTTACTGTTAAATTCATAACTGGAGTGGCTGGCTGGGAGCTGACAAGTGGGGAGCCACAGGAGGTGAGGAGATGACAGGTGACCTGTTGGTTCAGTAGCAGTCTGTGTACTTTCACAGAATCACAGAGTAGTTAAGGTTGGAAAGGATTTCTGTAGATCTAGTCCAACTCCCTACCAAGGCAGGGTCACCTAGAGCATGTTGCACTGGAACACGTCCAGAGTGGGACTTCATGCCATTGCTTTTAACAAGTTGTCTGTAGGAAAGCCACAGACCCAGAAGACACAAAATAAAACACAAGAGACAGCAAGAGGTTCAGGTTCAGTGGCAGATAATCCAAGAAATTACCCCTGGCCAGGTCTGTTGCAGAACTAATTAACCTCAAGCAATTCTAGTCACTGAGTACGGTATCAGGGAGAGGTTTGCACTTCTGTCTATGCCTGAAGCTCTGTAACTGTAAAATAAATGTAAGAGAAATGTCAAAATGTTAACTGAGAAGTTAGATTGAAGGTATTTAGAGGGGTTTCCACTATTGCTTTTTCCAGAGCCAAAGAGATCATGGCTCTGGTCTAAAAAAGAAATACTTATTGGGCCCCAAGCCCAGCAAACTTTCCCCCATCAAAATTATCAGTGACAAACAATTCCTCCCTGGGGAAATATAACTTTAGTGTGATGAATTAACATCAAAATACTTGTTAAGCATCTTGCAGTAAGAGAGTTGTGCTAGAATTTTGTATGATGAATTGCTTCAAAATAATTATTGCCAAACATAGAGGAAAAACAAAAAAACCAACATTATCTCATGCTTTTATATTGTATGTTAAATTACCTTTCTCAGTTTTCTTGGGTTTGGATATGCTAACAGTGTGGTAAGCATGAAGCTGGCTTTTCTGACAGGAGGCTTAAAGGAACAGACAGATGGAGAAAATGACTGAAAATGCAGAAAGAGGATGAAGTATGTAGTAGTTCAGGAATGCCTGTCATCACTGAAGGTGCTCAGATATCTCCCAGTTTTAATCAGTGTCATACAAGCTGGAACAGCTCCTAATATAGCAAGAATGTCCAAGTGAAGTACATGGTCAGAAGACAAACTTGTGAGTACATGGGTGTGCCAAGTACATAACTGAGCTTTGAAGCTGCTTAGAGCTTACTAAGTAAAGCACGGTATAAAGCAGTGGGACAGAATATGTGTTTCATGTGAAGAACACAGGGCTGGGAGACCTGGAAGCCTGGCATCTGCCTGCTTAGGTTGTAATGGTAATTGCTTGGGCAGCCAAAGGTGCCGTCTTGCTGCTCACTACATTTCCCAAAAAAAGCAAATATGACTGGCAGTTGTGGTGTTGGTTTTGTGGCAGGGGAACTTAGGCAGACACAGAAGGAGATGAGACAGTTTGGTCCCAGAAAACCACTGAAGTGCTGAATGGATGCCCATGTACAGCAGCACATGCTGTCCTGAGGAGGAGACATCATGGGGACTGAAAATGGTTTGTTCATGAACATCCACAAAGACACAGCCTAAACAGAAGGAATAGGAGCTGTCATGGCTCAGACTGAAGTCCAACAAGCCCAGGAATTTTATTCCACAGGTACTCAAGAGCAGAAGAACAAGGCATGCCAGCGAGTATCTTCCCAGAACCTGGGACATGTTAGAACCACACTGAGCAAGGTGATGCCTGTATGTGCAAGTGGCTTTTTAAAACACTCATTTTTCTCAGCTGCTTTTAGGGTCAAAGTATCATTCAAGGACTCATCATATAATCATAAAATAGTTTGGGTTGGAAGACACCTTAAAAGGTCATCTAGTCCAACCCCCTTTAATAAGCAGGGACATCTTCAAACAGATCAAGTTACTTAAAGCCCTGTCCAACTTGACCTTGAATGTTTCCAACTTGCCTTGAATGGGGCATCTCCCACCTCTCTGGTCAGTGTTTCACCACCCTCATCATAAAAAAATTCTTCCCTATATCTAGTCTGAATCTACTTTCCATTAGTTTAAAACTATCACCCCTTGTCCTATTGCTACAGACCCTACTAAAAGGTCTGTCCCCAGCTTTTTTAGAAGACCCTCATAAGTATAGAAAGGATGCAACAAGGTCTCCCTGGAGCCTTCTCTTCTCCAGGCCAAACAACCACAACTCTCTCAGTCTTCATCAGAGAGTTGTTTCAGTCTTGTAATCATCTTCAAGGCCCTCCTCTGGACTTGCTCCATCAGATCCACATCCTTCTTATGATGGGGACCTCAGAGCTGATTGCAGTGCTCCAGGTGGAACCTCATGAGAGTGGAGTAAAGGGGCAGAATAATCTGCCTAGACCCACAGGCCATGCTGCTTTTTGATGCAGCCCAGGACACTATTGGCTTTCTGGGTTTCAAATGCACATTGCTGTGTCATGAACAGCTTTTCATCCACCAGCACCCCTAAATCCTTTGCTGCAGGGCTGCTCTCAATCCATTCATCCCCCAAACCATATTGAGCCTGGGGATGGCCCAGATGCAGGACTTCACACTTGGATTTAGGGATGTGTTCAGTCTGACCAGCTTTTATTTTTCCAGGACAGTTGTGCTTAACTTGCATGCAGAGTAAGAGACAGAGCTAACTGAAATACCATGGTGTGCTACAGAGTCTTTGTGACTATTTCAGGCTGCGTTAGAACTGTTACCACATTTGAAGATGTTGAACTTTGAGGATCAGTACATCCTGAAGCACTGCACATTAGGATTTATTTGTAACTTCCACAAATTGGTACAATGATAAATGTAGGAGTCCTGGAAATAGCTGAGGTAGGCAGAAAAGTTTTCTATATCTGTTTCCCAAAGCAAATTTTGTATATCTCTTTGTTCATGATTAATTGTTATTTCCTGAGCTCTTATAGAAGACCTATAGCTGAAGAACTGTGATGTAATTGTATATCTATTTATAATAATAATAATAATAATAATAATAATAATAATAATAATAATAATAATAATAATAATAATAATAATGGCCAATCTTCGAGAACGAAGATTTGGGAAGGGCTCACCCCACGTGTGCCCTCCGAGCCTGTGCAGTGGACTTTTTAGGTGAGGCTCAGCATGCGCAGAACTGGCCCCACCGTTTAAGTCCTAAGGTTCATTTTACCATGACTGAGCAAGCTTGGACAGTGACAGTGAAGTCCTCGGGACTGTCACAGCAGCCGGTACTAACCGAGGCTGACCCTGCTGAGCATCCGAGATGTGACGGGATGGGATGGCAGGGAGGCATTGAACTGCCGGGGACGGTTGCACTGAGACTCGAACTCACGACCTTAGGAGTCGGAGGCCGGAGTGCTCTCCACTACACCACAGGACCGCCCCTATATCTATTTAATTCTAACTCAAAACCCTACGCTTACATGGAAAGTACCTCACAACTTTTCTGAAGCTCCACAAGTCGAGGTTTCTTGTGGTTTGCTTACTGTCTGATGAGTATAAATTTGAAACTTTTACAAAGATAAGTGTGTCTTAGCAGTTTGGAAAACAGAGAAACTGGAATAAATGAAGAATGGTATTTATATCTTTACAGAGCACAGAAAGAGACTCTTTGATTTTCAGTTGAAATAGGAGCTTGTTCTCCCTCAGTTGTGCTGAGGACAAGCAGCTCATTTGGGAATCAGATGTGCCTTTGTTACCCTGATGAGAGCTATCTTCCTGAGCCAGCACAATGCATTGTGTTTTCACACTATTTACCTAGAGTAACTGCAAGGGCTTTTCTTGACTATTCTGGTCACAAGATGTTCAACAGGTAAGCCTGATGGTTTTCTGGTGTCTAGTCCTCTACATTCTCACTGGTAAGACCAACTCTGCTTGTGCATCTCAGGGAGCTACTTCTGCTATTACAGAATCACAGAATCATCAAGGTTGGAAGAGACTCTCAAGATCATCTAGTCGAACAATTATATATTGTTGATCTATAGTTGATCTAGTTGATTCCAGACATTTTCCTCTTCCCTGCCCTTTTTAAGTCTCTTACCAGGAACCAGAAATTTGGACTTCATACCTTCTCAACAATATGTTCCAACATTTCCTCAGACAGAAAACAGTAGCTTAAACTTGATAGCAAGGCACAGAGGTGTTCTGGAAGCAGGTACTGTGGAAATACACCCAAGCAGCTTTGTTGACAACTTACATTGATGTGTTCGCACCCAAGACCAGAAAAATCCCCTTCCTACACATGATATGAAGACCCCCATCCATACATCCCTTCCTAAGGAAGGAGGTTACTAGATTATGAAGTATGCTTTTAATTAGTTTTGGCCCACAGCTTTCATTATGCCTCAATGTTTCAGTCTTGCTACAAGAAGGTAGGAATTTATATAGCAATTTAATTACAGATATTCATCCTCTCTGTGTCTGTTTTCCTGGAGGATAACTAGACTATGGTATTGGTACAACAGCCCTGAATCTGTCTGTGTTTCTCAAGAAAATTTATCAATCAATGCACATCGTAGTAAAATTGAAAACTGCAGTAGTAAACGGAATGCACACAGTACCCATGGGCAAATGCACATCTGTGTGGCTAATCAGCTAATATCTTTTTTTCAGTGATGAGATAGTTTCTCTTTGTTAAGGAAAATCTAAATACCAAATAGCATTGGAACTTCCACTGTGTGGGGGGAGGATTTTTATATGCCCCTTCTGGTTTGATGGGTAGTAGGAAAGAAGAAGATCCTTCTGTCTGGTTGTTACTGTTTTATTTTTAGTCCCCATATATTTAAGAATTAAATAAATGCTGTGATGTTCTATTATGATCATCTAAATCATGTGCTTGAACTAGATATGTAAAAGGAACTGCCAGTATGGGGAAGGAACACAGGTTCAGTGACTGGTATTCTGATACAGATTATTCTGTCCCATACTCTACACTGCTTTGGGCTTGTAAGGGATATTTCTGGATTTCAGTGTCCACTTGAAACAGTGATTTATTTCATATGCCAGTCTTCCGAGTTTTCTTTGTTTGAGCTTAATTGTGTTATTTTTAATGCAGGTTTACTTCCAGAAAACATACACTATTTAGATGTTCAAGACAAAAATAGTTTAGAACCCCAGATTCCTCCTAACTCAAATCTCGTTCTGGAAGGCCTAGGGACACCTGATGTTTACACTTAGGAAAACTATTTCAAGTCATTGTTAGAGGTCTTTATGTAAGGATGTGCTTATAACTGTCACATTTTCCTTCAGGAAAGAAAAAGGCTTGAGGAAGTTTTTGTAGTTTTGAAAACAGCTCAAGGTTACCTGCAGTTCCAATGAAGATGCAGCTTTACAGATACATGACGGTAAAGTGGTAAATTTCCTTAATCAAAGTTGGTTAATTTTGCTGTTCAGAATGAAGTACAACTAAATACAGTAGCTGATACTGTTGAAGTAACTTGTTCTGCCCATGGATGAAGTAGTTCTGTGATCCACACCTGGGAAAATTTTCAAAATGTATTTACTAGCTACATTTGAAGATATAAATAATTTTAAATAAACCAAGAGTAATTTGAAGAGAATGCAAAAGCAAATGCAATCACCCTCTACTTCCGGGAAATTAAGAATAGATGTTTTACCCACTCCTAAAACACTACACTTAGAACTCAACTACGCCACATGATAATAAACTCCATACTTAGTATTGGTTGGCTTAAGAGAATGAAGTCCATTAAAATGGTATGATTTTAATATGAAAAATATTTCTGGATGAGTTGCTAGTTTATTCAGATATTGTGCAATAAGTTATGTATCCTGAAGATCAGACTGTGTTACATATGTTCCAAATATGCTGAATCCACCCTGGCCATTTCACGATCTGGAGAGTTCACCGAATTAGGCTTGTAGATACTGCTGGACTCCTAATTTATATTAGGAAAGGTTACTACAGAAATACAAAACAAACTTCTTGCAATTAAAGTACTTATGAAACTTTCTCTTTTTTTGCATCTAACAGAGCAAGCTAAAAGTCACTGTGATAAATAGAATATGTAGTCCCCACAAAATCCAAATGGTCCTTATTACCTCTACATCATTAACATCTACATAATTTCCATTCTCATAAACTGTTTTTAAAGCACTGTGGGCTCTCATCTTCTGATCAGCAAAGCTGATGACATTCAGTGAAATACCATCATGCTCACACTTGGTATAAATTTTCCTCAGGTCATGAATAAAATTTATTTAGCTGCTACTGTACTGATTCCCGAGAGAGCACTCATGGCAAAGCCAAAATCTCATTCAACAATCTAAACTTCTTACTGCAGCTTGTAGGTCTTTTTTCTAGCTAGCTTTAACTTTTATTTTTCAGCCTTTTGGGGGTAAGAAGCTGCATCCCAGATTATTCATGTTAGAGAGAATTCAAGTAGGAACAGGACCACTGTTCTCCCAGCTTTTGCTACCATAGTTCCAGCTTCACTGTGCCCCTTGACACAGTCCTACAGGATGATCCAGTCACCTACATGTGTCTGCATCAGTTGTTTGGGTTGATGGCTTTAACCAGGCAGGGGTATGGTGGGAGAAGGGATTTAGTGTCACATACATTTGAATTTATGATCTTGCTAAAACTGATGGCAGTATCTTTGTTTGCTCCCAAAGTCCACTCACAAGTCAGAGTTTATTTATAGAAATACAGTATTGCAGGAACAAATGTAGTAATGTCCTACATAACCAGGGGAACTCCGTAAGCTTGAGTGAATAGCATGTGATTGACATGACCTCAGAAACCCTGGCTAACTCACATGGACAGTAAATTCCTAACACTGAAGGCAGTCTAAAGCAATCAGCCAACCTGCTGGCTTGGTCTGCCTTGAGAGATGAACTTACTCACATGATCTTTTCTGATTTCTTACAGAGACATCGGTTAAGCCACTGGGAGATGGAAAAAACTTGAGCTGGCATTTTATTTCATTCAACTCTCACTGCTTTTTTATGACTGCAAACAGCCTCTAATCCTTCTTGTATTTTTGTTGGGATCACCATTAACTCCAGAACCATCCTCAGTCTAGCTGCAAAGGCAGGGCTGAAGTAATCTTGCTGGTATGTACACCTCCCTATTCCATTGAGCAAAACTCCAGGCTTACATAAGATCGTGCAACAGTTTCTGGGAGCTTCAATTCCATTGGAAGGGCTTTGGACAATGTTGAAGGAGATGTAAGGGGATGATGGTGTCACATAGGGATGCAACTGTGTTGACAAACTAACTTTTGGGTGTCCTTGAACTAATGCAAATTGAAGGCTTTTTTTTTTCAACACAAGCAACTCCCTGTGTTATTGTTTTCTAAATGTCATGTTATTGCAAATGCAATATTTCACAGCTCTACAAATATTGTTTCAGAAGGACAAAGGCATCTTGTGAATCACCCAACTTTATTTGCAATCTAATCATGGTTTCATGTAGTTGGCATTCCCTTAGCATTTATCAGTTTGGTTAAAGCTGAGAAAAAAATTTTTTGTCAAGCTTTCTCAGCATGTCGTGTCCCCACTTACCTCACTTGTCTGCCTTATGCTTCCCTTTATCACAGTGCCTGATTCATTGTGCAAACTGGATGGAAAATGACAGAACCTCAGCCATAAGCTTGCTCAGCTGCAGTGACATTTCTTGTGAATGACCATAATGCAAGTGGCGTCTATATGACAGCATTTTGAAAAGGCAACAAATGATATAGTGCCGTCAAACAACTTTTTTCTACATTAAAGAAGGATGAACAGTTGCCATTCACTATGTGATTATCAAAATACTTCTATTTAGAATCAAAACATGTGCTGCCTTTATATTGCTTGATTTTGTGATGTACTTAGCCATGTCTAATTAAGTGCTTGTCGGAAACTGATGTTGAAAGTGATGAGTTTCTATCACATCATCTCACCCTCTGAGATTCAGAGGCATAATTTTTCTATTTTCTGGTAGGAAGAGGGAATGAAGTATGTTGATCTGAGATGGTTTCGGGACTGTACCCAAACATATTTGGTCTCTTGCTCTCATAGACCACAGTCAAGAACAAGCTGCGATGGTCTCTGTGGCTCAGACCACAAACCACAATAAATATATGCTGCTAATACTTTTCCATTCGGAGTTATGGCTACATTACTGAGCTAGAGGGAAACATGAATTCTTGCATGAAGGTGTGCATTTCAGCAGTGTCCTGGATTTACAATAGATGTGAATTGGCCTCTCCATCAAATCTGGTGCCCAACTTTTTGTCAACTGTCCATGGAAAAGAAATCCAAATGCTCACTCAGGTTGGGGGGAGGGGGGTGCGGGGAAGATGCCATGCTCCAAATATATTTTGATGTAAAGAGCTGTAATTCAGGACTAGTCTGGCTCACACAATATGTATATTAGGAAAAAATAATATTCTACTATCCAGCTAACCTCTGGATCCACCTCTGTAGGCTTAATTCTTTCTCCACTGATTCAGCCAAGTTTTATAGGCGACATGTCACTATTAGACCTGAAGTAATTAGAGGGCTTAGAGCTGTTACTGTAAATAGAATTTTATTCCAATCAGTTTTCCCCATTACATTAACCCCTGTAAGGTTTTATCAATCATTTTCTATGACAGTCTGTAATTCTCAGCTTCCTTAACCACTGCAATATATCATTTCTTGTCATGTAACTAATTAAGACATGACATGAGCAAGACAGAGGCCTATAACTTCAAAGTGTGTTTAGCAAAACAGAGTATTTGCTCAATTAGGGCCAGCATTTTTGACTACTTTGTCTAATCTAGAGGGAGTATTACCCTAACTATATTTCTAGGCAGGGATGTGTGGTGGGACCTCTGATGCCTAAAGGTGTGATTTGATGTAATTTTAGAAGGTTTTAGAATCATATAAACTCTGTTCAGTTACCCTCATTTTTAAAGCCTCAATATTAAAGCCTCTTTCTCACAAATTGTAAGCTTAGTCAAGGCCAAGCTCTATTCCAGCAGCCACCTGCAAGATAACAGAAGACAAACACCGAGGAGGCCCAAGAAGGCCCATCGGCCCCCCCATGACGAAGGGGGTAGATTGGCAGGACTTTTGGGTGGGATTTTGGGAGAAATGAAAGCTTATGATTGGATGTCCATGGGGGGTATAAATACCCTGAGACTTCCTGACCTAGGGGTCAGACCCCCTTGGGTCTGATCGTGGAAGCTTCTTCTAATAAAACCCTATATCTTTCTCCATTAACTTGTCTGCAGTGTGTCTCTGTTCACAGGGGTACGCAATCACAGGCATCACCTCTTTCTATGAAAACAAAGACTCACAAGTTCACCCATATCTGAGCTCTTTCTAAATCTTACTGCTGCATCAGTTCAGTTCCCCAGGCTTAAAACTGCTGAAGGGGATTTATTTTCAGATACATCAATTCTTCCCAACTAGAGCATTTAGAAGAGATTAAAATGCTATACTTCCTACTGCTAACATGCTAGTTGCAAGTCTTATTCCAGCTCTTTAAACAGATCTGACTGTCTGGGTTATTCCATTTTATTAAACTTAAGGGATGGGTAAATGATCAGACAAACTTAATTAGTTCCTGGCAGGCTACACCTACTGCAACTGTGAGAAAAAATGCCTTAGCATTTCATCATCATGGCAAAGAAGCTATGAGCACCTGTAATGTTGCTTTAAGGAACTGATGTTGGGAATACTTCTTTGGAAAAAATCCACCGGGATGGGGAATTTGTGAAGAACAGTTAGAAGCCTGAATAATAATAAAAACAAAAACAACACAAGTTTATATCTCTAATTTTTGTAATAAATATAATTATCTGAAGGCATCAACAAATGTGCTGGGGAACTGGGGAGGAGGATTTGATAGACATGACAGCTGACAAAGGTGAAAGGTGATGTGGTCACTGAGGATCTTGTCCCCTCAAAAAAAGTGGGTTTAGTCCTGGTGGGTGATTTGACATCTGTGTTTCTTGTATAATCTTGTATAATAAATAACTGCTTATGTATTTTCTAGCCCTCATTGTCATAATATTGATGCCTCTCACAGTGGTATATTCCAATTTCCACCCTTACAGTGTGTGCTGGTTAAATGAGGATGGTCTTAAAAAGGATGTTTTGCAGTTTTGACTATGTAATTGTAATAAAAGATTCAATTTCCCCTGTCTCTAGTATTTATCCCAGTCTTGCTTATACCATTCAAGAAAGTATACCAATATAGCTGTATTCTCACGTGGGCTTGTGTCAGCACATCTATATATTGATTTAAAAGAATCCCACAGCCATCAGGAAGTAATCCACAGTGGTTAGAAAGTCCAGTCATGGAAGAGGACTATGTCTACCAAGACTGGGAAATACAAGCACAGACAAAAAAATTAATCCTTTCCCCAGACAATTTTCACACTATATGCAGAAAAATAGCAAACACATCAGGTAAATGAGGGAACTATGCTGCAAAAGCACTGGAGGTATTGGCTCCATCACATCAGCAGGCTAGATGCCTTTTCTGTCTTCACAGAGAAAGAGGAGACATGAAGGACAATCTTTACTTAACTTTGCAAAGGTTTATGGTGGACTCTGTGGAAAATGCAAGTGATGCCATAAACTGAAAAGAGTTACAAGAAATCATTTTGATACTGAACAGAACTAAAATGAACAGTCAAAAATGTTAAGATCCTCGAATGAGACCACTAGTAGCTTGTGTCTGATAGAATAGAATAGAATAGAATAGAATAGAATAGAATAGAATAGAATAGAATGGAATAGAATAGAAAAAAATAGGAAAAAAAAGACAGAGAAAAGTTTCCAGAACAAGAGTATTATGATCAAAATTAATGACTCAGAGCAGCACTTCACAGCAGCAGTCTGAATGGATATGCAAAGGGGGATTTGCTAAAGCAGAAGAAAACTATTTTGTACTATTAAAGATGTAAGACAGTGAAAGCCTGGATGAGTCATACTGTGTAAAGGAACTTTAACAGAAGGACTCAACAATACTAAGCCATGGCCAGAATGTGAAAAGCTCGAAAAGGAAAACTGAAGGATGAACTAGCAAGATAGTAGTGGCTATAGTAAGTCAAAGAAACATTGTCATGAAGGAAAGAGGTGTGGATCCACAGCTTCTTCAGTCTAATAAAGCCTAGTGGCTGGAGGCTCCAGAGACAAGCTTCAGTCTGCAAATAATGTGCTGACTACCTGTGGTCACACATCTCCTTCCACGTCAGAAGAGATCAGCTGTGAATTTGTGGATAAGCCATAAAGGTGTTTATTCCAGGTGTTGTGTAACAGACAATAGCACAAGAAAGATCAGATTTTGATAAAATATATTCATATTCCTATCGCAGTTTTGTGCCTGGGATATTATCAGGATGATGACATATTCTGTTAGAACTTATTCACAAAGAAACAAACTAAGGCATCTAATTATCGTAATGTTTGGTAAAGGGTAGATTTGTACATCCCTATGCAGAAATACAGCAAACAGGCCAACTATAGAAATTAAAGGGAAATTGTAAGCAGATTAAGTGCCTCAGATGGAGTTCATATCAGTGCTATTGCAGTAGTATTGATAGAGTGAGGTAGAACAAGGGTAATTAGTAGAACAAGAAGTAATCAGCATATAGTAGTCACCGCAAAGTGTTGGCCTAAGCTGAGGAACTCAAGCTGCTCACCCATGGAAATCGTGCTGTGGGGAGCAAACTGCCCACCTGGTGCTGGCCTGAGGAATGTGTTAGGAAGTAGGAATGAAGAGAGAGCAAAGTGAGTGCAACAGACATCAAGGTGAAGAGAATAAGGGAGGCTTGGGCATACAAATCTCTGAATAGCAGGCAATTGTAACACCAGCCTGGAACATATAGCTGGGGAAACTCCCAACTCATGGGCAGGAAAACTACCAGCTTATGAACAGCAGCAAAGAGCTGTGATAAAGCTTCTTTCTGTGACACTGTAATTGATGATTACTAGTATAATTACCACTGTCAGCAAACTGATCAGTTAGAAAATCCCTCTACTGGAAGAATAGGGGTTGCTAAGAATTGAAGGCCTTTTGGCCAAATCTCTGCCTCAATAGTTACAATGATGCGCAAGGGGTAGAAGGGTTATTTCCTGTCTTTTCGCCCTCCTCTTCCTCCTCAAAGAGTTGTAAGTCTCAAAGCATGTCATGGTCACCAGATAAGTTAGTGGAAGGCAGGTCTGCAAATGTATGCAATCTTTTTTCTTAAGGTTGAGCCTAAGCGTCCTGATCTCCCTTCGTACCTAGACAAGGACTCAATTTGAGACATGAGCAACCCACATGTGACACAAGCTTGTGCATAGAATTTGATTTTAACTCAAATAACATTCCTACAGGTACTCAAATCCACACTGAGCTGACAGAGGCCACCCAGCTATTACTACAGTGCCCTTGCTTGATCTTGGAAAGAGACTACAGTATCTTTTGTTAAACGGCAGTGACATATCTAAAGAAATCATGGGGTCACCAGGACAGTCTCTGCCACCAAAATGGCCTTAGGACATGTAGCTCTCCAGCTTTGAAACTCTTCTAACTCACCTAAGCAAGTAAACAGCAGCTGGAGAGACAAAATTCACATTTACAGATTAAACTGGCAGATGGAAACAAGAACTGCTATGCTCAGATGAGTTCAAATTGATGAGGTTATCTGTTCTGCTATCACTCCAAAGAGGTGGAAATATCTGTTTTCATTCAATTTTGTCTTTCTTTTGATAGAGCAGCATTTTCAATAAATTGCACTGAGCCTACAAAATCATGTCTGAGGCATGATGCTTAATGCAATGGCTAGCTTTTTCCTTACTCTTTAGCTCTAAGGTATTTCCATAAAGAAGCAAGCAAAAAACAAAAAGCAAAAGGCTAAAAGTATTTCCTAGGCACTGGTGGGAATCAAAGCACTGGAATTTTAATTTAATCATATTGTAGACTATAGTTTAGGGTAATAACTTATCTCTGTTTTATTTTCTCGATAGAGTTGGCAAGTAAAACCCGTAATTTAGTGAATATGGAACAAATTTATTTAACATATCAATCATACCAAGCCTGAACTTACACACATAAGCTCCTTGTTAACACAATTACAGTTTTGTAAACTGTAAACACTGTAATTTAATGTTAAATTCCTAACAGTCAATAGATGTGAATGTGAAAATTAGCTTCCAGGTTGTCACTCACACTGCTACCTTTGATATAAAGTTTGTTCTGGATATCTTAAATCATGTTGCAGTATTGATTATAAAAGACATATATCCTTATTGAGGCAAGGTTCTAAGCATTGCTTCCTGATGTGTGTGTAAACTACTTCAGGTCTAAGCCATCTTTTGATCCCATAATAGAGGTTCCAAGGTGCTCTGGCAGGTGTAATTGTAAACAAATCAAAGATCTGGTTAATACTTTGTCACCTTCAGACTGCAGAAAGTCATTATACAGTAACCACTTCTTCCTAGTTTTCCCCCTACACTCTGTCCTCTGGAGTAGAGTATCTGTTTCACTGGAGGATGTGGACACTCATCTTTTGTACACCCTTTTGTATGGCCTTGCTGTGTTTCCTCCCTCTGCATGGTCTCTGGAGAAAGCAGATGTTGCAGAGAGGATCTGAGCCCTTCTCCGCAGCTATGGAAAGTTCCAAGAGCAGCAGAACTCTCTGCAAAGGCAAGCCAGATTTGGAGATACTGAAATTTGGGAATGTCCTCTTCAAGTCTACTCTGCCTCTTCAGTCTCCTTCCACTGAGTACACAGCTGGGCTAAAGGCTGAATGAAACCCGAGATGTGAATCTGCAATTCTGCTCTGAAAACCACTTCTTATCTAGTTACTATGATGTGGATTTACTGTTAAATCAATGTTTCATGGCAGCAGTCTGCCTGCTGAGTCTCTGTAATTTGGCATGGGATTCTTACTGAATGAGACTTTGTCACTTCAGTGATGGTCTCTGCATTTATGTCATTTCAAAGTAATAACAACCCATAGAAAATCTTTGTGACAGAATGCTATGATGTTTTTCTTCTAATATGACTCATTGATTAAGACATATCACTGTGAAGGTTACAGCTTTCTTTTTTATTTACAATTCTTTTTTATTTGTAAACAAAGCAGACTGGGAATGGGAATACCTCATACATCCAAACGCAATCTGGATTGTAACAAAGAAAAATTAAAAAAAAACCAAACAAAAAACTAAACAAACCAAAACCCTTATATATGCAGGGCTTTCTACATAGTTGTCTCTGTGTTGTACTTCTTTAGTATATAGGCAATGGGGTGGAGTCAGTTTCCCAGTGCTTTTGCAGTCTTTCTGCTGGAAAACTGTTGTGGCAAATCAACATGTACCTTGTGGGAATAGGAAACTAAGAAATGCTGCTTTTGAGAATGACCTAAGGTACAAGTATCTGCTCCTTGAACTGTTTAAAGACTGAAAATCTGGAACACCAGAGCTATAATCCCAGGAGACAAAGTAGAGTAAAAGCTGCTTTTCTTCAGGACTATCAAAGCAAGAGGCTAAGCACAAGTACTCTCTTGTGGATGAGACGTAGATCCTACCTGGGACTAAGACACAAGCCTGGGCAGTGATTACCTCTCCTCTCACAATTTTAAATCTGGAGTGTCAGAAACGAACTTTCGTATAAGACATCTGAAGATTTGATGAAGAAAAAAGAAATGTGAAAATGAACAACATTTCACAGAAACTCTGTTTTCAAACTAGAAATATCTCCAATTAAAAAAAGGCCATGGAATTGTTCACAAGTCTGACAACTGGGATGCAGGACGTGACACTCATTTTTCCTTGGCAATCTGATTTCTTCAGCATTACCTCTTTGACATTTATTGACACCCTCAGAGACCACAAGGCCACTGAGAGCAGATGGCATCTAGTCTATCCTAGAGGTGTCAAAGTTAGATGGCTAAGTTTGGGCCAGTCACAGCATGCTTCTTTTACAGTTATTAGAGAAAAATGGCCACCTCTGGAGATGATACACTTGATGTGTCTCGGACAACTATTTTAAGATAAGATGAATCATTTGTGAAGTACTTTTTTCTGTGAACCAACTTTAAAAGTACTACAGTTACCCAGCTTAGATGTTTGCCTGCCAAAGTTGGGGTAGACTAACTTTTTCAGTAACTCAGCCAGTTTATATCATTGAAGATTCAGCTCACTCAAATCAAATATCCTAATATGAAATAAGGTTATTAAATCAGGATAAGGTAGGTTTGTAGCAAGTAGGAGTAATTCTCTCCTTAGCCAAGATGTTGGGAAGACCAGCAAACGGGAACCCTTACCTTCCAGTGTGGAAGGGAATAAAAGGGCCCTTGCAGCTACAATCCTTCCCATAATGCTGAATAGCAGTTATCAATTTCCCCTTCTTCCCCAGAGTAATTTGATTCCTAAATGGAATTGTATTGCTATGTTTCCAACACCATAAGGCACTCACTATATGTTAGACCTGACATTATTTTGACTTTTTGCCTTATGCTATTTCAAAGTAAACCCATTCTCTTCATTTTAGCATTACTTAGAGGTTTCTTCCCAAGCTCACTAAAAAAATTTCTTCCCTGAAAGGTTTCCCAAGAACTAAAACAGGCTTCCCAGGGAAGTGGTACAGTCATCAGCCCTGGATGTGGCCCTTATGGACAGGGTTTAGTTGCGGACTTGGCAGTGTTAACAGTTGGACACATTGATATTACAAGTGTTTTCCAACCTAAACAATTCTATGATTCTGAGCTTCTAAATGTAACCATTGACTTCAGGAAAAGCTGAATGAGTCCCCAGACTTTACTGCCTGTGTTGAACTGAGCTTAGTGCTGCCATGGAACCATAAGGAATTCAGTGACATTTGGGAAAGAAATCCTTATGGGCTATCAGATATGATACAACACCTTCCTAGGTTATCTGTCCTAGAAGAGATTCACGTCCCTCTGAAGTGGCAGTCAGGTAACTCTGGACATTCAAATAGCCCCTGGATGCCTATTTTTGGGACACTATACTCTACCCCCGTATACCATCACCCCTGCTTCTTCTGTTGCCACATGATGAGCAACTTTCAGATACTGTCTCCTTGTTTCTGAGAAAACGTGTGAGGCAACCAGGAGGAATCCAGCAGAGAACAGCATGTGGAAAGAAGTCAAAGCACATGGAGCAAGATCTTACTTCAGGGACTCCTAAAGTTTTCTCTGTTGGTAAGCAGGTACTGATCTTCTGCATGTCCTAAAACACCATGGACAACATTGATGGTCATAGGCACAGCTTGTAATTGTTCTAGTGCTGATATTGATCCTGAATGTATAGCTCACTGATTATCAGTTAAATACAAACCATAAATTAAACTTCTTCAACCCCAATTCAATTTACACCAATTGAGATGAGCTTTTTTTATCCCATGACCAGAAGGCTCTGTCATATTCTCTTCACCTTTATATTCACTGTCTCAAGGATAGTTTATGAAACAGATGTGTACCTGAGAGAGAGGCTCAGTGCTGTATTCAGCCTTTCTTTTCCTGCTAATCTACTTTCTCACATGTATTCATCGAACACAGCAACTTCAGTGAAGGTAGTAGGGCAATACTGAACACCAGCACCCTCAGTTAGCTGGTGGGATGTATTCTTCCCTGAGGCTAAAGGTCTAAAGGTGTTAAGAAATCCCTTCAGATTTTGTGGCAAAGAGGGAGACTGCTAAATTCTTATTCCATGACCTTTTAATTCTTAAGCTCAGGGGCACAAGAGCGTTAAAAAAAAAAAGGCACAAGAATTCTCCTTTTTATAATCTTTTTTTCCCATTTCATAGCACAGTGACAGAACTGGATAAATCAAGACTCTACACCTTAACTGGAAATAAAATAATAACTCTGAGGCAGGTTTCAGAATTGTTCTCAATGAGCAAACAACTGTAGCATAGGAACTGAATTCAAAAAGAGAAGACCATTGGGAAAGGACTTAAGCAATGACTATCAAACAGTCCGAAGAGAGAAATACTATGTGTATTGATGCTTGGTAACATCATCCAAGTCACTTGAAATAATGTTGACATCCATGCACAGAAAAAGTGGCAATCCGGTGGGCAATCTTTGTGAAATTACAAAAACCAATTTTTTATTTTAGGCTACAAGAACCCTACAAGACACGTTTAGGATCAATCTGAAAACTTTTCTGTGTGGTGTTAAGATGCTTAACTTTTAAAAGATTCTTTTATGCTCTTGTTTCAGTGGATTGGTTGACCTTAACTGAAAAACAAACAGCCATTTCTGCAGTCCATAGTAACACTCAAATCCTTTTTCTTTCTCCCAAATAGCTACTCAAATTTTGATAAGAATACTTAGGCTTACAGAAATCAGAAATACTTGGTATTTAGTGATACCATAGAGTTGTTCTTGGAGGAGACAACAGTTATTAACTCTCACAAAATTGCTGTGAAAAGAAAAAAGTATATCCTTAAGGAAATTAAAATAAGCACATAAATTTATAATGTTTCCTCATGAGAGTACACTTTCAAAGCTCTCCTCACAAGTGTTTTTACTGGAACAAATTTAGAGTTTTTATTGCATCTATTCTTAACAATCTGAAGAATTGCAGTGAGGGCTCAACTGGTCAGATTTGCATTGGGAGACTTGAGAAAAATATCAATTGCTACACAAAAGGTCCTCTGATTCTCACACTGTCGCTGAATTTTCAGCCTGTCCACTACTGAGTACCAGTCAGAAGATGGTATCACAGCTCTCCAAGGATAACTAAAATGCAGCAACTGTAAAAGGAATGCAATTATTTGCTTGACTGTAATCAATGACTGTTTATCCTATTAACATAAGTGGTATGAAGAATTTGCATATGTTGAGAATTTACTAGTGTATTAAGTCAATAGGGAAGACTGATACAGTAAACCTTTTGTTCTTTCTGCCTCTTTTAAAACTATTATTTGTTCTAAATTTAAAAAAGTCTTAAAATTGTCATTTTCTTGTCCCTATTTTGGTCCTAATTTCTTTAAAGGAGTGGTGGAATCGAGATACACAGAGGTATAGAAGTATATCTGACGAGAAAATCAACACATATTTTATTCTGACTGATCTAATTTTGCATTTGCAGTCTGGTCTATCCATAAACCTCATGGAAGGCTAGATATGGGATGGACACTGAAATCCAGTTCCTGAACTGTTCTGTGTCTTGAACTTTTTGAGGTGCCTTTTACACCTACATTGTTGTTTTTCTGGATGTGGTAAAAGGAAGTAAGAGATAAGACAGAAACCTTGTTCTAGGATCTTAAACAGAAGAATAAAGTAGAAAACTGCTGACCATTCAGTAACAAAACCCAGTTATGGAAGCTAGTTGCTTGCTTCAAATCCTGTTGTAAACAAGGGAACACTTCCATAAGCAGGCTTAGATAAGAAAGTCCAATATGCCTCCCTAGATATAGTCAGGCACAACCACTCCTTTGTTACAAAGGATGCTGAGAAGCAGAAGGTCTGAAGACCTACTATAATGTCAGCTAAATCCACCACTAGATTGTAGCCTTGGACACCCTGAAGAAAAGGAAAGCCCTCGACATCTGTGTCAGATGCAAGTGTGGTATGACTTGTGAACCTTCTTCATCTCGACTGTGCATCCTGCGTGGGATTGTTTTCCCCTTAAAATCACGTACATTTATACATTGCACAGCAAGAAAACAAGAAGATGATAGCTGTCTAAAACTACAGGGAGGTCTTTTTAGAAACAGGCTTTCAAAAGACTGAACAATGACTTCTCCCTGACCTCAGGGGCTGGGACAGAGCTAATGAGGGCAGCAGAAATGTCCTCACAATACCCATTGTTAAGAAGAAACAATATTGAATTCCCCAAATGCTTGGTAATCAAAGTCCATCCTGCTCCCAGACAGACGCAGGGCCCTGTGAGCCATGGGTGCACCTTAAGCCCTGGGTATGGGGCACCTCCCTGGGGTCAGGGATGGATCATGGCCCTGTGGGTGCCCTGATTTCCAGGGCCCATGGCCTAGCAAAGGGCTGTAGGGAGCTGGACACCAGCCCTGTTGTGGCAGTGCTGAGGTGGGGTCTGACAGCCTCAATGGGCTGACAGGGTGTTCTGGGCTGAGGTCAGGGCAGGGAAAGTCCTGGGAGGCCGGAAGGGACAGTGAGATCTTTGGGGGTGGCACTCAGGGGCCTGGCAGTGGCCCAGACAGTGCAATGATAAAAGAAACCAAGGCAGATGCCAGCTTCTTCTTTATACCATTTTAAACTCAGTTTTCCACCCTGGTCAAAATGTCTACTTGACAAAAATGGAAACATGAATAGAGAGTTTAAATGAAATGTCTTGTACACATTTTCAATGACATTGCATTGTATGGTACAGTTTTTGTACAAAGTATATTGTACTTTTTTTGTTTTTTAATAAATATTTCTTGAAGAAAGAATTCACCTGGGAGGGGACAAGTTGTCTATCCACAGTTCTAGTTTTAGAACTTACATAAACTTAACAAGTTAATTTTCGCTACCATTTGATGGTTACCTTTAAGAATTCACGCAAAAGGACAATTTAAACATAACAAAAATAGTGCCCAAATAACTACGGCTATTTTAAGAAATATTTTAAATGAGGCTTAACATTGTTGACAGCTGAGAATGAGCCCGGAAAACAAGGCAGATCCAGCAAGCATCACTGGTCAGAGATGAGTAACACCCTCTGATTAAGCATCTAGCAAATAACATCAACTAGCTAAAATGAAATTTTTATTTAACTGAAGACTGTTGCAGGCCTGGGTTTTGGATAACAACATTTCTCCTTTAAAATAACTCTCTGTAAAGCTGTGTAATTACCCTCTTTTATAATGCTCCTAAAGAGTATGAAGAAACATCAAGCTACCATATCTTGAATTCAGTCAATGAAAATGTGGGAAAAGCATTCCACTGGAAACAGCCAACTGCATCATACAATGTAGGGAATATATATCTCTAGATGTTGATTGTGCATGAAAGGGGCCTGTGGGTTATTCTGAGCTACCAAAACACAGCAATGACCAGCTGTCTCATCAAGTGCAGGGAGCCCAGGGTGGCCATGGGATTATGCCCTCACCAACTAGGCCCATAGGACACAGCAAGCCCAGGGACAGTGACCAGGGAAAACCCAAAGCCAAGGGGCTGCTCAGCATGGCTGCAGTGCCAGAACAGGGCAGATGTTCAGGCAGGAAGTCAAGCCTGGAAGGCAGGGTGAATGATGTATATGTCCAGGTGTAGCCATACCTAGAGCAACAGTACAGACAAGGACAAGGAGAGAAAGCGTCAGTTCACATGCAGCTCCAAGGAAGGAGGAGCCCCTGTCAAAATTCTTCCAGCTCTTTCTGCTCCACTCTTTTACAACAATGTGATTGAAGAATACTCAACCAAGCCATAGCAAAGCTGGCCTGAGCACATGTAGCCAGACCCCAAGGAAGGGGGCAAGGTCACAGAGCCTGTCGGTGCACAGCCCTAGCTGTTTACATTAACAGGAGTTTTTAACTCTAAGGTACACTACTAAGTCAAAACTTTTACTCTAGTTAGGGCTCAGTAAGAGTATTAGATTTACTTTTGTCAACATCCCCATCCCTGGAAGTGTCCAAGGCCAAGTTGGATAGGGCTCTGAGTAACTTAGCCTAGTGAAAGACGTCCCTGCCCACATCAGGGGGATTGGAACTAGGTGATCTTTAAATCCCTTCCAAACCAAGTCATTTTATGATTCTATGATCATCTTCAAAAAATACAAAGGGAGAAAAAAAAGCTTGGTAGAGAAGCAAAATTAATCAGATGTGTAGACAACTTGCTGTATGAGGAATGAATCCAGGAATGGCATTTTTTGGATCAGAATTGTATTCTTAAACACATAAAGCAATACTTGCCAAAAAAAAAAAAGAAGAAAATGAGGAATCCTGCATGCCCAGGTGGTTGAATAAGAGAAAGATGAAAAAACATATACTGAATGCAAAATTATGTGAAGCATTAGGAGAAATTTTGTCATCAAGTAAAGCTATGTCCTGGAACTATATATACTTCAGATTGGAAATCTTCTCTAGAACTGCATGGTCTCTTGATAGCTTTTTAGTGCTGTTATGGGTTTAGCTAGGCTTAAATTTAGGCTTTGATTTTAGAGCAGGCCTCAGAGTATCAGCTGACTCAAGCTGGGTTAGGCCAACTGACAGCTGACTTCTACTGGCCAATGGTATTCCATACCATATTCTGACATCACAGAAAGAATAAAAACAGGTGTAGGAGGGACTTTAGTCAGTCTCCTTCATGGCCGATGCTGAGTGAACATGCTATCACTTTGTTGGAAGTGTTAGGCCTTACTATTACTTCACTGCTGTTTGGGTTGGGAAGTACGCATTTTTTTTTTGTCATTGGTTTAATCTCTTCTCTTGTGATGTATCTTTTGGGGGGAGTCTGTTGAGTTGGGGTTTTTTTGTAGGCTGAAGTGGAGATCTATGTTGTTGTGTGGGCAACTCAGTGGGATTGTTGTTGTTGTTGTTTTCTACATTTGTATATATATGTGTTATATCATATTCTGTTTTTAATTGTCTCTCTTCTGTATAAATATAAGAAGCTTGCTGTTTCAGGTTTAGAGGTTTTTTTCAGGTTTTTTTCCCTCCCTCCTTTTCCCCTGGGGGAGGCTCTGACTTGCTGTGTTGGGCAGCTGGCATTTGCCAGTTCAACCTAACACAAATGCCTTGGTTTTGTATTTTCCCTAAAACTATTCTGACCAAATGCTTTCACCAAGCTTTGGTCTCCGTTGGTATTGGAGTTTTACCATGTTTCTTTAACTTCAGCACTGGAGATTTGATGACCTTTCTGGCAATTTTTTAATGAAATCCCTTCAGTAAATTATATTTTAAGATGAAAATCCCACGGGGGGAATGGAAGGGACATTTCATTCTTAAAGGAAACATCTTGTACTACAGGCATGTTGACTCCAAATGGAATTTTGACATAGTTATTCTTGTATGTTGTAATTCAGCCCCCAACAGTGCAAGGATCAATAGCTGCCCTGATTGTCTAACAACAAAGAACACATCCCTTAGGGGCCTATGCTTAAAGCAAATGATGTTGCTAAGAAATCCATTAAAGTGTGTTGTTAATTGACAATGAATAGCCTTCTACTTATTGGGAACATTTCTTACTAGCTCTGTTTCTTGTGTACGAATGAGACAACATGTACTGGGAGCTGTTGATGTCAATGACACTGGTTATTTAAGAAGCACACACAGCAGGGGATGAGAAAGGCCACAATTATCAGATAAAGTAATTGCCTTTATTTGCTTTGATGGTGGCAATATTATTTGGGTGACATCACAGAACTCTATGTGACTGAAAGGAAGCAAATGAGAAAACAGAAACAGATGAGTTTCTTAGCCATGTGAATGAGACCATGTAAAGCATTCACATTTATACATGTTCTCCTTGTGCCTGAAACATTTTTGCTTTTCACAAGCCTCCTCCAGTTTAGTTCTAAGAGCTGATCATAAATCAAAACCAGTAGTTTTAACTTTTTCACAGATGCAGCTACCTTGTTCACCTGGCCTGCCATCTACTGAAACTTCAACAAGCACTGGTTTTGTTCCCCCAATCTTTCTGTGTTATAAATTGTTACAATTAATACAGAGGCCATCCAACAAATTGTATTGTTAATCATTACTTATAGTTTTGGTTTCAAAAAATCTACAACAATTACACAAAGTAAAAGCAGTGAATAGAATAGGATTTAAATGAAGCACGACATAAATGATATATACACCTCTACCGAAGTTACCTGGCATAGAATTTTCTCTCAGCTTTAAGTATATTGTATGTCTGTCTCAGCATGTGTTGGCCAAACAGAAAAGCATGTGTTGGTAAACAGAAATGAGGCATGCTTTAAGAAGCTATCAGCAACTACTTTTTTTTCTTCATGTCCTTATCCCTAGTTTTAATTGACATAGATTTTTTTTTATTCCTATTTAATCTTAGGTGTATGAAAGCAAAATTAAAAGGCCTAATAGTATAACACAAAACATTTCATGCGAATCTTTTTGGACAGCAAATATTATGCTGAGGAGCACAGGAGAGGGTTTATTTCTGAAATGAAAAAAAAGGAAACATGATGATGCAACTTGCAACAATTTTTTTGAAATGGAACTTCATTTTCTTAGGCATTCCTTTGCATTTACAAAAAATCAATAAACTTATTGATCTGATCTTAACAAAAGACTTTTAATCATCCTTTTTTCAGAAATCATATAAATTTTTGAGATTGGTTTAATTTTAGTCTTGGAAAAATTTGCATGTTTGGGAAGGATTCTAAATGCTTTGGTGGCTCATTTAAACATTGACTTATGGAAGCCAAATCAGCATTGGACAGACAGTAATCAAATCTTAATGCTAAGCAGATAGGAATTTAGGGGGTTTTTAAAATCCTATTGGAGACCTTAAAGATAATCTAGTTCCAACCCCTTGCCTAACAGTAACACCTTCCACTAGATCAGGATGTTCAAAGCCCCATCCAACCTGGCCTTGAATAGTGCCAGGAATGGGATGACTTAAGGAAGATTAATGTTACTTCCAATCTCAATTTTTTTCTGCATTACAAGTTATATGATCAAGAATATATATTTGCAGGGCTGAGCCCTCAGAAGCTAACCAGAAAACTGTTTATTTATAACATAGTGGACACATTTTGTAGCATCCTTTCAGTTCTCCTCCTCATTGCAAAGAAAAAGAGTACAAATAAAATAACTCAGTATTTCAAAATAAAAAATAATAATTGGCCAAGAATTCCCCAAGAAGAAGAGCCTTTATAGATAGCTCTTCCCTATGACAAATTTATCGGGTAAGTGCATCTGACAAGCCAGCATGGCCTGCCTCTCCAAAGCAGACTTTTCTGTATTCAGTAACTTCTAACACAGCAAAGGCAAGATCCGAGTCACCTAGATCTTTCTGCTCTTCAGTTAATAGGAATTTTCAGGGTAAACTATGGGGAGTAGATGGGACTGCTATTAATGAGTTTTTGCAGTGCCCCACTTAGTATTTCAGATGTGCAGAGATTTTTTTTGTATATGGAGAGGAGACAATGATCTAAATTACTAGTGGTTTTTTACTATCTGAAGGACATTTTCCAGATTGAGAACTCATACAAAATTTGTCACTAGAGAAAATTGCTTTTGTTTCTGCTTCATACGGAGCCGAATTCACATCATTTTCAAACTTAGCACCTGTCAGTCTCAAAAGAGAGACAACAGAGAAGACAATGGTCCTGTTGTCATGTAACTTCATGAAGTTTCTTACACTATGTTGCATTAACTCCAAAAAACTAATAAAATCTATTTATGATGATTAATTAAGATTTACTTCTTTGACAAAGTAGTTGATTGATTTAACTTGGTCTTGAAGCTAACTTTCCATTTAGAATAAGAACCTGTGATAACCACTTACCACAATAAGAAATTTGTTTCACCATGAATACATAAGGAAAAGCTTTGTTGCTGAAAGATATTTCATTCGTTCTTATGGCCTCTACAATATGTTTATCTGCACAACTATGTCATTGTCGTGTTTAATCAAAGATTAGAAAAAAAATTAATTTCATCATCTATTTCTCCTTGAAGATATCTCTGGGTCAACAGTGTAGGAAACTAAAGTTATTAACAAGATGATGAGGGAATTTTGCCCAGAACAGTGCATGACTGCTCCCACAAGATCTATAAGCATCACTGATACTTTCTTCAGTAAAATTAATCCCTGTTCATTAATGCAAAACACTGAGCAAAATCTGCAAGCTTCAACTTGACAGCAGAGCCGGTTCCGGCCACACAGCCCTTACTGCATGCCAGGCTTGGAACTCGGAGGGTTATAAAATTGAGCTTCTTATAAAGGTTTTTACAGCCATCCCAATTGCTGCCTCCTGGATCCAGATCATGAAAAAAATCGCTTCTTTTTCTAGAAGCTGTGGAAGTATGCACAGTTGCAATCCAGAGGGAGGGGTGCAGTGGCTGTGCATTTGAAGACAGACTATGAAGAGGGCTTTCTTCATCAGAAGACAAAAATATTCAGTCAATGTAGTTGGCCAGCAAGATGTAATATGAAAGGTTCAGACTATCAACCTAGGTTTTGGATTGTCTTCATTCCCTCTGCGGACTGCTTGCTAACTATGAATTTTTGCTTGCCTCTCCCTCTCCCTCTGCCTCTTCCTGTTTCTCTCCTCTCCACTCCTCCCTAAGCTGACAGAGTGAAAAGATGTTATATTAAACATATTACTTTGCAATGAAAACTATAATTTTTTTTCTGGGCCTGGCAATATCAACTTGCACGTAAGTCAGTGAGGAGTCCTTAACTGCCTGAATTCACTGTGAGTATTCAAGTATAGCTGTGAGGAACTGATGAAAGAAAGAACCAATGAGTGCCATATCAGAGTTAAAAAAAAAAAAAAAGAAAGAGAGACAGAGAAAGTATAGACTTGTTTAAAAACTGCTGTAAGCAACTTTTCTTTGCTATTTTTCTCCTTGGGGAATGTAGGAGCAGAAGATCTTTGGAAGAAATATTGAGGAGGGACAGCTTAGCACCCATTCAAGGAAACTTTTGGTGCCAGGAAAAAGCTTTAAAGTGGGAAGGAAATCCTTCTCATGCAGGATGCTGTGTATGTTCTCTTTATCTTTCTGCCAGGAGGTAACTCCCTTGCTACAAGTGATAAAATTCTGAGACATGCCTGGAGGTCCCTGCAGCAAGGCGAGGCAGGCCATAAAACACAGGGGAAGAACTCAGCCTGGGGTTTTATTGCACATGCAAAAGATGCTGTTATAAAAGCACCAAAACAGGTTTCCACTTTTGCCTTCTCAACTGTTAAAATAAATTTTCCTTAAAACTTTAGCCACAGCCTGGTGGCTTGGTTTACCTGCGTGTATATCAAGCCTTATAGGAAAGTAAAATGTAAAATAGTACAAGGGAGACAGTATAAAATGAGAATCTACTGGACACTTGTGTTTCACAGTATAAAATGAGAATCTACTGGACACTTGTGTTTCTGTTTTGACTTTTGACCTGTGTTGGCTTGGCAGATTCTGTTGACTTTAATGGACACATTTGGGGGCAACATTTTCAAGAGCACCTGAAAAATTTAGGCCTTCAAGTCTTGGTTTAAAACTTTTGATAGTCTATTGAGATCCTAAGTACTTTTGTAAGTTAAATCCTGAGGTCTGACCCTGAAAAGGGGATTTATATGTGTCCTAGTTCAGCAGGTGGGACCAGTTGTCACTGTGTGGGGGTGATCAAAGCTATGTATTCTACCCCCTCTATTCATTCCCAAGGTCAATGGTCCATTTGCAGCAGCTTCCCAGGGAGTCGTTAGCACCTCCATTCTCAGCCTGAGGAGGCGTAGGTGCTAATGGGCCATCAACAGTCCAAAAATAGCCCATGACTCACAGAGTTAATCACCCATTGTGTGAGTCCCCGCCCCGGGGGAGGGACTGGATGCTCCCTGAAGGTACAAAAAGGGGTAGGTAAGAAGACCTTGGGAACCTTTTCGTTGGACCCAGAGGAGCAGCAGGACCTCGACAGGAGGAGACCACCACTCTGGACCAGCCATCCCCTGCACCAACGGGTTTGTCACTTCCTTTTGCTTTGGACTTGGGAAAGCCACACGGGGCTCAGCACAAGGCTAACAAACCCCTTTGGGTTTGTACCCCAGGGCACTGGGTTACACAGCTGGGTTCTGGGAGTTGGAAGCAATTTCCCTTTTGTGTCAGTGTATTTACCATAGTATTATTATTAAATTGTAGCTCTGACTTACAATCTCTCTCGTGTTGAGCTCATTTCTCCTGCTGGTTTACCTCTAAACCAGCACAATATGCCTCATTATTGTACTGCAATACAATGTACCTTTGACTTAGGTACCTGACCCTTGAGACTGAAAACATGAACCACATGTTAAGAGAAGAAGCTCCTTCACCAGGCATAGTTAATGCTGGATACACAGCTCAGCAATGCAATGGCTGTATGGCATCTTATCTAGAATACCAGGCTGGAGAGAAATGTCTTTGGCAAAGTTCTGCATTGAGCTCCCACGGTGACATCCAGTTTGATTTTTAAGGTTGTGCCACAGCAAAGCAGGAATTCAGAATCCACCTGGGTAGGCCAGGCCAAGCTGAACCTTTCTCCAGCAGAATAGTGGGATGCTGGAAATAAGGAGTTCAGCAGATAGTTCAGTCTCACCCACTTCAGATTCTTACTGGCTCTTCCTCAGTAGCAATACACTAGGTGTATGGAACAACTTCTAATGCCTTACTTAGACACTTTTAGGAAGGGAGGAATGTTAGGAAAGCAAGTTTTTGCATGAATATGTTCAGTGAATGAGGACTATGGCCAAAAGTCAAAACCTGAAGTTCCCCCCGTGGTGCCCAATCTGACTGTGCAAGGCAGTGCAATGTGTGCTATACATGAAGTTGGCAGACTCCTACTGAGAAGTTCTCTGCTTGTGTTGTGTATTTTTTTTCCTTTTGTTAGTACCAGAGTACAAAAACATGCTTTATTTCATGCCACTTGTAGTTTCCTTCCCATTGTTTTTTCTACAGCTGCTATGATGATTCCTATGGACCTGAGGCCTTCCTAGAAGCCAGCCACCCACTGACATTTCCACTTCGATCTTCCACTCTCATATCCTTTGCCTCACTGTCTGACACATTGTAAGCCCTTACTTTCCATCTGTATCTCAGCAGCACCAGTGACAGTGAAACGTGCAGCTTAACATGGCTGTGACGCTGCACCAGTCAAGTGCACACAGATCCCTTGCTGGTGTTTGACTTGAATTAAAGAGTAACACTTGTTCTATTTAAAGCAGCTAATCTGCTCATATTTTGGACAAGGAGTCCATATTTAAAATTGCAGTGATTTACTTCTTCCATGCTAGAATTCAACTGCTGACAGCATGTAATACTCTCCACTAGATTCAACAAAGTTTATATGTGTATTTTATATACATACCATCCCCCAGAGACCTCTGGAAGCATGTGTTTGCATCTACTCAGCCCTTGCACTAGGCTTTCCTCCTTGTATGAAGCAAAATCATGAGGCAAGTGGGCACACCTATGCGTGATTTTGTCCTGTCACCCAGCTAGATGACCCTAACCTAGACCGGAAACAATGATAGTAATCATAGTACCATGGATGTAGTCCAAGCAATCTGATCAATACAAGTCCACTAGGCAATATTAATAAAAAGTTACTTTCTGCAATAGAATCCTTTATCCTTAATTATTCCTCTTTTTGTTTGAGGATTCCCTGTCTCAGAAAATGGACTTTGGCCTTTTGGGGTATAAAGGTGTTAAAATAAGTACATAAATAAAAAAATATAAACGAAAACATATAAACAATCTTTTTCCAGCCCCCTGATAGGTGTTTGGTTTGGCTTTTTTTTTTTAATGGGTATTACTTCAATAGCCACTGCATGGCAAAGTTTGTCAAAGGAATGTGACTATTGCTGGATGAGCCTTTTATCCTTGTTCTATTATTTCTCTTTTCTTAAACATGAGAAATGGAGAAAAATATGGCTGAAATTAAGTGTAAAAAGCTACAAACTTTTGAGTATGGTTACACTGGTGTAAGGTAGCCTCACTGTTAGTTAAATCAAGGCAATGAATTTTTCATTAGCCTGCAAGTTTTAATAATTCACCAGGAGGATGGGGAACCAGGAGAACAAGTTCAGCTCGGCTGAAACTCTTCAGCCTTCCCTTCACAAATCTTCCTTTCTCATGAACTCACACTCCAGGAAAAGAGCCTTATCCTCAGACAACTTGGGGTATATGACGGCACATGCTCTTCACTTCTGTTGAAACCCCTCTGTTATGCACAAAATCTATAACTCTTCAGGGGGACTGAGTCTGAAACCAAGGTGGTTTCTGTCCCCAGTGTCCCCTGTCCTAAGCAGCCACCTGGAGAGCTTCCATGGCATGAGTAGGTGGTCCTGGGTATATTCAAGTGCTTTGAACAAAGTGGAAAGTCTGCAATCAGAGGGTGAGACGAAGATGTAGTGGAAAACTGCCCCATGATGTTAAGCCTGCTCTCCTGGGAGGTCAGCAAGATGGATCCAAGACATCCAGCAGGGATCTGCAGAACTCTGAGGACATTGGAAAAGCATCCTGAAGTCAAACAGTGAAAATCAGATTAAATGGTTTGACAAAAGCAATACCAACCTGACATTAGATTAGATTAGTGGAATCACATATGTTTTGGCAAAAAACCTTACATGCTAAGAAAAAGAAAAAGGTTTCACTGTAAATCTGTGGGGAAGTTTCTCAGTAATATCTTGCCTCAATTTAAGTCAGCACTGAAATACCTGTCAGATCACAGGGGGCTTCATAGAAGTAAGGAAAATCAGCACAGAACAATTTCACAAGACTTTTAGTAGACACTCAGGCCCCATTTTGAGGAACTTTCAAATGTGTCTCAAGGTGAAACCTTTTGCAAGCATTTGTTGGAGAGACACTGTGATAATTGAGCAGTGTTGTGACTCCTCTCTTGTATCAGCCATTGTGGTCTTTCTCCCACTCCAGACACAGCTACTTTACCTTACAATCTTATGAAAGGCAACTGATTTTGAACTTTTGCTGGGGCTCACAGAAGGTTAATCATATTAAATTTATATTCATTCAAGAGAATATTGTCATGCATATTTATTAAAATTCCTGCTTTCTGGGCATGCATTTGTCAACCAGAAATTGGCAAAAATACAATAAACGATAACAGAAATCAATTTCCCTGAAGGAATCACTAAATCTTCCTGCCCCCTTTTCTCTTCCCATTTTCACCTCCCTCTTACTTCATGGGCTCCAGTATTGAAGCTTTTAATTGTCTGGATTGTCAGGTTTTGACATCCTCATCTTCCCTGATGAGCCAGGCAGCTTTGTAGTTTAGTATCTGAATACTAAACACCTCTTGGTGCACAACCATCCTTCAGCTGGGCCTCAGTGCTCCGGTTTGCATGCCTTTGCCCCTCTCCTGCTCTCCATGGTGTAGATATGTAGCTCAACAACCTTCCCCAAAGTAATTCTCTTCTCTCTAATTTGAAAGTTAGGATTTCATCATCTCCAAAATTTACCTGTAACTGAAAACCTAGGCAGTCACAAAAGCAAATGTTGCCACAAATTGTGCAGTGGTATCAGTATATTTCTGCCAAATCAGTTTGCACTGATACCAGCAGAGTTTGCTGGTTTCCATCAGAACAGAAACTGGTGTGCTGTGCTTGTACAGTCTATGTACTGCCTGGAGCTGAAAGTCTTCTCTTCCCACTGGGAGCACCTAGAGTCAAACCCATAAATTTGTACTCTGAATGACACTAATCAAACCTAGACAACACAGATGATGTCATGTTATAATGAAATCTAGACTGGCTGAAATGAACATGGGAATCTCCTGGACTAGGGAGGCTGGGAACAGCAGAGCTATATCTCCGAAAAGAGAGGGGTAGCCTTGGTCTTGCAACTGCTGTAATGGAAATGCTTATGGGAGAAGAATGAGGAAACAGAGAAGCGAGCAACTACTTATATTTGGCTGACAAAGTGCAGGGATCAGTTACTAATTACTGTGCTTGTTAGGTAGGTATTGTGGGTTCAGGGACTGTTCACCAGCTCCTCTGCTATGAAAGACTGGAGTTTTCTTTCAGGCTCTGATTGAAGAAGAAGGACATCATGAGAAGCATCATACTGGCTGTATCCAAAAAAGTCTCCTTAAACAGCTCCTGCATAGCCTTGGAGGTTAGATCTGTCAGAAAAGGGCCAGACAATATGCAAGGCTTTCCCTCTGAAAATTACAATTATATAGTACTGAGCTTCTCCTCTGCAATAACTTTCCTGTAATTCCACACACACATATATGTACATATGTATAGATATACATATATAAATCCATACATATCTATCTATGTGTGCGTGTATGCATTCTGCTAGTGAAAGCATAACTATTTACCAGAGCAGGCTGTTGCTGGTTAATATATCTGTGAGGTGCTGTACCAGCTGCTGGCTCTGCACTTAAATCCATTATAGATATGTGGGGGACAAGGTGAGTCCTGCTGTTATTAAGTTTTTCTTTCAAAGTAATTACTGTCACAAAAGAAATGTGGAAAAAAAAATAATATGAAAAAAATAGAAGTAGTATGTTAAAGCAGTGTCTCTTTATGGTGCTTTATTGAAAGTGAGAGAAATTCTGCTGGTGGTTGATTCAGCCCAGGATAATGCTGCAACTGTACAGAAGCTCCAGAAATACTGTGTGCCTGGGTTGTCCCTATCCCAAATATGCATCAGTCCTCCAAACCAGGGTCTTCTAATTCAGCAAAAAACTTTCATCAGTCACTTTCTGATGCTTTTGTAGATCATTTTCATGGCAAGGTCACAGTTTGTACAGCCGTAATGACTTTGTGATAGCAGACCAGGCTTGGTGGAAGGAGTCATACAAGGTGACACCAAGTGTATCTGGGCAGAAATACTTCCTGGAGTCCTTGGGAATCTGTGCAATGCCTGTTTGTACTAAATACTCCCTGGAAAACCAACAGAGAAGCACAACACAGAAAGATAGAGTTACCTTCCTTCAGTCATTTGTAAATATGCCCTTGCATGCTTGCACTTCCAGGAGCTGCAGCCCACTGTTTCTCTCTGTGAACAATGTCTAATGCAGGGCTGGTGCTTTTGCAATTATTTTTTTTTTTTTAAGGACCTAATTTACTGTGAAGCTGAGTGTTATTTTGGAACAGCTTACAAAGACATTGTGGGGATGACAGTATAGATTGAAGTGTTTACTTGCATACCTTCCGGATGCCACCAGGAAAAACTGTGAACATCATTTTCCATGGTTTGAACCAGATCAGAATTATAACAGTTTATTAGTATTTTATTAATAATTATTAATATTTGTTAATATTAATTATTACTTATTAATAAAGTTTATTGGTTTAGTTGTTATTATTATTGACAAATCATTGACTCATAATTCATGAACCATATATGTAGAATCAATATTTGTAATGTAACAGATAAAACAAAATACTAGACAGTTATAAAATGTTACTAAAGACCTGTAAATTTCTAAAATTGCCTTTCCATAGCTGTTCTCAAGAAGTTCTATCTCACATGCATATGGACATGAGAGATGTGGCTACTCTCACTACATGTCACTCCCATTGATTCCAACACTCCACAGATCCTCATGATGGTGAGGAAGTCCCAACAGGTCCACTGGCACACCCTGAGGTGTGGATCCCTCTGCACTGCACCCACACAGCCACCCCCGCTGAGTGCTGTCTGTATCCCTGTCCCCCAAGGGAGGCTATCTGGGCAGAGGCTGCGGGGCCACAGGCAACCAAGGTTTTCACCAATGTTCTGTTCCCACCCCATGCACTCTCTTCTATGATAGTTCTTTTACACTAATTCTCAAGTTGACTTGTTGTCCATGCAACTCCCTCACTGTTATTGAATCCAACACTCCTTTTTCTCTTGAGCACTATGCCCTCTATACAGTGAGGGAGGGTGTTAGACAACACACATGCGTGCACACGTGAATATTTTATTCTCCCATTTTTCTCTTACCTGCTGTTGTTCTACAGCCCATTTGGCATGGAAAACAGGGCCCATATGAGCCAGATCATGTCTGATAGCATAACTTACCTTTTTCTTCTGAGCAATACAAATGTTTGAAGATTCAATGATTATGCAACAATAAATGCCGGTAATGTGCTTTTTTTCACTGATACCTATTGTTTTACAAATGCTTTTTTGTCTAGAACTAAATTGAATAATTCACACTTGAATAGTCTGTTTTGGCTGCATTTCTGCCTTCTGAATTATTTCAGAGACATTTTGGAAATACATAAAAGTCATTTTGCATAGATAGAGAATTTGGATTTTAAATGTTAACATTTAAATAAATCAGTAGAAAGCCTCCTTTATTTTTATTCTGAACAGAAAATGAGACCATAATTTTACCTGAAACAAAATTTGCAGCTGAAAATACTGTCTCTAAATTGAAATTGAAAACTGAAGAATTTCTCTCAGTTGCTGGGAGAACTTTTGCTATGACTTACAATAGTTTTCCTTTTCCACTGAGAATGCATTTGTACTGGTTTGTTTTGACTCACTGCTGTATTTAGTTAGTATTTAAAAGCAAAGCAGTCCTTTCTGTTTTTCTTCCTGTCATCCCCATTATCACTGAGGGCAGGGGACTGGCAGAAGCCTTGCAGGCAGCACCAATTAGACTTAGGCGTGCTGTGTGGGACTTACCTGACCAGATGTCCAGATCTATGCTGTAGAATTTTATGTCCTGGACTTAGTATCCGCAGAAAGATGCAGGCTTTTCTATGTGTGATTTAATTCATCTTATCGTAGATGTTTAAAATAAGTCAGAGGAACCAAGTTCAGTGACTCTAAACAGAGACTGGGAAGACATGGTCACGTGTGGATATCAACACTGCAGGCTTTAAACAGTGGGGTGAGATGACTCCAACCCACAATGTCAACTCACTGCAGCTCACATAAATCAGCACCATGGTGGTAGGTATGAGCAGAAGATTTAACAGATAAAAAGAAAATCTCAGTGGTGCTCCAGAGGTGAGCAAGGTCAACTTGAACACTGGAGGAATGTAAGCAATGTTCAGACTAATCCACCCACTACGGTCCCTGGATAGCACACAAATAAGTAACAGAAGTCTCAGTGACATTGCTGAGAAAGACATAGTCTGTTCTCTTAGCAATAAATTTACTACTGTGGATTTCTTTATCTCTGTCCTTCAGAAGATTGTGTATCTTACACCAATCACTAGGTTAAACACTGAAAAAGTCACCACCTTTTAAAACAGAGCCAGTTATTTTTGTTGCCTGCACAGGGATGTGGAGCTTGTAAATTGATAGGCTCTTGTTTCATAGTAGTAGCACAGTATATAAATCGGAAATGAGATTGAATGCCTTTTGCAATGCATGGAAAGAAATCATAAGAACTTCATGAGAAGCTTCAATGTGGAGATGAATATTGACAATTGTATATAAAAGACAAGGGTTACATTTCATGGCCAAAGAAATTGCACACAATATAAGACCTCCTTCTCAAGAGTAAAGGTAAATTCACTACTTCTCTAGGGTACTTGATACCTGTGGACATAACCTGGTGACATTTGATAGGAATGGAGGGCAGTTCCAGCTACTCAGTGATTCTTCAGGCATTGCTTCTGAACATCATACACTCAAATTTTCATGCTTCGGTTGGAAGCAAGTATAACATCACTGTCAACATATTCTGTAGATGTCATAGACTATTGAGGAAAAGAGTATCATTTTATATATATTTATGATTTACATTATACACTGTTGAAAGTAAGTATTCTCAGAAGTCTTCAGGAAGAGCAAAGGCAGTATCACTGTGCAACATTGTGAGTGAAGGATTGATGTCATCTTCATACCACATACATAAAAAGAAATGAACAAGAATATGGAGGCAGTCTTCTTAGTAATGAATGTGAGTAAGACCAAAAAAAACTCTCCTCTTCTGGTGTGAAATACAATGAGGAAATGAAGAAGGCTGGACACGAATACATTCAAGAGACTGAAAGAGAAAGGGCTGCTAGGGTGAGATTTTGGAAAGAAAAAAGTGCACAGTAATGTGATACAGAACAAAAAAATTGCCATAAAGGAGACAAAAAGGTGATTTGATTGCAATATTTAAGACACACCCAGGAAGAAAAATGTTATGTATTGAAATATTCCCTAATCTAATACAGAGTAACAAGTATTAGAAGGTGAAAAGTGGTATCAGACACATTTAAGTAAGAAATCATGTCTAAACTTTTAGTAGTGAGATGAAATTGCCAAAAGACCTGCAGATCAAGCTCTCTCTGTTTTGAAGAAGTAGTTTAGTTAAATACAGACTGTAGTATTTAATTTGGGGACTAAGGGATGGGATAGAACAGCCTTGTCTCCAAGCCTAGTGAAACCTCCTGTCTCTAAAATAACTGAAGCTACTCAGAGAACACAGTCAAATTATATTCATTTACAAAGAATTTTCAGTTTGTCTTTGGAAAGCTGAGGGGAAAAAATTCAGATTTTTTCCAAGTAGAAAAACATCATTGTTTGCAAAGTAAGAATTACTACAGTTCACCTGCACATCTGCAAGAGAGAAAGAAACAGGAAAATGGTGTGTATACAGACTGCAGATGGTGACATTCAGCAGAAAAGTGGTTCATGGCTAAAAATTTCACACTTAAATTTCAATTTTGATAGTGCATTATGCAAAAGAATATTAAGAAGACAATGATCATTTGGAAAGATTAAGATATTTGTGGTAATGACTTTACCAGCTATAATTTAAGAACAGAAAAGACTCCAGGTTTTCTGTGTTGCATCTTTTTTTAAGCCATATTGAAATATAAAATTAAAGGAGCCCTTATTATTTTTGGATTGTTCTGCTCTTCAATATATAGTAATTGTTCCTTTTCTAGGGAATAAGAACATGCTCTATTTGTCAGTCTGCTTTTGCGGGTACCATTGAAAACTTATCGCTGTAATAATACCTGTGTTTCTTCTTGTTTGCTTTATCTTGTTACATGTAAGCCTTTCTTTGTTACGTCCATTTGCCACTTTGCAGCTCATTTGGCTCTTTAAGATGCTGGATGAGAGAGACCAAAACCTGAAAATCATACCTTGGCAAACCTGTTTTTTTTTATGGAAGTGCAAAAATGAATGCACACAGAGAAAATGAGAGGAAGCGAAGTGGAGGGGGAAAAAAAAAGAAATTAATGCTAGAAGCACAGAAGCACTGCAATTAGTTGTCATTGCAAGCTGTTTGCTCCCCAGAGAATTCAAATTGTCACAGAAGCGGATGCACACTAAAAGTAAGGGAAATTAGTCAGTAGGACTGTAACTCAGTAACACAACTGCCATTTGTGTCCAATTCACTGATATGAGTGATATTCTCAGTGGAAGAATGTGCTCCAGATCTTTCCATTTTTCTACCCTCTTTTCATAACATCACAATAATTTAGGCTGGAGGGAACCCTTGGCGGTCATCTTGTCCAATAACCCCTTCAAAGGACATCCAGTCAAGACATATTGCTCAGGGTTATGTCCAGGTGTAGTTTGAATGTCACCAGGTATTGAAATTCAACATCTCTGGGCAACTTCTCCTCCACCTTCTTAGTAAGTCAGTAAAAACAGCAATAAGTTCCCATGAAACACCTCTTTTCCAGGTTGAACAGATCTCTCTTCCTCAGTTTGTTCTCATTTGTTTAGTGCTCCAGCCTCTGACCATCCTGATGGTCTCCACTGCATTTGTCTCCGTATGCAGGAGTCTTTCTTGCACAGTGGAGCACCAAACTGAAGACAGTTCTTCAGATGTGGTGCCACAGGTACTAAAGGGAAGGGAAGGATCACTTGTCGCAGCCTGGTGACTGACCGTACTGCTAACACAGAGCAGTATGTGGTTAGCCTTCCTCCAGCTGAGCTTAGCTGGGCAGCACAGCTTTGCTAGCCAAAGTCACTTGGTTTGCTAAACTTAGAAGAGAAGACTGAGGGGTGACCTCATCACAGTCTACAACTTCCTTGAGGTGGTCAGTGGAGGAGGAGGGGTTGATTTCCTCTCTGTGATGACCAGTGACAGGACACATGGAAATGGTATAAAGCTGCATCAGGGGAAGTTCAGACTGGGCATTAGAAAAGCTTATTCACTGAGAGGGAAGTTGGTTGCTGGAACAGTCTCCCCAGGGAACTGGTCACAGAACCAAGTCTGTCAGAGCTTAAGGACCATTTAGTTCTTAGTCATATGGTTTTAATTTTAGGTAATCCTACAAGGAGCAAGGATTTTGACTAATTTTTTGAGAGGGCTGTTTTATTTTGTTTTCAGAAATGTCTGTCTGATCCTAGTTATCACAGTTTTGTTTTCTCAATTCGCTGATGTTAACTTCTTGCTAATCTATCTTTCAAAACTTCGAGAAAAGAATGATTAGGGATGCTCATTCCACATTAAAGAAGGTGATATTTTGATGATGTGGGCAGACAAAAGTCTGAAGATTCAACATTAAAAACTGTGCACAAGATAGAAATATAATTTTCAAAGTCAAATTGGAAAAAAAAAGTAAAATCAGAAGAAAACTGTAGATTCCTTCTTTTTTTTTTTCTTACAAAGTATCAGTCATAAAATTTCTGACAGCCATGGGAGAGTAAGAAAAAGCTTCTTTTATGTCCTTAGAGACCATCCCATTCTCTTTTTTTCACAGCTTATAAACTTACTGCTGCTTTTACATCAAGGTACATAAAGGCACATACTTTTCTGAGTAAAATCCTTTCATTATTTTTCTTTGTATAAATGATTCATGTTCCCTTATAAATCATGACTGTAGGACTTCCATTCTTTCAAAACTTTTTTTTAGACTTAACTCCCAGGCATGGAGACTGGCTTAGTGAGATTCATAACTAGCACTAGCATGTTTGTCATCATGATTTGTCACTGCATCAGGTAAAAACTTTGAAGTTAATTGGTTCATATTTAAACTATGCTTTGAAAATGCAAAGCTCAATGCAGCTTTTTTCCATAATGAGGTCCATTATTTATATTGACTGATAAGCAGTCAGTATAAAATGATGGGCTCTTAAATCTATGGGAATTTTACTTAATGAGAATGACTTTGATTCTCATTATATCGATTTCAGTGGGAAAACTTTCATTCATTTTAATAGGTACAAGACCGACCCTTGCTGAGGATTTGGAGTCAGTCCAGTAAAGATAATAAGTATATGAAAGGGAGGTACAAATGCATATTATATTCACTGCTTGGGCTCCTGTTATCACACTGTGCAGTCAGCAAATGATCCTGCCTGAGCTTGTGAAGGAGCTCAGAGATTACAAATTTGAGATTACAAACATTTAGAGACCCTTTGAGCAGATGTACTTGCCTAAACTTCACATTTGACAACCTAGATAAGGATTATTGAGCTCTGTTCATATAGAGTCCAGGGTCCTAATTTCTTTTTAAGAGCAGGATGCTACCAGAAGTTTTCTAAGGAACTGGGCAAGACACAATGCTTTCAGTGGCAGGGGTTACATGTCCCCTTTTTTACCATAGCCTAGTAGTTACCAATTAATTATGAATCAGAAAACCCAAGTTCAGTACGTTGCTGAAGCATGTTCTCTACAATGGGCCCCAGGCTAAAATATACAATGAGATTTTTCAAATCTTCCATGGATTATTTGTAACTATGAAGAGAATAGTACAAGATTAATGAGGGACAGGTGGCCAAAGAAAACACAAATCATCATAAGATAGCCTTTATTAATGCTGTTTTTCTGTTCCCCAGCTTTTTAAAATAAGGCCTGTCTTGTACTGAAGACAAGTTTAAAAGGACAAAACAACATGTTCTTAAAAGTAGTAATTTCCCAGAATTATGATAATGACAGAAGTACAAAATTACAAGATAAAAAGTGCACCCTAATAGTGCTTTTATTTCTCCAATTCTCCTTCTAGTTCTGAGATATATTTCAAAACAAGTCACAACTCTGAAGCACTTGGATACTTTGGGAAGGATTCCAGGACCTAGTCTTAGGTCTTTAGTGCCACTTACGTGCCACAGGATACCCCCTTGTCCTACAGCTTCCACTCTAAAAGCAAAGCATCTTCTATGTCAGATTTGCCAGTCCTGCACAGATGTCACAGCCACATTAGGGTGTGTAAAATGGCCTGCTGGGGGCTAGGCATGTCCAGGTAGGTAGGCAACTAAATCTTATCCTTTATTGCTGCCAGTTTGTCTAAACTTGTTCAAAGCTCCATCAGGAATCGTGGTTATGGTGTGTAGAAAGCTATCAAAGCTATGTTGTTGTGTCTGCTTGTAAGTTCCTGAGCCTCCCCATGGATTCAAGTATGCACAGCACAATGCACAGAGATGTCAGCTCAGGTCCCAAACCCACTGTGGCTGCACATGAACCAGCATGTCGCTATGTCTCAAAGCCAGTTAGCAGGGCTTTGGCAAGCCACACGTATCCAAATGGATTTTCCCATGCTTCCCTCAAATCCTCTTCACATAACCTGTGACTTAGCCTCAAATGTGACTACTTACAATGCTTGCAAGGAATTACAAAATCACTGCTTTAAGTGCATTCCAGTACATTATTTCCATCAAAGAAATTTGCTGCTATGATTATAATATCCTTTCTACTATGAGGAAAAAAAATACGTAAAGAGAATGTGCAAATTATACACGATTCAATGAACCTTCTGCTTTAAATGATATGTCCAAATAAGCTTTGAGAAAAATTGATATGCAGTATGCATTATCTTTTCCTTACTCTGCATTTATCCTGCATCGAGTTTCTTTTTATGGTTTTTCTTCTCTTCCTTGTGTAATTGCACATACCTGAAACCTCTGTCCTTTTCAAGAGAGAATGGCATCAAATTAATATAGATTTCCAGCAGCAAGTGTCTGGGATGGGAGGAACATGATCTATTCACAAGATATTACTTTTTTTTCTCCATGTGATTATAACTTGTCAATATAGCTGTGTCAACATTTATTTAAGGTGCTGATTCACATTTACTGATACTTGTCCAGCTGTAATTATTTTTTATACTGGTACGTCTCAAGAGTTCTATCTTTATGCAATGAGAATGTGTGAATAGATATTTGCTGCCTTATTGTAAGCACTCACAAAAACTGGATCAAAAGAAGGTTTAAATACTTGCTTTTATTTTGGTTAGAAGACCTAAAGAGAAAGAAGTGGCTTGCATTTTTCCTCATCATTCTGAGACTTTGTCTTTGCTGAAGCTTCTAGAAATACACTAAACAGTGAAGCACCCTAATTTCAATGCTTGTGAATAACTTGATAATTCCTTGCGTTCTGGTGTGCCATTTGAATATGGCTTTTTGATCCTCCGTGGCACCACTTGAGTAAGTTACTAGAAATTAGTTTTAAAGACTATTTATTTAGTTCCATATTCTTTTGTTTTGTGGTGTTGTTGTTGTTGTTGGGGGGGTTTTGTCTTTGTAGGGTTTTTTATGTTTTTGGGAGTGGTTTTTTTGGTTGTTGTTTTATTTTTCTTGGAACAAAACACAAGGAAAAGTTCTTTCTTGGACATGGTAATTATTTTCAAATATATATATAAACACTGAAGAAATGTGACCACATCAGCCTGCACAAAATCTTTAAATACCCCTGTTTAAGGAGCCCAGGAAGATGGATAAGATTTTTGGTAGTGAAGTCTCACTCTTGCAAATGTATGTGCTTTTGCATTTATTTTATGCAGGTTATGTACCATAAAGGTATGGTACTTGGTTTGGTCACATCCAGTTATAGATCATAGTATTTATCCCTCATCCAAATGGCAGTCTGATGATCTTTTCAAGATCTAGGGTTGATGATGCTTAGCATTCTCATTAATACCATAGCCAAGCTGACTCACACTGAAAAAGCTGTAACTCAGGCACCAGGAAATATGACATATATTGAACAGATGACTTGTCATTGAGGGAATTTTTTCTTCCTTAATCATCTACAGTGAAAAATGAACACAAAAAGGTGTACCTGTAGTGCCAGTAAATGAGAGAAGTTGCATTACAAATTATGAACAGTAGTGTGTTGCAAAAAAATTCATGCAGAGAAATGAATCTCCTCCTGATGGGCATCATTTTCTAAATGGGCTCTTGCATGCTGTTGTGGTTTGAATTATGAGTTTCATGCAGGCAAAATCTGCAGTTCAAGTGCATGGGCTGGTGAACAGTAGCTGCTTGTCTAGAAAAATGAAAACAAGTGATAGCCTACTAAATGAGTATGGTAAATTTAAATTAACAGAGAGGTTGTCTGTTTTAATCTCTGAGTGAAGGGCACATTGCTTTCCAAAATATCTCAGTCAAAGAAATTATTCCAGGAAAATTAAGTTTTTGACTTGCATGACCTGTGAATATAATTTTGATAAATCAAGGAATTAAATCTTTCTTGCTGTTGATAAATCATCTTCAAGGAAACTCTCTAAAATGTCTCATTATTCACTGAACCTGTAAAATATTGTCTGGGTCACTGGTTCTTATGCAAGCTGTTGAAACTGTTACAATGGTTAGCTAAGGCTTGATCCCACACTTCTGTGTAGGAGAAGGTTAATCAACCATTTGGGAGAAGGTGAATTTGAAATTTATTTTCTGTAATTAGACCTTACTGAAATTTTTCAGAAAACACACTTCCTGCGATGCCTGACTAAAGAGTTTTCAGCACTATGGCCTCATGTCTATCACAGTGGGCAATTTTTAACATGTATAGGTTGGACTTCCAGATCTACCAAGAGGACAGTTGCCTCAGCAGGCACAGCAGAGCCATAGCACAGCTTCACATGTCCATGTGGCCTGAAGTTGCCCCCTCATGCCACCAGCAGTGCTGATGGAGATCACAGCTCTTCCCTGTGCTCTACAACATGGCAAACCTTCCTCTGCTTCCTTGTGTATGGCTTCCCTGACCCTGGGCAATTTACACCTTGGCCTTTTTTTTTTTTAACTAGTTTATTAGCACTGGAATGTTTTATTGGACAGGCTTTTTAAAATCATTAATGAAGCATTTTCTGTACTGTTAGAAAAGATGGTCTAACTTTTTTACCACCATCACAGCATCTTAAGTACTTCACAGTCTTTTTCCTCATCTCCATGATTTCCCTTGGACAGGAACATGTACCATCATTCCCACCTTACACCTGATAAATGGAGGCTACCTATATCAGACTCTGACAACAGGTGATGTCTGAGCTTAAAACTATGACCTATAATCTGACAACAGGTGATGTCTGAGCTTAAAACTATGACCTATAATGTCCCTCCATGGCATCTGTAGAGGCTGAGGTGTTTGCTGGCTAAGTTTGTTCTGAGTGAACACTCTTCTTCTGTGAGTATATCTATATTAGCATATTAGCTCAGTCAGAAGTGTGCTTTGGAAGCTGATCTCCTGGCTGTCCCTCTCACTGTGTTTCATGGACTAGTCTTGTAATACTCAAGGTATGTTTCTCTCAGATGAATTAAATGGAAGATCTATTCCCTAAATGCACCAAATGCTTTTCAGGTGGTAGTGATCACTGAGTCCAGGCTGAGGCTAGAGACAGTGGATGGAAAAGAGAGTATGTATAGTATGGATATCAAATCCTTCATCCCACGTATCTCATTCTACAAATTGGTTCCTTTTGAATCTCATTATTTGCGTAGACACAGTTTGGAATGGTGATGGATACTGAGGTTTTTATTAGGCAGATCTGATCTCATGTGTAGTCCTCATCCCATAACACAGAGTTTGATACATACACACACAATTGTCCCTGACAGAAGAACAAAAAATGACAAGCAGTACAAAAATAAAATATGATGCGATATAATTTTCAAAAATATGTGGTCCTTTTAACCTTAACCAGTTTAAGTTGTGGCACCTGCAGAGAAGTTGTGGATGCCCCATTCCTGGAAATGTTCAAGGCTGGACTGGATGGGACTTTCAGCAACCTGGTCTTGTGGAAAGTGTCCCTGCCCATGGAAGAGCAGATGAAACTAGGTGATCTTTAAGGGCCCTTCTAACTCAAACCACTCTGAGATTCTATGATTCATAAAATTTGAAGGAAAATTATTGGCCATCTATCAGCCACCTGAGGAGGTCTGAATTTGGTTTCTGAAATCTCAAGCTACACCAAGAAAACATTATCTTTAGGAGATAAGTTGCCTTGATAATACTCATCTACTCTTCAGCCTAATGGTGCAATTATGATTGATTTAATTTTATTAAGTCATTCAAGAGTCTATTTCCTTTTTGAATAGCTACAAAAAAAGCATAATGTGTAGAGATATAAAAGCATTAATGTGTAGAGATATAAAAAAAGCAAGTCAAAGCAAAGAACAATTCCTGAGATTTATGAAGTTCTGGTACTACTTTAATTTTAATAAAATATAGCCAATGACAAAAAATATAAAAGTATCTAATTACATTTATATAAAATGCAATTGTGCACATTATATAAATGTAAAATTGGATAAAAAATTGATGGCTAAGCTAGTGATATAGTCACATCGCCATTGAAATTGATGGGTAAAATGGAACTGGCATTCCAGACAGTTGTCAAATGGAGAGGAATATTTATTTTCCACCAGCATAGTTAGTTTCAAGTGGTTTTTTTCATATTTTGATTCTGTCATCCTATTTCTATAATTTAACTTTATCAGCCTATGTCTTTGCCTTTTTATTTTTTCCCCATTCATTCAAAAATAAGGTACAAACTGGGGCCAAATTCATCTCCTACCCTGGTTAGCTACAAATTGAATGCCTACATGTGAGCAGTTGGCCTGACTCACTCAACTCAATAGCAAAGTAATGAACACCAGTCAATGGAGAGAGAAACTGATTGCAGTCTGAAACATCCACCACATCTTTATATACCACTTCTTGTATACTAGATCTCTGTCAGCACTAATAGGAACTAAGAGAACTCAAAATTAGACAACAAAGTTAAGCAAGATGAATCCTACTCTAGACATCTATTCTCTTGGTCCTTTATGTTCATTAGCATTTATATGCTTATGTTGCTGCGATATCCCTTTCTATAACAGGTTTTTTCTTGTTCTCACCAGTGCAATTTATCAGTTCTGTGTTAGCAATACTTCTAAAATCTGGTCTCATGTTTTATGTGACTTCATTTCACAGCTTACTATAAACATGACATGTGACATTTATATAAATGAGTGTATTATAATGACTTTGGTAGTCTTTTACACCAATAATCATATTTAAATCTAAGCATGTCTCCTAAGACACTTAAGTCTTAACTGCTTATGTAGACACTCCACTTGCTGTATTGAGAAAAAGGTCAGTGACTTCAGATTGCTAAGATGCATATCCATTTTTATAAATATTTGCAGGCTGTGTTTCTGGCTTCCAGTGTGGGTCCTGCTTGGGAAATATTTGTGTTCTGTAGCAACATGAAAGAAATTATCCTTAGAAACTTGATTTTTAGTTCCCTTCCAGGTGGGTTGTTTATTCTTCTCTTCTTTTAATACTTATCCACCCCACCCTATTGTCAATCTCAGGTTTTCAGTCTGGAGAACACTCCAGCTTCTTTAACTCTAGGGAAAACAAAACAAAGCCTGACTGAAAAATACAAAATAATATTTAGTTCATCAATAAAATTGTTGGTTTCAAATTATATCATCAGACTATTGCACTGACTTCATCCTACTAAGGTAATTTATCCTCAGGTTATTCAACGTTTCTGCTCTTCATTGAAGGAAAATCTGGAATCTTGGTCTGCTACCAGGAAATACATCTAAACTTCATCCTGTCCGTCATAGTTCATACTGTATATGTGCCTTATGGGCAAGAGTATGATTTAAACCATATTGATATTAAAGGATGGAGATATGCTATCTATTTTTCAGCAAGGAAGAAGTTAGCCAGCTGCTCATGCACTTGCCATGTATGTAGAGAAACTGGAGAAACAAAATGGGCAGAAAGCCCAAAGTCCATTCCACTGGAGTAAACAAGCAAGTCATAAAAACAGCTACCTCATTTACAAGAGGAAATCACATTAGGCAGCCGATAACGGAGCAGAAGCTTGTAGCCCAGAGAGGGATTTGGGTTGTCCTAACCTATGAAAGAATGTTGTTCTCCTTTTATTGCCTGTTCATGCTAATTTTCAGGAGTGGAATTCCCCAGGATAAAACAAGCGCGATAGGACACTTAATGCTAGACCAGGTGGATCTCTCATGCAGCTTATGACACCTTCCTTGCTCAGATTGCTACTGTTGCATTGCCTCTTGTTTTACTACACTGCACTTAACTCCTTAGCACTCTCTTGAGTTCTTTTTCTCAGAAACAACTTTAGTCTGTCAACGCTTTCCTGGCAATTTTGTATTTGGCTAGAAAGTAATCAAGGTAGGTGAAAGGCTTCTCTCCTGTTTCATGAGTTCCCTGGGTACCCATCCACAAAATGACAGTGGATTTTTATCCCATCATCTTGCATTAGAGACATGGGTGTATATCTTTTCTCACTATTGCCTTCCATCTTTTAGCTTCAGAGTGCTCCAGTCTCTCTTCTCACTCAAAGAATATTTTTGATTAAAGTTATAGTTATACTATTCACTGTATTTCAGAATTATATTTTAAAGTGTGGGTGGATAAGAAGACATGAAGGAGGGAAAGTGATCTTATGCCATTATGTTTATAACCACATAGGTGTGTGCAGTAAGTAACAATCACTTCATACTTAGCAAAGCTTGCATATTGTTCACAGAGCATAAAGCTGTTAATTTGAACATGCAAGTTTTATAAACGTAGAGATCTTGACAAAAATACAAAGAAAAGTCTTAGATTCCTGCTATAAATGTGTAGAGGGAAAAAGTAATATATCGCTTCTCTTGGAGTCATCTCAATTCTTTGTAGATATCCATCACGTGCTTCCATGTTAAACCTGGTTTTGAGGGCATAGTTTTAGCATTTAGGGAAAAAGGAAAACCCTCACCTTTCTAAGCTGTGGGATGAATTACCTTCTGGAGGTACTCACTGATGATAGAAATAGGATTTTGAGGCAAGTCATTATCTAATTCAAGCATCCGAAGGCTGATCTACACATGATCTCCCTGCTCTGTGCTTCTCTTTTCATCCCTGTAGAGAAGCAGACCTCCTACAAATTGCTATTCATCTCATCCATAGTGTCAGAAGCAGGTCAGATGAAGTATTGTCTCCAGATGTCTTTTTCTTTCAGCTTACAAGAAAGTTATGTATTCAGAAATAGAACTCTAGAGTTGAGATACCTCAAACCTGATGTGATAAACTATGTTTGGGTTAGATAATCTCAAACTCTTAACCAGTGCTCACAAGCTGAAGTGAAGACATCATTGTTCAGAGGAATGAGAGACATCTGTGCCCACTCTTCTGCATAGGTATGGCACTTTCCTGTCCCTTAAACAAATGGGCTTCCAAATTCAAGCTTACAGCACTGCTGGGAAGCTGGATTAGTTCTTTAAGCAAGATAGCATCACGCTATCTTGTAAGCATGAACTCACTGCTTCCAGCCAGTATCTGACTGGCATTGTGTCAGGTAGACAATGAAAGTACACCAGCTTCTTCTAAAGTAGCTCAGGTACCTCAAACATGGAGCAAGACTATACATGAAGATGACTTCTAAATCTGCTGTTGGAAGTGAGAAGTGCATATGGGGTAAAGGTAAACAAGTGAATGCTTTGCACTGAAGTTGTGAGGAAGAACTTCACATCTATTCAGGCTTTCAGACTGTAGTAACAGTTACGTTACCCCTTTCAGGAGGGAGCAAGAAGTAATCCATGAGGTCACTATATAAGATTATCCAGCTATGAAACCGCATACTTTATAGTGCTCAAATTCTATGATAAATCACATCAAAAATCTCTAAATTCTTTTGGAAAAATTTCTGTATGGTTGCAGAAGTTCTTTAAAGCACAGTTAATTTCTATCCTCTCTGTGGTCATCCTCTTGGAAAGAGCAAGTAAGACATCCTTTTCAAGAAGCTGTTTTCATTTTTAGTCTTTTATGACCATGTTCTATTACTATTCTGCTCTACCATACTTTTTTCCTGCTTTTTTTTAATAGATCTTTTTCTTTCTCTTAACTGCATGATGTCTTTCCCTTTTCAGTCTTGCTCCATCTGATTAAAATTACACAGCTTGTTTCAGAGACTGGATCCAGCATTTAGTCTTCTGATGTCATCTCAATCTTTCTCTGCTCTTCCATACAGTGTGACCCTCCTGCAGAATGGATATCTCTGTTTCATTGAATCTCTTTCATGGTCTCCTCCCTGTAATGGTTCAGTTTAACTTTCATCTTTGAGCATGTTCTGAAGCTGTAAAAACACTGTTTGGTTAAATATTATATTGTTCTTCATGATGGGAAACTTAAGCTGACCTTTGCAGTGAGAACAGATATCTAGCTGCTGCTCTACAGGTTTTGGCAAAGGCAGAGAATGGAATGTGACTGAAGTCACACAAGTCCTGTAGGCCTCAGCAGTGTAACAAAAATGGAGCCTTGCTGCCCTGGAAGTCAGGAGTTTTGCTACGGGTGACCATGGACAGAGACAACTGGGCCAAAGAGGTGTGATGGGAAGAGGGATTGACAGCCCAGTAAGAAGAGCCTCAGGAGCCTTGACACCACAAGGAGACAAGAGCTGCCACACATTTATTCTATATGAGTATGAAAACCTTTTTCAAAAGGTTCCTATTTATTATTCAGAGCAAACCAAATAAATGGCACAAATAAAAGCAGTAATATCCATTCAAATAATTTATCATTAAAAACTCTCAAGAGAGGAAAAAAAAAGAAAAGAAAATGTCATTATTTTTACAAATCCAAGGCAAAATTGTAAGTCTTACCGTAGGCTTTCAAACTCTGTCTTTCTAAAGGCGGGGAGGAGGGAGTGGGGGTGGGAACCCAACCATGAAGCTCTGAACTGACATCTTGCATGTCTTGAAGCATGTCAGAACATAGTTCTACTCAGTGAAAGATGAATATAAATACCATCTATATAGAATACAATAAATTCAACCACTCATTTTCCACAGTGTAAACAAAAGCACTCACATAATATTGTCTCAATAACAAGTGTGAATATTTTTCTGGTGTTTGCTACTCTATGTGATACTGAAATAATTAACCTTTTAAAGCTGTTTAGGGTGGTTCCTTGGTGTAGTGGAGAGCACTCCGGTCTCCNATTATTATTATTATTATTATTATTATTATTATTATTATTATTATTATTATTATTATTATTAAAGCTGTTTTCTTTCAGTCTACTTATCTGCCTGATGATTTTATTGTAGCATTAGTCAGTAGCAGAAAAAATACTCTAAGCAAGCCTTTTAGAGGTTATTATAGATGCAGTCATCCTTCTACATTTTATTTTTTATAAGAGTAGCTGTAGTTTTTGACAATTAAAAGCTATGCTGGATGTCTGTTTTCTCTTTCCAAGGCTATTGATTACAATGCATTGCTGTTAGTTCTGCCTGCTGTCACTTCTCTCATCTTCCAATAACGGGGTAAGGTTTATGAATGTGGTAGGATCTGACTTAAGAAACTACTTGGATTTCAAGCATCTTTTGAGGGACATGGTAAAATCCTTATTTCCTTGGAAGTGCCCATGTGAACTTATTCAATAATAGCCCGGGTTTAAAAAGTTATTTTTGAAGGAACACTTTATAATCCATTTATTATGAATGCAGACAAGGAGCTAGAAATTGATGAGAGAAAACCATCTTTTACTTCTGTAAATCAACTCTCTGGTCATTCTAATATAAGCTGTGGGCAGAGCTTGTTTTGTCTGTGCTCCAGATAACGTTGTGTCCCTATATCCTTGCTTAGAGTTTACCCTATGACTTTACCTCTGCATTACCTGGGTTACCTGTTTCTAGAGGATGGGAGCAGTTAGCAGCTTTCCAAGGATAATTCTATGCCACAGCCTGTTGTTGTCTCTTCCCATCACTAACCAAGACCTGCAGATAAAAGACCAAGTTAATTTTAATATCTTTACACAACTCTTGCTAATTAAGAGAAAAGACATTTCGATTTACATGTTTGGTTACTGCTACTAGATCATGATTTTACTCTTACTTGTGTCTGTTTGTCTTCCTCATAGGAGATAACAATTACCAACTGAATTCATTAACCATTTTCCTTGTCCTAAATTTAAAAAAAAAAAAAAAAAAATTGACAGGTCCCCATGACATTTCTGAAAAGCAGAGTTATTAGAAATGCAAAGAATACAATTCAATGAAATAATATTTTTGGCCTTTTACACTTCTAAAGTCACTCTCAATGATGTATTTCTACAGTCTTCTCTTTATACAGCAACTCTGCAGTAAGCAGAATAAACTTGTCTCCCATAAACCTTATAGCTCCTGTTAATGTGTCTTGATTTTTAGGAGATGGAGGAGGGTGGAGAGAATGTTACAGTGGTATAACTACACCAGAAGCTCAGTAATTAGTTACAAGTACTTTCTAATTTTCCAGTAGTCATCTGTTCCATTTTTGAGTCCCTCACTGTGTCAGCAGTCATAATGTTCATAAGGGAGCCATATGGCATCACGAGAAAAAGGGAGGCAAATACGTATCATCTGTGTACAAATAAGTTTAACTCCTTTCTAGATAGATAAGCCTGTAATAAAAAAAGGACCAAAACTTTAAACCAAAATATTAGTATCCCATTTATTATCTCCTTTTTTTGTTAATTCTAAACAGACATTATTTTTACTTTAGTTGGGGAAAGAGTCTCTTACTTTCAAGCAGAGAAGGAACTTTAAATTTAACTTTACAATTAAAAAAAAACCTGGAAACTTAATATTTATCTAGTTATAGAAAACAATGTAACTGTCATGGGACACTTTAAACTCACATGAAGCCATATTTTTTAGACCTGTTTGCAGCACTGTCTTATTGCATGTGAGAATTCAGCTCTGTTACTTTTAAAATAAGATAAAGCATCTTGTATATACCATCACAATGATTAATGATGTACTTCCTCCATCATTATTAATGATGAAGGAAAGTGATTCTATTTAGTCGTGCGATTATTAAATTTAAATATGGTTAAAAACAGAAATAGATAAATGAGTCACCCATCTTCTTGGTCTCTTACATCCAAACTCAAGGAAAGAAAATTGATCCAGCTGATGAAATTCCAAGTGCAGCCCTTCTTTGGAATGGAGGTGAAGCTCTTCTGGTACTGATTATATCTCAGCACTGCTGCTTGAGCGAGCCTTTGTTCACAGGAATGGAAAGAACATCAAGTACACTTGGTTTCAGGCTGATCCTGGTACTTAAACGAGGTTTTGCTGCAGTTCCTTTGGTTGAATAAAATGAAACAGAGCTTTCTTTCCCAGCTAAGTGCTGTGCTGTACTGCCAAGAGATCCCTACCATAACAGAACATTACTGGTATAGCTCTAGCATATATTTTATGGATGAAATATTAGTTTGAAAACCAATATGCTTTAAAAATTGTGTATAAAATTGACCCTCTATTTACCTGATTTGTAACTTCCAAGAGCATTTTCCAATATGAACATCGTAATTTTGAAATGGCATATTGGAACTGTGTACAGTTGTGTATAGTAACGACTCATGACTCTTGTGCAATGCTTTTCAAAATTTTCTCTTATTTCTTATGAAATGCAGTCAATTTTTTTTCCCTTTCTCGATAAAGACTCTGCAGTCCTTACAGAATTTTATGGGGAAGAGGAAGGAAATGCTGGAAAGCTGTTGCTCACACCCAATCTACCACACTTCTTACACAGATGCAACTAAAGTAGGAAATACAGATTTGCAAAGAAGCTAAGAGTTGAATCTATAATATAATATTGAGATACATTTTGTAGTGCAAGCACATTGTTTACTTCTCTAGGATCCTGCAAAGATGTTAGCATATGTTTGTGCTAACAGCAGGACTAGTCTAGCTGGGCACTAGCTAAATGTAATGAAAATTTGAACTGTATGTCTTTGTTTTGAAGCATGTCTGCTTTTTAGAAAATGTAATGTTACAGTAGGTATGAAAACAAATTCCTAAAGAAGGTGGTACACGTCCTGAAAGTACTTTTTCTTTGTTACTGAATAACTATCAATCCCAAATGCACAAAGAAGCTGAAGACATGAGGAGGAAAGGAGTGATAGTCAGAGCATGGAAAGAAAAAGAAAAAGCAGCTTCTCTGGGCTGAAGAAGCTGTTTCATGTATTTCCCTTCCCTGGACTTATGTGGTCACAGGAACCATTGCTAGATATACAAACATTCTGTGTGGGTAAGTTGCAGTAGAATACTTTCAGAAAGAGATGGAGCTAGAAAAAACAAATTCAGATTGAAGACCTTGGTAGAGTTAAACAGTGAAGTACAAGTATGGGCATGGGCCTTTAGTAATCACAATGAAATTTTTTTAGGCAGTCATAGAGCTCAACTGGTAGAGCATAAGGTGGGGTGGGTGCTACCTGCTAATTAGAGGCTCTTGCAAAAGTCATCTCTTCCAGCTACAGGCACAGCATACATAGTACACAAATTTTGGAGAAGAAGGATACAAACTTATTACATCCAAATATTTGGAGAATGTCAAGAGTGAAAGAAGCAATCCTGCAACAAGTATCTGAGAAGAACCTGGGCCACTTTTTGTTCACTAACGTTCTCATCTAGAACAAAATGGGTGTATAATATTATATGGAGAATCTTTCCATTACCTTTACAGTAACTTTGAGCTTTTCTGCTGGATCAAGATTACAAGTGAGTCTGACTGTTTACAAGTGACTTGTAAGACAAGTAAATATACTGCAGATCACATCTGGATTGTCGAGGTGGCTACATATAGCTGATAAACTAGCTTTTGGACTGGAGAGCAATACATGTTGTCATCTAAAAGCATAATTCATAAGGTATTAATATGCAACTCTTAAAAATTAAGAAGAGATTTAAAGGCTGAAGCCATTCTTCTGCTACAGCATGAGAGAGCTTCCAAAGGGGATTTTGTAAACACAATAAAGGGTAAAGAAGTCAATATTGATTAATGGGGCTCAACATATTCAGTTTCAAAAGGATGTGGAATACTGAAAAAATTGGTTGGCTTAAAAAACAAGTGGTGGAAGCTTTTCTAGACATATAGCAAATAAAAGAATTTAATTGCCTACCTGGTTGTGTGTATATAGACTGCTATGTTTCAAATTTTACCCAGTAATGCTCTAATATCATGCCTATGTTTTAAAAGGCACATAATGTTCTAGCTTTCACTGGTTTTATTTAGTTTCTTTGCAGATCTAACATTGCTGGATTTAATTCTTGAACAGAGTGTTCATTTTTCAGAGGTTATGTAAAATGCTACATGTAAGTATTTTAAAACAAATAGTGTTAATTAAAATGCCAATTTCAACTATAGTTTAACACTTGGTCATATTAACATGCAAGGGCTGCAAAAACTTCTGATAAGAATATCATAAGTGAAAATTTCTTTATTTTAATGTGCCACTGTTCCCTTATCAGCCTCACTGAAATCAAAGAGGATCTTTCAGTGAGTGATTTCTCCATGTTAGGAGATATGAGTTCATAATCTAGCTTTGGTCAGGTCTCATTTTAAATAATATGGTATCAGGAATCATTACACTGGTTTATGGTCAAAGAGGTGAATTACTCGTACAATTCTCACGGTATGCTAAGGAAAATTTAAATAAAAGAATTAGGCAAACAGATGAGAAATTAATAATGAAAAAACAAGTTATGAGTTCTTGCTCAGTTTTCATTAACTGACCAAAGAGCTGGGCTAAGAAAAAGGAAGTGATGTTATTCAATCTATTGATTACATCTCATTTGAACTATATATACACTAGTAAATAAATACACCAAGGACCACCCTCAGGCATTGAGGTTAAATGGCATAGAAGAGCCCAAGTGCCCACTATTAATGTCCTTACTCCCCAAAATACAGTGGTTGCATGCAAATTGCCCTTTAGGAATAATTATTTGTCCATGCTGTGACCTGAGCTGTGCTCAGGAACTCAGCCCAGACTGTGTCAGTACAACAAGACTCGTTTGAGTGCCTGGCAATGCTTTCTGGCAGTGACTAATTTGATGATGATTTAGAACTAGCTTTGTATACCAGAGATAGTGAAGAAGGGTATATACTGTTTAGAAGGCTCGTCTCTCCATTCTCACCTCTCTCACTCCATCACTAATCCAGGACCTCCAGTTTCAGTCCCTCACCAAATTAGGAGACATGAAACCTATTCCTCACCCTCCTATCTAGAGAGTTTATTTTTCTCAAGTTGCAGTGGCTTGAAGCCTGACTAGAAATGGACACCTAAATGTTTTGAAAGGACAGAACCAAGTTCATTAATGTGACTAGTCACACAACAAAACTAATGAAGGAAGATGACTGTGAGGAGAACTACTCCAGAGCAACACAGAAATCAAAACTAGCCTTTTAAGGCCAAATGAGAAAATTCATAAGAGCATTCAGTTTGTTGTCCTGAAATTGGTTTGCCTGTGATGCTCTTTGCTGAAGGCTTCAAACAAGTACCATGTACAACTCTAACAGTGCTCCTAAGTTGCAAAGTCATCAAGTAACTCATTCAAACACACACATTTTTGTTGTGAGTACTGCAGAGAGGTTTTCCAGGTTTCTGATATTGTGCTTCCCCATATTTTTGGAAACAAAAGGCAAAAAAATAAGGTTTCAACTGTGAGTTTTATAATGAAGAGCCTCTTCTGGTTTCACTCAGCTGTATAATGAGATGATCCTGTGTCTAATCACAGCAGAAGAAAGAATTAAATGTACCTATGCACTGTTATGTAAAAGGCTTTGTGGCTGATCAGATATGTGAAAACAGGAAAATATGCTTTCATCTGCTGTAATAAGCCATTGTTCATATATGTTTGAAATGATTTCTCAGTATTTTTTACAGTGATGAATGTTAAATTATTAGGCAGATGTGTTCTGCTTTTGTACAAAATCATCCTTAAGGACGACACAATCTTTGCACTTCAGTTTTCCCTAATTTTTTCTTCAAGCTTTTCAAATAATTCTGTGAAGACTGTCAGATAATTTGTGTAGTAAACAGCCTTACTCATGAATTCAAGCTTATTTTCAATGTATATATTATAGACCTTATTATTTTCTCAATTATATAGGAAAAAACTCATGAAGCTCAGTGAAATTACAGTCATGAATCCAAAGAGATACTCCTACAATGAAATGCTCCAAAAACAGCCTCTGCTTAGGGATTCTCAGTGGGTTATAGAAAAAACAAATACTTATAAAGAAACAAGTTGTTAAGTAAAAAATCTCTATTTTTTCATAAAATTTAATTTTATTTTTGTTTAAACTGATGTGAACAAAAACCTTTCAAAGAGAAAAAAAGTAAGTCCTGGATCAGCAGGCAATGCTATTAAGGTAATGCAGTTAACTGCAGGCATTAGTGAGACACAGTGTGAAAGTTACAGCAGACACTGTATAAATCACTATTTTAACAGTATGAAACTAGTTATAAACTGACAACATGGCACTTAATGTGATTTTTTCATTTCTAATGTATTTGCAAATTGATTACATAAATGAGTGAAAATAATTATAATAAATGAAATTCATATTTGCTTAAAACAACATTTTTGACAGAAAGTCAAGAAAAACATTTCATTTTCTGTATCTTTAAAATTTGAGTTCTTGCCAAAGTAAGTTTGACAGCTACAAAAGAAGTCATTATCCTCATTATTATTGGTTTGCTGGATGACACCAAGATACCCTATGACAGTTTACAGAGGTTTTGTAGATGTGACAGACTCTGTTCCGAATTATTTTCTATCTAAACAGAGTAAAAAGGAAACACACCAAAGAAGGGCAAAGGAATAGAGTAGAAATAACATTTATAATAGCTGTGGCCAGTATACCTAGAAAGGTTTGAAAGAAGAAGGTGGCATAAAGTTGGACTCAATGTTACCAGAGTAAAAGGGGACCTTACTCCAGGTATGCAGTAAAATAAAGGGGTGAGGAAAGAGGACCCCAAAAGCTCCAAGATTTCAAGAGGAATAGGGAGACACAGGGTGGGAACATCCAGGTGCAGGTGCAGATGCAGCTGACCTGAAGCTCATAGGGCAGATACTGTATATATAACTGCTACCTACAACACCTGTGCTAATGTGGAAACCAGCACTGCTCTAAATGAAGACTGGATCTGATGAGCTTAGTGAATCCCTCCCAGTCTAAAATATCCTGTGATTCTGGTAGCCTGCCTGGTAAGGTTTGCCAGCCTGGTCTGTCATAGGGCAAAACCTTAGGCAGGTGATGTGATGTCGAGGGACAATCCTCCATTTGACAGATGCTGTGTAGCTGACCCTCTTGCTATGATGTACATTTGATATTTCTAAAAAGTTTTTGAACACCTAATAATAACTAAACATAGATGATCTGATTTGACAACAAGTTGACCTCAAAATGTTGACAGTTTCATGTGATTTTTACACTTCCCTGAAAATGCAATTGGATACTGTCATGAGTGGAGGAAAGAATACTTGTGGATTAATTGTCATATGTCTGGAAGGAGACAGAAGGAGACAAGAGGGAGAAAAGAAGAGAACAAGCCCATCTTAATCAGTTTTGTGAAAGCAGAGTAACTTAGAAGGCTATATAAATGATCCTTAATCATTGATTAACTCAGCCTCCCAAATAATATGCAGAAGCCTCATGCGTAACGGAAGAATACAAATCTGGCGTGGAAATCTCCTTTCACCATCTCTGCACTGCAATGTATCTGTAGGCCTGTGAGGTTTTTAATAGCTGTGTCTTATAATATGGCAAATTAATCTCTATTTTGCAGCTAAACAGAGTAGAATTTTAGCAAAAATTTCCTCATTAGTTCTGCACTGAAGCCTGCCTCTGCCTGCTGCTGCCCTCCCTATGAATTTTTGTTGTCGTGGTATTTATTTGGTCATAATTGTCTCATCTCTACCTACACCAACCTGTCAGAGAGAGTGCTAGCTTTTCTTTACTGGTTTGTAATTCTATTACACAGCCCATCAACGGCTTGTTTCTGATTATTGCAAGCAGTACTCTCTTCTGGTAGCAGCTGTTAATATATGCCTCTGCTTTATTAAGCAACAAGTGCTTATTGCTTGCCCATAATAATGTGGAGCTAATAATGGTGTCCCAGCCTGCTTCCTGGGAAATTATGTTCTCCCTGCTCCCTTTCTTTATTTGTATAACATCAGCTGGATAGTTAACCAGTTATTTAATATATCCATCATCTTGAAAAGTCACAGGAACAGAGAAGGCCCAGCAGACATTGCAAGGAGAAAAGATTACATTAAAGCTCTCTAGTAGGGTTCGCAGCCCAGAGCCAGCATGGAGATAGAGTATTTGAAGGAAGCACGGCTCATGCTAGGTGGAGGGATGTTGTCATCACGGTGCAGTGCAAGAAATCTTTTAGACTAGTTTATCGCAACAGCTATTTAACAGGGAGGACTTTTTGACAGGGACAGCACTGAGCAAAGCAATTTGTCATTTTCTTTTACCACTGTAAAAGGCTAAGAGGGAAAGTTTTACAGAGATTCATCAAATATTGGCAAAATGCCAACTCCTTTTTAAGACTTGGGGTTTAGGGTTTTTTCCTCTTTCTTGATCAATGCCATTCTTTGTACTTTTGGAAGATCTCACCCCCCAGGCACAAAAAAACCTGAAATTTTCTTTGAAATACTAGTGACTGTTAAAGGAACAGTGCTAGTTGCTGCAGACAGGATTTCAGCTCTACATATTCATTCACAGTTGCTGTTCTCACCTTTGAAGAGTATTTTTACCAGAAGTTTCAAATTCTTGACTTTTTAAAAATATCTATTCACACTCCAGATGTCTGCAGATGAGGGATTTCAAGCTAAGCTAGTGAGATTGTTTCTAAACATCTTTCTTCCTGGGATGCTGAAACCTTTAAAGTTATATTCTGCTAAACTATTTTTTTAAGTTATGCTTTGTTAGATTCAAGTCAGTGGAACTGATGTAAGTGTTATTTTTAAAATACTCAATGCTGGGAACTTCATAGCTGTCTTCTGGCTGTGTCTCCCTTCTCTTTCTCACCCTGTCTGCCCCCCAGTCCAGGAGGAGCTTGTCCAGATTTACATAAAGGTCAAAATATGTTTGCACTAAGATTGAACTTTGATTTTATATATATTTTTACACATTTTTAACTTCTAGGTGTTCACATGTCAAGATTTTAAAGAAGAAAATTGATTCTTAAAGTCTTACTCTCCTTTTTCATGGAGGAGTTAAGGTGTGGATAAATGCATTACATTATTCTTAGTGTATATTTCTGAAGTTACCTTGAGCACCTTTCACATCACAAGAAGAAGTATTGTTGTGACCCTCCCTTTCAGACTACAGCAGAAAACCGTCAGAAGCAGGAGGGACACCCACGAAAGCTAAACAAAAGTTCATTAGAACTTGAAAATGGGAAAATGAATGAATAGTAGCTAGTAGCTTTTTGTTCTTGTCTTCTTCTTATAAATGACATTCATTGGAAGGGAAGTGTCAGTTCTGGCAGGAACTGAGCAACCAGGTCAGGAGACTTTTTCCTATATATAATTAAGTTGTAATTTCAAATTGAGTTGGTCTCTTCCATAGAAAGCTAAAAGTTTGTGATACATAGAGAAACTCAAGAAAGAGATGATAGTGGCCCTCATCCTCTGTCTGTCTGGGTAGAAAATTTGTCTCTGATGTCCACTTTTATAGTGTGAGTTCCATTGAGGGAAAAGTGAAAGTGTTGTGGCTACCTAAAAATAATTAATAACTAAAGGCTGACTGATAAGTTCATTGAAGTGTTGAAATCCAAGCAACACCCGCAGATATACTCAGCACTTAGCATACCAGCTTCCTATCTCAAAATCCTACCTTAGCTTACCCCATTCAGAAAGTTTTCTCTTAAATATATGTCACTTTGGACAAGTAGAAGTCAACACTTTGTGTTTTGAACAGTGGCAACATAAAGATGGTAAGTCTGAAAAGAGATTCTGTAAAGGTGTGGAGGATTATAGCCAGAGGCAGTGGGATGAAATAAGAGTGAGAAAAACTAAGCTGCACATCACAGAAGTTCTGTTAGACTGAGACACAGATGTCTGTGTGAAATGGTGGAAGGTCTTGTCTCTGGGATACTTGGTGCCATAGTAAGCTAAACTTGAATCCTCTAGGAAATGCCTTTTATTATAGGGAATGCAGGACTAGCAAGGCTTTGGACTAGAAGGCTGAATAAGCTTTTACAATATGTAATTGCAGTACTTATGTGAAATAACCCATAGAAGAAATGAAGAAAAGAAAGAAAAGAACAAGGAGAAAGTGCATGACTGAAAGGTGGAATCTCTCATCAAACATTTTCAGACTTGGTAGAAAAATGTACCAGTAGGATATTTACCTTTTTTCTAACTAGTTTAGAAAGTTTTTACTTATTGTAAGCTAGCAAAGGACAGGTCCCTCCATAATAGTTCTCTTTATCAACATCTTACAAAGAAATTCAGGAATGTAATGTTTGGCTGCCCCATTTCCTTTTGTTGTATCACACAGTATCCAGAGGCAACATATCTGAAGGTACTTCTAGCACTTGCTAATAAGAGTTCTTAAAATAGGGTCTGGAGCCACCACTTTCATCACACTCCTTCGAGTGTCACCCTAAATATTCACCAAATAATTAATTCAGCAGTTGGCATCATGTCACAATCGGTTATGAATATGCAACAAAATGTTGGCAAAGTGGTAATTTGGATTTAAAAATCTCACAGTAAACACTTCTGAAAAGAGAAGTCTTTATGCAATAAACAGTACCAAAAAAAAGGGGGAAAGATACACAGTTGTGAATGTGTGTCTATTCCACCACCATGAAAGGGGCAGGTGATAAAATATTCTCAATGTTCCTAAGTTGCAGGAAAGGTTTTGGGCATATTTTTGTGTTGTAGTCATCTCTGGCATTTACTGACCAGTCTATCTAAAAAAGGTATTTGTTAACAACACTGGCAAAGTTTTCCTGGTGGTGTTTGGTAAAAGGAGATTTGCAGAAAAACTATAACCAGGACCCCAAAATAGCTTATCCTCAGATTATGCTGTGTCTTAAGGCCTAATCTTTGGTTCACATGCCTTATGAAAGAGTCAGACTTTGAAATGTATGTGCCTCACTTGAGGTCTGAGTACTGCAGCTTCTAGAGACTGGGAGGTAAGGCAGATAAAAGGCTCATAAAAGCCTTGTCAGACAGATAACTGGTTCAAACAGAGAAACTACCATCTCTACTGTCTAACTCCATAGTCCCTGAACCCATTTGTAAGGGCAGCTTTTTACAAAAGCCTCATATGTTTTTTAAATTTTTCATCAACTTTTGATACAGTTTTTGTTCTCAGGCTCCTTGGCTCAGATTCCTCACCCCATTTGGGCATCTAATTTGTCTCCTCTGTGAGGAGCCCAGGCTCCCAGTATTACCAATTAAAACAAATGAGCTCCTTCAGAAGCTATTCTGCCCTTGGGAGCAGATTAGCCCCTTGATGGGCCTGCATGAATGCCCATTTTACTCTGGCCATGCCAAAATCCAAGGGAAATTAACTCAGAGTTGAAATTAATTCTTCTCTCTCCTTCTGCTCTTGTCCTGTGTTTGCTGTGTGATATTTGGAGTACCCTTAGAATAGTAGAATCATTAAGGTTGGAAAAACCTTTCAGATCATCAAGTCCAACTGTTAACCCAGCACTGTCAAGTACACTACCAAATGTCCTCAAGTGCCATATCTACATGTCTTTTAAGTACCTTCAGGGATGGTGACATCACCACTTCTCTGGGCATACCATTCCAGTGCTTCACTACCCCTATTATATGTTTTTTTTTCCTAATATCCAACCTAAGCTTCCTCTGGTGCCACTTGGGACCATTTTCTCTTGTCCTATTGTTTGTGTCTTGGGAGAAGAGACTGTCATTCACCTTGCTAATGTGTCCTTTTAACTAAGAACAGAAAGACTGTGAAGACAATTTATAGGATGCTTCCTTTCCCCTGGAAATGTCCTCATGTCACTGTGGAGCATCTGAGATGTGAAGCCTGAAGTAAAGTAGACAAAGTCCTGCAGAGACCTGTGCCACCATTCCTATGTTGCAATACATATACTTGGTTGATTCTAAGTATTTTATGAGTCTCGGGTAACATGTTAGAAGGTGATGAGATATAAGTAGCATCCAGACAAAGATGCAGTAGGTGCCTTGGCTGGAGAGGAATCACACTGGTAATAAAGGTCACAAACAGGTCCTCGAAAATTTACAAGACCCATTTAACCATCTATGAAGTGGTACAATCTGGTGCTGGAAAGCTAATAAAGATTTCTCAGGAGATGAGTGCAATTCCAATTCCCCTGCCCTCACTTTTTTTCATAATTTTGCATCTTCATTCATGACATCCAAGGCAATGGCCTGAAGTTGTGTCAGAGGTTGGGTATTAGAAAGAGGTTGTTCACCCAGGGGGTGGTTGGGCACTGAACAGGCTCCCCAGGGAAGTGGTCATAGCCCCAAGCCTGACAGAGTTCAAGAAGTATTTGAACAGTGCTCTCAGGCACTTGGTGTGACTCCTGGGATGGTTTTGTGCAGGACTATGGGCTGGACTTGATGATTCTTGTGGATGTCTTCCAAGTTGGCATGTTCTGTGATTCTGTGATCTTCCCCTGGGCTACCTGCAAGACAGGTTGTCCTTAATCCTTTCCCAACTGACTTACCTACAAGAGACAACTAAGACAGTTGGGGCTGCCAAAGATCACATCCTGCATTGCTGTTTTAACCAAAACTCTTGGTCCATCTGATGGCAACTTTGTTCCTGACCCTTCAGGGGATAGCAGATGGGCTTCACAGGTGTCCTGCTTCACTGGATTGTCAATAGCCTTCAAATACCCTGCTGTGAGGAGCGTTTATGCTGCACAAGAAGTGTTATGGTAATGGCTTTAGACATAGTCTGCTGAGGTGCCCTGAGCCTCCCTCCATTTCTTCCAGGAGGTCTGGGTTTCAGTTGCCACCAAGCAGAGTCCAGGGGAACCAGGAAGCAGTGAGAGATAGAAGCAGCAGTTATTTCTGAAGAATAACATATCTTAGGCTAATAATTATGTTTGGAAGGAACCTGTGGCTACAAATAGCAATANGGGTTGGGGCGGGTGGCTCAGCTCTTTCAAAGTAAGGTAGCACACACAGGGGTCTTGCCCAGCTGGCCAAAGTCAGTTTTAAGATAATATGACATTGTGTCACAAAGGGAGGACACCTCTGAGCACTAATACACATTCTACTCACCATCTCACAAAGACACAGCAGCACTACTGAGTCCATACCCTTCCTGTAGCTTTTCCCTCCATTTCTAGAACAGTGTCTTGAGAAGGAAGTAAAATATATGACCCATAACTCTCTGTTTATTTTCTTAGTAATACAAAGATGATAGAAGGTCTGTGGAGAAACAAATGTGTGAAGCAAAACAGAGTGGTAAATAAATTAGACCTACATTTCTCTTTTTCCATCTCCTTCCTTACAATGGAAATAGGCACCAGTTGTTTTGAAAAGTCAGATAAATGGTGTAACATTATTTTTTTTAATCAACTCTGCAAGCTAGCTATGAAATAGATGTAGGATACTTAGCTAGATATAAACCAGGTGTGAATGCTTATTCTAAAATTACTCTCTCCCTCCTCTTTTGGTGCACAGCAGTCAGAAACAAATGATACGTTTTACCAAATATGAAATTCTAATTAAATGAAGTAGGAAAAGGGTCAGTTAACAAATACATCAGAGTGCTTCATACAAATTTGTTTTCTCTCCCTGACAAGAGTGTTAGACATTAATTTATGCTTATGGTAAATTATTTGTATAGAAATATTTCTTCATCCGTTATGGACAAATAAAAGATGCTATTGTGATTGGTTTTTTCTTCAAAATTTGTCCTATTTCAGACAAATATCCTTGACATACACTGTTTGTTACATGAAAATTCTTAAATCCAATCCACAGACCACAACCCATCATGCTGGGTGCTGTCAGAAAAAGTTAAGATGGTTCCTGACCCATTGCTCTCTCTTTTGCAATTTGAACAGGCAGACCGTATCCTTGACTGGTTAGATAGAGGAGAATGGCAAGTCTATGGGGAAAAACACCTCTGTTCTGATCTGCACAACAGAGTGATGTCTTGATTCATATTCATTCTGTGGCACTGAGGAAAGGCTGCAAGAAATGAAAGTAACAAAAATTATGGAGGAGAGAAGCAGAAGCACCTCCTTGCTATTTCCAGTAGAAAACAATAAAGCAGGTTCCAGAAGCACTGAGTGCAATACTCTCTTCCCATTGAGCTGAATCTGTGGAATGGATCCTTGAAAGGCAGAAATTCAGTTCTGTGGACCCAACTGTGTTGTCAAACATGGAAGCCTTCATTTCATTGTGCAACAGGAATCTCCTTCAGGCCACAAAGGAGCAGAGTGCATGAATGCATTCATTAGCCTCTCTGCACCAGCAATCACAGATTTGCTCAATAAAATTGGACTGCCAAATCCAAGGCCCAAGCATCTTCGGTATTTCCTGCTGTAATTTTAATTTTTTTTTTCTCTTTCCTTTCAAACTTTGTTTGTAGACAGAGGGATCTTTCCATTTAAGGCAAGATTTTCAGGGCCACAGGCATGCTGGATATCAAGACACAGAACTTCTGACACTCTTTGGCATGTCCAGGACCTCCCTGTTTTTAGGGCAATATTAGCCTGAGAGGTTGAAATCAGTGCAACTAGTGAGCTAAGACAGATAGAAGAGCAATGCATTTTGATAGTGATTGACAGGTTTTAAACTCTAAATATGAGCTCCATCCTGGTTAACGATAACATTGCCAGTGATTTGAGATGGGCTATCATAGCAAATTCAGTGTTTGTATCCAGCACCTGAATAAGGGGATGTTAATTCTTCCTTGGGAACACAGGAAGCTTTGGAGAAGTACATTACTTTTTCTTACACTTCCACCTAACCTTCCCACAGCAAACCTTTGCACCGTACCACCAGTGGTACAATAACCCAAATAAGGTTTACTCTGACAACTTTTCTAGCTGTCTGTAATACATAAACCTGTTGTGATTGCTTCCAGTATGATTTTAAGGCTCCTACAAAGAATTAGAATCTACAAATTATACCAGTTTACCTAAACTAGTGCTTCAAAGCTCTGTGATTTGTAGACCATGGATCCTTGATGGGAGCACACATACTTTTGGAAATTATGTAGGCTATGCAGTAAAAATAGACAGTTAAACTACGTTGTGGTCATTTGGAAGCAGTCTAGACACAAAACACCTCATTCTCCTTGATTCCAGATGTTTTTGCAGATGTCTGAAGTGTCTAGAGAAAAATGGAAATAACTGTATCTTGGATTTTTTTTTAATGAGATATTATTTTCCACCTGCAAATGTTGATTCACTTAAAGATTCTTTCTACAGAAATGTGACATAATGGACAAAAATATATCAGAGAGCATTTCTAGGTTCAGTTTGAAAAATGCTGAAACTGCAGGATTTTATTCCATAGCCTAATCCCACAGAAGTAGTTAAATATAATTATTTAATATGTAATATATAATATGATTCTACTGAAAGCCCTAATGACAAGACTATTGATAGTTGTCTCTACCCATCAAAAATTTACCCACATCAGAATTTGGAATATTATGTAAACAAAATACTTTTTTTTCTCCAATCCACTGTTAGCTTGCTTGGAACAATGAGCTGGTTTTGATGCCTTTGGACGAGAAAGGAAAGAAAACTCTCCACAAAGGATAGCAGTCAAGACAGGAGCTGGAAACACTCAGAAAATGTCAAAAAAAGGTGCCTGAATTGGTTGTACTTGAAACAAGTCTAAAGAAAAAACACCTGTTACTTCCAATTATAATAAAATTTATCAAACACATATAATTTGTCAAAGTGTGAGTTACAAGACAGTAATGTAAAATTCAGGTGCCATATTATGAAGTTTTTGCTCCCCAGGAAAAAGACCCGAACTCCCAAACAGCTTAAGTGATCTTTCCAAGTAGCCAATCGACTGGCCAACTCTCTGCATATCTTTAGAAAATATATTAATTTCTCCAACTTTTCTCTGCTGACCTTATGCCTCTCTTTCCTAGGAACAGTGACCTTCAACATTTCAGTCTCATTTAGCCAAATTACATGCCACATATAGTTTCTCATTCATTTCCACCTTGTCACCCAGGCTAAAATCAGAGCAGCCATTTTGCTGGGAGCTTCCTACCCCCACGTTTTGGATATTACATTTTCTGCTAACAAAGTTGCCACAGAAGGGTTTCATAATAGAGACAGAATTGTATCTGAGAACTATGCTGAAAAACACTCTTGTTAGAGGTAGCCCCTACCATATGCAAACAAAAATCCAGTATAATGAAATGAAGCAGAAATAAACAAAGTTCTTATAAAAGCAGAATTGTTCAAATGATAAGTAAAAATGACTTATCTTCATGCCTCAAGTGAAAATATTTACAGAAGTGTGAAGACTTTTGAAATGAACATTGCATAAAATTTTGGCAAACTGAAAGTCAAATGTAATAGAAATTTGGTTTGATAAGACTAGTTCTGTTTAATAACTGCATGATCTTTGTATCAGTCATGCATATACTGAATTTCACAAAGACCAGCTGACAAAAAGGAACACAGCAAATAATGGAGCAACAGTTTTAAGAAACTGCAGCCACATGGTTTCTGCAACATTATTTTTTTAATTGTATTTAATGTATATGGCAAGCAGAGAAAGGAGATCTTGCAAGACCATTCAAAGAGAGAAGCTGTGCTGCAGAAACAATGATTGATTGTTGAGATTCACAGTGCAATGAAAATATTGATGCCCTGGTATGGGTATCTGCATAAGCACAATGCAATTGAATTAGTACTCTGAAAAAGTTGCTTGAAAAAAGTTTGGTTTTCCTCAGATGGGATGTGATAACCAGCTATCTTCCTTGGGTTTAGTACTGTGAAGTAAAATGCTTTGCTGTTCATTATCTAGCGTCACAACTTCTGTTTTACTTACCACACCATTTTAATGTGATTCACAATGCAAAATGTTGCATGTCACAGATGGCTGAAATCTGGTATTCCACTAACAGTTCCATTAAGACTCTTGTTGATTTAAATAATTGATTGTACATTATGTTCCAGTGGGCTTTGAAAGCCAACATGGTCAGTTGCTACATCTCAGCTAGGGAACAGTGCCTTCCAGCTATGGGCTTGTAACTTAATTACTTTTGAGCATGTGCTGAGGCTTCAGTTATTCTTCTAAAAGGGAAAGAAGGCTCATCCAGTGACTTAATGAGATTGCAGAATTAGTCCTTGTCAGAAACCTCCAAGGAATCAATCTGAGGCTTGTCAACCTCAGAGAGCTTCAGTTTGGTCCTAACTAAACACAGAGACCCGCTCATCGCTGGGAAAAAAGGCCCCACTCTACTACAATTTAAGTAATTCTTCCCCTTGCACCATGATTCAGCATTATCTTCCTAGCCTCCAAAGATAGAAATGAGCAGGGCATCGTATTGTATCGTACGAGAAGTATCATCTCAGACAGATGTGTAGGTTTTATTCAAAAAATAAAATGTTTTCTTTCCCTAATCAGTCTTATGTATTTCATGTATTATTATTTGGTTTGTTCCACTGAACATCACTGTTGATTAACTGGGAAACATCCTTCTGGAGCTTGATACAATGCTTCATAGTTTTGTGTATTACTAATTGCGGTAAAAATATGATGAGTCTCAAAATCTATGGATGAAATTATTCACAGACCAAAAGCATACAAACTGTACTGTATAAGTGCAAGGCACCCTTGTTTAATGTTATTTACCTTTTTCTTCATGAAAACATACTGAAAAATGTGGGCTTACAAGCTGCTGCACTGGATATGTCATTGTTATGCAACTCTTCAAAATAAAGGTGACTGAAAACCCTTAAACCAGGCTGCTGCTGAATTAAGTTCTCCTTACTTTAGAGATTCTTCTTTTTTCCCCCTGTAATTTACATATCTACTTCCAGTGCATTTGCAAAAGCCATTAAATATTTAATTTGTATTTGATTCTTTTCTCATGGCTGGAGTTCATCAGCTACCCTTCCTTGGAGTAGGGTACTAATGCTGACACACAACATGCATTTAAGGAACACTCCTGTAGGCTTATTACTGGAATGTGAGCAATTATTAACAAACCATAAGTCCAGTTTTCCCTTTGTTTTAATGTAATTTGGGCTCAATTACATGAAACTAAGATGAACAGGTCATTAAATTTGCTACTCTATTGATTCTAGTTTTAGCTGAGCTATGTTCATTTTTTATTTGAGCTCATTTTCTTTGGTTTGAACTTTGACTGTGTTATTTGATTGAAACTTATCTTTCATGGAAACAAATAAGAGGATGAGGCCTTATATTCCTGCATACATCCCTAAATTCAATATACCATTAACTTTTTCAGGGCATTTTTTCTCTTTCAGGGTACTGTGCCATGGCTGCAGAGTTTACAAAACCTTGTGAGTCTCTAGGACCCTGCTCTTCTATATTTATGGTTATGACCTGAAAAGGGGCTGCTGTTAGGAAGAAAGACCCAAAGAGCAGTCACATGCACAGGATGGTGGGAATGAGCCAGAGACCCTTTTCGCACAGGGGACCTGTGTGGGCAAAGATCCTTTGAGCTTACAGCTGGTGGGACAGCATCACTAGGAGCAGAGGATGGCACACAGCATCTGGTCAGTCCTGGATAATCCAGCTGAGGGCAACATCTCTGGTGCTGATTTTGGGCTCTTCCCCAGAGCTTCAAAGATCGTGGGGCTTCTTTGGTACTGTATGACTATGGAAAGAGCCACTGCAACTTCCAGTATATCTCCAAAGGCTTTGGTGGGTGTAGGAAGACAAGAGTTAATTGGGGAGGCAAAGCCCTGATACTGTGCCCATCCCAGCCTACTAGGTCTAACTTGCTAGAAAGGCTCCTGAAATCACCAATTGCAGTCTCCAGGTCTGTGTGTGACATTGCTGAGAGTTTAAACAGGATGGATAAAAAAATTGACAAACCAAGCATCTCTAACAAGGTACAAACGTATATTATGCCCCCTGAAACTGCCACCATTGCATGCTAGTGTTTAGCAATTGAAAAGAAGTGATCCAAATGCATTTCTCAGCTAGCTTTCTCAAACAAGAAGATTCTTAAAAGAACTACATCATTTCTTACCATAGAAAGGAGTAGCCCTTCTGGGAAGGAGGGCCTGACACTTCATCTTTTCTCTAAATGGAGGAAATGACTGCCTGTTTAAGATAATTACACACAATGTCTTTTCCACTACCATGAAATATGACTGTTCATGATGTATGTGCCAGATAGGAATTTATAAATAAACACTTCTCAAATAAATCACTCTGTGGCCATTTGAAGTTCCATCTTTATCACTGCAATGACAGGCTGGGTATGAACCTGCTGCCCAGAAGGGAGTAGTCTGGCTATGTGTAATCCTTCAACACTTTTCAGTCAACTTACCATACCCTTGGACCTGTGCAGGAAGTGCCTGTATCCTTTTGAGAAAGGTCAGAAAGCCTAATATGTCATTCTGATCATCTTTGCTTATCTAACCTAAAAGGTACTAGAATTCAACCAAGTTTTAGCCTTCAAGGTGTCACAGCATCTAGTGATTGCAAGAGGAGATAAGGACTACATGGGGTTTTCTTGGATGGTACTAGAGGTGGAGACAGCAGGAAAAGACATTCCACATCTCCTGGACCCTAGTTGTGCCGTTTCCAGAAAAAAATCATGACTAAAGGAAGAAGGGACATGCAGGAAGGTGGTGCTGTTACTGTTGACTGGCCATGCTGCTGCACCCTGAAGCTTAAGTCTTTTAGGCAGGGAGAAAAGGGGATTGAGTGCTCCCAAATTCTTGCTGAGCACTCTATTAATCTGCTGCATAGATGGCTAGTTCAATTATTAAACTGGTATACGAAAAGAGGTTCTCCATTTTTAAACTGCAAAATCTCTCTTCACTTCATTTGATGCTTTGAACAGAAGAATAGAGCTACTGCCTTTGTGGGTTCATGCTTTCCATCCAGAGCTGGCAAAGATAGCTAACTCCCAGAAGGGACCAGGATTTCACCTGTTTCTTCTGGCATCTCCATCTCTCACCTTGCATGGCACAGATATGTGTGGCATGCCAGTAGGTCTTGGCTGCACTGCAGTGTGTGAGCAGTCACTTTCCTCTTTCAAGACTCCAGGTGCTTTGCTGTGTCTTAACTCTAAGCTTCATAGCAGGAGTCAACATCCAGACAATATTCAGCAGTTCTATATAAAAGTGATGCTTTTATGTTAGTATCACCAAATATAATGGAATTGCATAGAGACTTACCTTTGCAGACAAAACTTGCATTTTGTATGTTTCGAAGAAGGAAAGCGAATAAAAGGAAAGTGAGCAAGCAGTGACAATAGCCAAAAAAGGACATTCAAATCAAAGGGCACACCTGAGAACGTCAGACATAGAAAGGAACCTCTCCCAGTTTTCTGTCACTTTTTCAGAGATGTCACTTCAGGTGACTCACTGGAACAAGCCAAAAGCACCTGCCTGATTTTCAGGACTCCACCGTTTCCAAGTTCCTTTTCTCTCACTCTACTGCATGTTTTTTCTCTTTGCATAGAGAACTACAGCAGTATGTAATGAGCCATGTTTCTCATCTACTACTAGCCCTAGGAACCCTATTGATCTCATCAGTGTTAAATTAGCCTTGATAGCGATATGGTATTTTCGACACTACTAGGCTGCAATGCTGCCACCTTCTAAACAAGCCATAGGCTTTGTTTCAAATGAACACAGCAACTGATTAATCAATACTGAAAGGTTATCAAAAACTGCCTACTGATAGCAGGCTTTCACAATGCCCAAGGACTTTTTTATTCCTCTCAGTTATACAAAAAGACATGGGCTTTTTTAGTGCTTTTACTGCCTTCTTCTGGAGCCTGGCTTTCTCCCTAAGGCAGCCCACACTCCTCTCACAGTTTCTTCTGACTGTGGTGGAATTTCCCTCATTGCTTTGTCCAGAGGGATGACAATCTGGTCCTGCTTTCAAATGGAAACCAAAGTGGGCCAACTGCTTCTCAAGGTCTCACTGAAACATCTACGTATGGTTGGCACGCACAGAGTTTTCACCGCTCTTTGAAGGAGTCTCAGTTTCTGGAGTGCTGATTGCCTGCTTGCAGAGAGCAGGCTGTTGAGGGATAAAACTCCTTTGAGGACCTGCCAAAATAAACATGACCATAGGATATTTCCACCTTCTACTGGAGATACTCAAAAGTTTGTTTGGTTGTGTGATAAAAAAAGGCTTGCAAAAGGAGCAGAGAGGCCCAAGAGTGTGTGAAACCCATTAAGCCCATGAGGCCTGGTGGAATCCTCTGCCCATGTCTCTTCTGGGTGTCACTAAGAGCAGCCATTCCATGATCGGGGCAAGACTCCTAAAGATGAGTCTATGTCAGAGGCTCTGCACAGGTCACTTGAAAGTTGGGGAGTTACTGATTGCAGGAACTTGATTCTATATAGGAGAAGAGCATTTTGGATGGGATATTTAAAGAAGGGAACAAAGGTGGTGAAAGGAAGGGATCAAGTGGTGCTGGGGAGAAACTAGCATAGGAAAACAGGGGGAACATGGGATAAAAGGGTCTGGTGGCCTTTGAGTGCTACTCTGTCTGTGTGTCCAGCCGTATTTGTGCCAGCCAGGACAACCTCTCCTGTCTTCCCTTTAAATTCTGTTTCTGATGATTTTCCTAGAACTGCTAAGTGCCCACCTTTCCATGGGGCTGGAACCCTGGGGCCAGCACCAGAGGCATAAGGGCTTGGAGGTTAGGGGGTGCATATGCAGGGATACAACCACAGACGGAAAGAGCCCTGTGAGAAGATGAAGGGCTCATAAGGCAAGAGTCAGGGTGGACCCTGGAGAGAGCCAGGGCTCTGTCAGCTGGTGGCTGGGAGGCCCCAGTTGTGTGTGGTGGAGTGTGTGTGTGTCTGTCCTGCCTGTTGTAGTTCCCCCACTACCATACAATATGAATCACTGACATGCTTCATCGAGAATGAGTGGATGCCCCTGCAGGCTAATTGGTAAAGCAGTCTGATACAGAGGAGGAGTTGTGTTCTGGCCTTCACTCTAATGAGTGTTTAAGTACATAGTATAAATCAAAGAGGCTTGGAGGAGAAAAGGTCCCTTTAGCCCACACAGCGCTAGTAGATAGAAGCTGGGGATTATCTGAAATATCCATTTCCCTTCATTTTAAATAAACAAGTGTTGATTTAAAAAGAGAATCCATGAAAATGAAATCTTACCTTTAAAAAGGTCTGAAGAAAATGTTAACTTTCTTCCAGATTGCCAGGGCTTTTAAATAAAGGTTTGATTGCTCTTATACTTTATAACATTTATACTTCATAACATTTATACTTCATAACATTAAGTACCTAACTGCAGAAGAGGTTTGATATTCTGCATCCCAAGCAATATAAGGTGTGTTCTCATAGCCCAGATGATCTGGCATGGGTTTCTTACCTCTCCTCAGAATCCTGGGCATACTCTCTGAAAAAAATTCCTAAAAATTCCCTGTTTTATCACCTTACTCTCCCTCTGTGTTGATCCACAGCACCAAAGGGGCATTTGTGAACCTGCAGGAAAGGGTGTGTCTGCAAAGGTGCCTTTGGCTTTCAGCTGCACATGGGTTCAGTCCGCTCCAAAGGGGGGAAATAGGCTTTTTCCAGAGAACAACTTACATCACCCATAATCATAGAATCATAGAATGGCATGTTTACTTTCTACTAGATTGCTAATCCTTTCTACAAGATTTGCTTTAAGAATAAAATCAGTGTTTCCCAGCATTTCTCACTGAAAGGAAATATTAGAGAAAAAATTTCAGCTTCTCTTGTTTGCACACTGGGCTGAAGTTTGGTTGATTCTTTCCTTGTTGAATCTGGTCCTAAAATGTGCTGAAGGATTCCTTCCACCATGCAGAAATGTAATACATAATATATAGCATATATTATTAATGTAATATATAGTATATAACATATTTTTAAAATATTTAATAAATTGTAAGAGGTATGATACGTGATAAATTATATATTCATACTTGATGTAACAGGAGACACAATACAAATCATACATTTTATACTATCTATCATGTTCTATTTTATATAATTTAATATATATCGTATATTTATGTATCATTTATATGTCAATAACTTCAAGTTGTGGAGATTTCCGCTTTGATATTTCCTTTAATTTTTGACATTTGAAAAGTATCCTCTAGGGAAACAAAGCCATGAGGTCAATCAGAGTCAAGAATCGTGGAGTTGTTTTCACTTAGAATAAAGCAAAGCTTTATTGGGATGAGGAAACAATTGATCTATTAAGGCATTCTGTGTCTGTTGCTGCGCTGCTGTCACACAAATTACAGCCTTTATTGCACCACCACCACCAGAGCTTCCCTGTTTACACAAACGAGCAAGCACCTGGCCCTCTGTGCATACATTTCATAGCCTGCCCCTACCTATTGACTACAGCTTTAAGGTAAAATCACACATTTCTGGAGAAGTTTTAAGCCCTCTTCTGCCAATGAGCCCTCTGCAAGGTTGTCCTGTGCAAACAGCAAACCCATATGGCACCCACAGGGTGTCCTGTGTTTATTATACTGTTAGGAGCGTAAAGGGAAAATTTGCTTCATGAGGTCCTGTTCCCTCTGCTAGCTGGTAGTATTCCTTGCTCACTACTTCCCAAGAAACAATATCTGAGAAAAAGGTGAAGATGGATTTTGCTTCAAGAAAAAACAGCCATAAAAATTTCCCAAACATTGTGTCAACTTCAAACTTCATGAAACATTGTTTCGAACAGTGGAGAGAACTGGCAAGAAGTTTCCTGAGAGAGAAGAAAATGGTCCTCTGCATCAGTGTTTGCAACTCTGGTCTCCTGAAATTAAAAAACAAAACAAAACAAACAAACAAACAAAAAACAAAAACACAAACAAAACACCAAACCAAAAGAACCACCAAACCAACAAAAACAAATAAATGAACAAAACAACTCTCACACACATCTTATATAGTTTGGAAGCACTTTTTAATGAAAAACAACATATATAAAAATTTAAGCTTAGCATTATCACTTTACAAAAGTGGAGGAATTTTAAAGCTGAATCAATATTATTTTGAAAGCTGCCATTTAATTAGTCTCAGTTGATTAAACAGACATTTGATTTGATAGCATGCAGCCTACTGGGATTAAAGGGCAGTAATATCTAGATATAATTTCTGGTAACAGTTTTGCCCACATCTGTGTTATAAGCACTTCTGCAGATGGCAGCAAGAAAATTAATCTGTGGGAGGTCCGTGAATTTACCTTTTCAAATGACATATGACACAGCATTCCTCCACCTTATCTAAGAAGTGGTTTGACTGCCTTGTGTTCCTGTCCTCTTTGTCCAGCAAGACTTCTAAAACAAGAGCTCTTGGTCCAAGCAGTGCAGTGAGTCAAGTCACTAAAAGGATAACTTTAATATCCTATGGATTATAGCCTTGTGATGCATGAAATAGATTCAACTTCTACCATCACTCCAATGCAACTTTTTGCAATAAACACTGCTTAAAAATAATGATGAGGTTATCAAATACGTTATGCTTGAAAAGACCACCAAGACCTTCAGACATGGCTATGATGTTCAGTTACCCAATGGTAGAATATGGAAGAAGATTTAACTTTGAGTAAATGAGAGGGTGAAAAGATTCTTTAGCACATTTTCCCTAAAACGCAAACTTTAGTTTTACCTGCCTCATGCTCTTAGAAAGAAAAACACCCTGTTTTCATTTGTGCCAGAGGCTTTTCAAGTTTAATATGTGGTAGCAGCTGGGAAAATCCAAAAATGCAGCTGCAACAATTTATAAATTAGTGCAGTCCCCAGTGAAATAAAAGTCAAATGATTTAATACCAAACTACTATTTGAAAAGTTACCTTACATAAAAAGCTAAAACACTGTAAGAATGCTCTCTGGCACAGCCTGCTTGCATCCCACATGTGACATAAAAGGTGGGGTTTGGAGACTTGATCTTTAAATCTTTTTTTAAATCTCCTTTTTTCAAACTTTTTTAACCAGCAGCCTAGCAATGGTGCCATTTGGCCAGAGCCTGAGTGTGCACTGTGGTCTTTGCATGAGTCAAACTTCCTCTCATTTCAGCAGGAGTTTTACCTGAATATGAAACACAGTGTCATCTTGGGCCCTGCTTTGGGAGATAAGCAATTTTTATAGACTACTATATACATTCCTAGGTTAAAATAACTAGATCACAATTCCAACAGATGTTTGATTATGGAGGCTGGAAATTTAACATCCATGCCAAGTAGACATGAACTAAATTAGTAGAGAATAAATGCTTCGAACTTAACAATTTCCTTTTAACATAAAAGGAAATTGTTCTAGGAAATCTAGGTTGTCACTGGCACATAGTAAGTGCCTGAGAGGTGGAATTATTCTAAATATAACCTTACCATGAGGCTATTCAGAGCATAATTTAGAGTGTTAATCCTGAAATCAGCTAAAGGTCCTCTCCAACAGGTTTCAGAGAAGGGAATTTTTCATTCATTTGGCCATTGGGGCACAAAACCAATTACAAACCTGAGGAACACATACTTGCAATTCTAAAGTCCAAAGTCAAGGCTGAGATTTCACTCTCAAGTCTTTCCTTTCTCTAAGAGAGTTCTCCGCACTGCCTTCACTACTCTTACATGTTTCAGTTGAGTTTTTGGGACCCAAATGCCTTCATAGCAGCTACCATAGTTGCCAAAGGCAAGGAAACGCAACGCAATTTCATACATCAGTCTCAAGATTTGCTCAACGCAGTACCCAAAGGGACCCAGGAGAAAGTTCTGCCTTAAGAGGTGCACAGGATAGAGATAATAGAATCATAGAATCATAGAATCATAGAATGGTTTGGGTTGGAAGGGACCTTAAAGACTGTTTAGTTTCAACCCCTCTGCCATGGGCAGGAACATCTTCCACTAGACCAGGTTTCTCAGAGTCCCATCCAACATGGTCTTGAACACTTCCAGGGATGAGGCATCCACTGCTTCTCTGGGCAACCTCTTCCAGTGCTGCACCCGCCTCACAATAAGGACGTTTTTTCCTCATGCCTAGTCTAAACCTTCCCTCTTCCAGTTCAAAACCATTCCCCCTTGTCCTGTCACTACATACTCTTTCTGCCTGGCACAACAGCTGTGACCACAGAAGTGACATTGTCAATTTAAAGCTGAATAATGTCTGGGAATAAAAATACATCACATCTGTTTCAAAAGTAAAGGTGGAAGTATTGTAGTGGGGTTTTGATTTTCCACATTCTTACCTTTACAATTGTGGGAGAGGCAACTAAGATATTATTTCCATAAGATTCGAAGAGTCTCTGATACTGTTGGCCCATTTTCTACTTTTTGCTGGTGGAACTGTAAGGCCAAGGCAGAGTGTCACAAATGCACTTCTGTTTCAAAGCTTTGGCATGTGAGCTCACCATCTTCTGTTATGCAAACACCTAGAATAATTTTATGGAGGAGGAAATGTAAGTAATTTCTCAAATCTCTAGTGAATGTAATATTGTGGGTTCAAGGTAAGCCACAGACTTTCTTCAATCCCCTTCCTGACAGCTGTTGCACGTATCTCCCAGTCAGTTTTTTAGCAGTGCAGATTTATTATGCACATTATAGGGAGGGAGAGGCTTTGCATACTGGAAAACTAAAGGTACTGAAAGGCTGCAGTGTAAAAGAGGATATCCTGAGAAATGGCAAAGAGCAAAAAGGGCAAAGATTATCATCCCCAAGGCTACTTGCCTTAAAGATGGAAATACCTTACAGATTTTCAGTCAAAGGAAATTAATGAAAATTAGTAAGATAAAGAGAGAGAAAGACAGGGAAAGAGAGCCCTGCACAAAACCTCATAATAAAACTAACACAAAACAAACAAACAAAAATCACAACTAAAAAATTTACAATAATCCATTTGATGGCATCCTTGTTTTATCAGTTCACATGCAGCCACTGGAGAAAGAGAATATGCACTGCAACAGTTCAATTCCAGGACAGGAATTGCCTTGCTGTCCAACACGCATCATCCTTTCAGATGTGCTCTCACTAGTTACCTGCACCAGCACTATGAAACCAGCAGAAGTATCAGCCTACTCCAGGCTAAAAGTCTTGCAGTGTTTAACTTTCTGTTTGATTAAAGTACCATTGAACAGACTGACATTCAAAGAGGTATGTGAGCAGTAATGTCTGATTACTCTGCTAGCTAAACACTGTCTACCACAACTCTGCAACTCTACTTTAGTTACCCAACTGAGTCGGTAGTTGAGCTGTATTGCCAGCTAGTCTTCCATCAAATGATTGCTGAGCCTGAGTGAAAGACTGGTGGGCACAGACACCCAACTGGTTGTCTGTGGAAGTCAGCAGAAGGAAAGCCTCAGATCGCTCACACTGTAACTAGTAGATTGCTGTATCACCTCAGCACAGAGAGACACTAAATCATGAGACGTCAGGGACATTACACTGATGCCTGTTAACTCCCTTCTTTGATTGTCCAAGGCTTACTTAATGAGCATCAATATGTCTAGCTGACATATTTATAGCTTGGGCTCCGAAGTAATGTGTCACAGTGATAGTCCCAACAGACATCTAGAACACTGCTTGCTATTATTCTGGAAATCCTAACTCTGCCTGTGGTTACATGACAATGTACCTACTTGACCACCTTGTATCACCCAGCACTGACAGAGGGTTTGCTGGAATCAGGTAGCAATGCTCACCTGTGTTTGGTTTGGTTTGGTTTGGTTTTTTCTCACTGATAAGGGTACTTATGTGCATAACCGGAAAACAAAGGGAGAGAACTGAGCAAGAAGATACCCTTTCTCACCAGCATACTTGCAGTCACAGCTGGTTGTTTTAGGTCCAGATGGATATGCAGACCCAACATAGAGTGCTGGGAGAGCTGAGCACTCACTGAATTGATGTGAGATTCACCGCGACAGAAATATTTACATCTTAGACCTACATCTGCATGACCTCCTTAGTAGGGCAGATAACCATCTTTAGAGAACATCCTTTTGAAATACTCTTCACCATATATCCAACAGGCCTATGTCTAAAAAGTATGATAAGAATGAATGTTAGTTCATACCTGGGTACCCATATCCAAGACAGTCTTAGTGACAGTAACTAATGTGATGAGTTTCCACAGGATTTAGGCAGCAAGTGGCTAAGCCTAGTGAAAACTCTAGACAGAAAGGGTAAGTTGAGGAGAGAATCAATAACTAAGAAATCATTTATCTGAAATGTCAGTAAAGTAGGGATTCTGACACTTGAACACTTATGCTATGGGATTAAAAATAACAATGAGTATATTGTTAATGGTTAAATATAAGTGCAACAATCCACTGTCTAAATTCTTAGTTATGCCTGATAATAAAAACATTGGAAAAAATAGTAAGTCATGACTTGCATCACCATTTCAGGCAATGGTAAGGAATGGAAAGACTTTTCCACTTGGGCCAGAATAAGGATGGCATCTGCTGTACAGAAATATAGTACAATACATTACTGTACATGAGTGTAGCCGAGGCAGCTACTTTCTGAAGGAGTTAGGCAAACCCAAGCCTGTTTTACTGGTGAAAAACAGTTCTGACACCACAGCAACACAAAACTGCACTACCAGGGAGCTCAACATAGGCAAGGCAGAGCCTCTTTTGTGGTGAGCCCTGAGAAATGCTGAGATGCCCATCCTACAGATGCAAATATGAGGCAGCACAAAGAGATGGTGAATTCTTTGTGGTCTGCAATGTTGATGCACAAGGCCCCTGTCTGTTTTACGTGGATGACAGTTGGGACAGTAGTTTCCAGATGAGGTATGTTGTAAAGTGTCAGAAAATATGGTGCAACAACCACCCTCCTACCAACTTGTCCACCCCCTTGGATTTTTGTACAGAGGACCATCATTCAGGACATACTTGCATTCAATCTAATAATCAGAAGCACCAATTTTACTTTGTCATGTCCTTGAGAAGTAATGTAATAAACTGCAAACAAAATAAACACCCTTCCTTTGGAAAATGCAATTTGGACATCATATCCAAATGAATAAATCATTCCTGAAAGGCAGAAGCAATATTACTGTTGAATTAGTGCTGGATGTTCTTTTGTTAAATTGTATACAATCAAAGCAAGGTGCCAAACTACCAACTAACTGTCTGGAGGTCGATTTTTAAATTCACGGATGAGCTAATGCATTTGTGGCAGTGATCATAAAGGGAGGAGTTCACCTTGCATTAGCTTTGACTCATAACTATAAATCCAGAATGTTACCAGAAATAAATGTCCTATTTCTTGTCATTGATCTGCAAGCCATAATTTAAACATTTACATATCCTAATGGTGAGCCTTCCAATTGTCTGAAACATCTGTCTCCAGGGAATGCTCACCATGACAAGAGGGACTGTGAAAATAAGAGTATCTTCAGTAAAAATTGGGAACTTTTGGCATTTTTAGGTTTATCGAAAGCTTCATAAGTCAAGGAGAGTCAAACCTGAATGATAAAAGGGTATTTATAGAGGTTAAATGAGGACATAACAGCAGCAAAATAAGTATACACTAGATTATAGTGTTGGTGAGCAAAAGAAATTAGAAGTGAAAGAATTTTGTGTGACTATTAAGTAAAATGCTGTAGGAATTGCTATAATTAACTCATATATTGTCTTATCTTTCATTTGGGCTAATATTCTTACAAGTGTGTCATGCATTACTAGAAAAATCAGAGAAATGTTATTCTGCTTGAAATAGTGTTATATATTTCCCTGAAACTGATATTTTAAAATCAATACATATGGGAAATGAATGAGTCACCAGCTATGAAAAGATGCACTCATTCAGAAGTGAAGTACATGGCAAATTTAAAGGAAGTGTTTTCAAGGCTGTAGTATGAACACACATCACTCGTAGGGGAGATGGAAGACTGCATAAATTAATTTCCAGATATATTTGCAATATTTCATAAGTGCACAAGCAAACTTCTTGATGGTTTCTTGTGAAGCACTCCCTTTCCTAAAGTCAGGAGGTTTCTGTCAGATAGCTAATTAAAATAGGGCAGTAAGTCCAAACACCAGAGCAAAGTATTTGAATACTGATGTGAGTCTTGAGACCTCTTGAATTTTATCATTTTTAATTTAACTGGTTTTTCAGACCACAGTTCAGAAAGCTGTTGGAGCAATAACATTGAGAAAGCCTGCAAGACGTTCATTGCATTATTATAGTGAATTTTAAATCTTATAGTTTTTATATGAATTAGAATATTTACTACTCCTTATAATTTCATTTTGCATATAATCTGCAGTAGAAGTGTGCTGAATTCTGCCAAGGCTTTTAAATGTGTCTAATAAATAGATGATAGAATTTTGGAAGTGTCACGGAATTCAATAAGGTTTTGTGGTGTTTCCTCATGACACCAGTTATGAACATCAGTGCCGCAGGTCCAATGCCAATCTGATTTCATTTTTTCAGTTTGCCTTTTGTAGCAGTGGAAAAATCAGTAGAGCAAATCTCTATTTTCTTGTTAAGATATATCTTTGACCCATAAGCCTTTAATAGCCTGCAATTTTTAGTCAAATACTTTTTAATGATTTCTGGTTTGCTCCATCTTTCGTATGGTTCTTTGCAAACAAAAAAATGAAGAAATGTCCATGTATGCAATGATGCTTCAATAGTCCAAATGGCCCTAGTGTATATGTAAATGCCTCTCATGGTGTCTTCAGAGGTAAATTCAGTGTGTTTACATTCTCTGTTAAACTGAGTAATATTTGCATAATTTTTATATCAGAGGAAGGAATAAATCACTGTCTGCTCTTACCTTCTAGGCAAATATGCTCCAGGGGCACTCCCTTGGTCGTGGTCTTGGAGAGCCCTGGAGGCTGGGAACCTGCAAGAGCATGCCCTTGTCCTTCCTCATCCCCACGTCTGGGCTCCACCTGATGAAAACTCAACTACAAGAAACAATGGGAGCTCTGGGGACACAGATGTCATCCACGTTATCCTGGGGCCAGGAAACCCCATCCAGGTTGAGGAAGCACTCCTGAGACTCAGATTTCCAGCAGAGTCAGCAGAAGCATTTATCAGAGGAAAAGATACTCAGTTCCTAGCAGGAAAGGTCAAGTTCATGCTGACATTGACTCAAGCATCACTGCTGGCCATGTTTGCAACTAGTACATTACACATTGATGTATTTTTGCAACACTTGTGTTTATATTTCCTTGGAAAGTTTTACGATCTCAGCATGGCTTTAAGGGAAACAGGGGTTTCAGTCCTTTTGGTTTGATCAATTATTTGGTGAATAAAGGAAAATTTCCAACCTTGGCTGTTAGCTATAAGGAAAGAAAATATCTTTGATTGTTACTTGATGTCTTTGTTAATAATTTTTAGGTTTTTATATATCGTATAGAATTGAGTATTACATCTTTATGCAGGAAAAGCTTGATCCTGTTTTATAAAAGATTATGTGCCCTTTTCCATTGCTTTGGAAGGGATTGCTTCATATTTCCTAAAACATAAATTCTTGTCTGGGACTACTGAAAAAATTCGACAGCAGAGAGTTGAGGCTGAGGTTGCCCTGAAGTAGACTTCATAGGAGTTTTAGATGTCTAGAACTTCTTTAAAACCAAAATGTGGAGTTTTGACTCTCTTCTGATCTCCGTTTTCTGGCACAGTAGCTAATAAAGCTCTTCTTATTCTTCTTTTCCCTATAACTCTCCAGAGAGCTCTATCAATCTTTTAAAACTGTAACTTCAGTGTTTTATCTATCATTTCATAATGCAAGAAAAAAAATTGACTTTTATCACTTTTAAGTTTACCACCATTTATTTCATTGGCAGTCCTTCTTCTAGTTACGAGACCAAGAGGAGAAAAGCTCCTTATCCATCATCCTTAGACTACCATTATTTTGAACATATTTATAATTTCTTTCCTTGTCTGGCATCAAGATTAGGTGTGGTGCCTCAGTGCCTTGTCTTACCAGGTGCTGAATGTCTCCAAACTGTTCCATGACATCCTGACAGGAGCCTTAAATATTAAAAAATGTAGAGTCCACAACCACCAAAATTAATTACTTTTGGACAAATGACACAACAGTAAAGTTTCAGGCTTTATACTTTTCAGGCATTGTAAGTTTCTAACTACTACTATTACTCTCTGGAGTCACATAAGACTACCTTCCTTGTGGCAATTAAATCTCTTTCTATGAAGGGAATAAAAAAAAAATAGAATCGGGCTTAGTTCTAAAAACACACAATATTACTGCAAAAACAACAATAGGGTTCCCAGGGCACTCTTTTTTGTACAGTTGTCAGACACAGGTACACAACTACATCACTGTCCATGAAGGCTCATGAAGTGACAGAAAGGTCAGAGATGATGCTATGTCTGGCATGAAGTAACTGTCCTAGTTCAGCAAGCCGGGACCGGTTTATAACTTTGTGGGTGTGCCCAAAGCTGTGTATTCTAAAACCCTCTATATAATTTCTCATGAACTGTTAACAATGGACCATTTGCAGCAGCTGCCCAGGGCACACCTGACCCCTCAGGGTGTAAGCTGGGTGTTAAAGAAGCCTGTGAGATAAGAGCTGTGATGACTCCCCCCAGGAAGTCGTTAGCACCTCCACACCCAGCCTGAAGGGGCGTGTCTGCTAATGGGCCATCAGCGATTCCAAAAATACCCCATGACTCACAGAGTCAGATCATCCATTGTGGAACTCCCCACCCTGGGGGAGGTACTGGGCAGTCCCACTTGAACCAGAGGATATATAATCATGGGGGTTTGGGGCCTGGAAAACCACTTGGCAGATCCATAGTAGGACTAGAACCTTGACAGGTGGAAAACAACACTCTCGACCAGACTGTGATCATCATCTGCACCAACAGGTTTTTCACCTCATTTTGCTTTGGACTCAGGGGAACCACTTGGGGCTCAGCACAGGGGCTAACAAACCCCATTGTGTTTGTGCCCCACGGTTATGGGTTGTACTTCTGGGGTTTGTGTGTTAAACAAAATTTCTCTTTGTGCCATTGCATTTATTGTAATATTTTTATTAAATTATAACTCTGATTTTAATCTCTTTTGTGTTGTGTTTGTTTCTCCTTCCAGTTTACCTTTAAACCAGCACAGTAACACATGGCTGTTCCTGTTAACATTTCATACCTGTTTCCAGCTGAGAGTGCTGAAACAGGAAACCAAACATGGAATCACAGTTAAGAGTAACACAGAATTCAAAGGACCTCCAGCAATAAAAGTGGCCCAGAAATCCAAATAGCACAAATTATAAACAAGATCATTGCATCAGATTTTAACTCAGACAAAAACACCTGGGCCAGGTGCATGCCTTACATGTGTTCATGTCAACTTCACTAAGACTGCTGAAAGTTAAAACTCAACAGCAAATGCTCTTTTGAGCACTGACTGTGTTGTTGCAGGGAGTCATTTCCTCCCCAAAATCTTTGAAAAGGAGTTTTCAGGAGATGCCTGAAGTCAGCTGGTCCTTTTTTCTCCAGAAACTCCTATATGGAAAGAGAGACGTCAATCAGACTATTTTGGCTTGTTAGGTTTTCCTTCAAGTAGTTCATGTTTCTGTCAGTGATTGTAGCTCAGGGCATGTGGATGCACCCAGTTAAGAGACAGGGAAACACTATATTACACCATCCCTGTTGCTGCAGATGATGAGTGAACCTGAGAAGTCATGGAGCAAAACTGAATGGCCTAAAATAGGAGCTCATCATCAGCTGCTAAGGGACTTAAGAGAAACCATTCCAAAAGGGTTACATTGCTGAACATGAATGCCTGAAGATCTGTTCTTTTGTCTCTGTTTTCTCTTCCATGTCCTCTAGCAGAACTGGATGGAATTGCACTGTTTATTTCCAGGGCAGGTTTACCAGACAGGCGGGGGTGGGGGGAAATGATCAAAATTAATCATACCAATGGTTCCTCTCATCACTCCTGGCTGCCCACAGAAGTTTCCACTTCAGCTAAGGATGTTAATTGTACTTCTCCTGCCCTCTTAACACATCCATTTTAGGTGAGGAGAAAAAAATAATCTAGAGTATTTTTTAGCTACCTGGTAATAAATTCTCTCTCCTTTTACTGTTATGCGATTGAACTCCTTCACAGTTTATGATATAACTTGATTTATGGTATTCATAATGTCACTAAATAGATCTGCAGCTCTGACCTATGAATACTGAAGTATGTGGCTTCTTCATTTATAAATGGAGTTGGTGATGAGAGCAAATTGGATAAAATGTTGTGGGCTGCAGGAGGTGTGAACTGAAACACTATCACTCTGCCTTACTAATCTAAACTTCATATTTATCACTTTGCTAGAGAGAAGTCTCCTCCCTTCGTGTTATCTGCATTGCAAAGCTTTTAAATTGTTAATGTTTCCCCTGAACAGTCCTACTGTCCCCTGATTTACTGTGAGAGAAGATGAGGAGGTATGAAGAATGTAAAAGCTGGCCAGTGTCGACAGTCTTCGCATTAATTTGAATAGGGAGAAGGAAGCCACACATAAAAAGGTACTTTCAGAGACTTATTTCAAACTTTGGCAAGGAAGAGTCAAGATTTACTTATGTTAGATTCTATATTCCTATCAAAAGCATGAGGAATGTCTTTATTTCCTAGAAAATGGCCATTGCGTTCATCATTTTCAGAAGTAACTTCATATTGCAGTGATGACCATTCCTTGCCTCATATTAGTTAGTAAGGGGCACTAAATATTTAAGAAATGAATAAGAGAAAAGAATGACAAGAATTCTGGCCTTATCGTATTTTTATGCCTGTTTTAAAAACCTGTGAGGAAAGGTATTATATGACAATGTGAAGGGCTGTAAAAGTCTTCCTGCTACTAGCTGAAGGAATGTCATCAATGAGTAATGCAGCCATCTCAAAGTTGTAATATTTTTTTTTATAGTAACCCGTACCATTATAGGTGTTTTTTGACTACAAATTACCTGTAGTTCTTCAAACCATCTACCAACCTTGAGCCTTTAGAAAAAGTAGGCTTATAGAAATTGGATACCATTTAGTAATCTTACGCCAGCAGCTACTGACTGGTTAAAAACATTGCACACAGTGGGAAGGCAGCTTGGCAAAATCCTGCTTTGATATATGATTTGCTCTCTTAAAAAACACTGGAACTTGACAGGCTTGACTCAAATCACTGCCATCCCTAGCAGAACTCTTAACCTCTCTCTTCTGCAGCTCCACCACACAGCAAGAGTAGCAGGATCATCAGATGCCAAATGCAAATTACTGCTCCACTGAAATGGAAACCTGCTGCAAAGAAAGCTCAGATTTGATCCAGTTTGGAAAGCACACTTGAGGACAGCTTTCAACACAGAGCTAACAAAGTCCAGGAGTGTCATATAGTCCTCAGACCATTTGCTGTAGCACAGCCACAAGTCAGGACAGAGCCAAGACATATGTGGATGAGAACATGCTACTTAAGTCATTTGGCAACTCAGTTTCTGTGTCTCCTTCTCTTCTGGAGAATCTCATAAAACTTCGATGGAAGTGAGGAAGGAACAAGATGTTACAAGCTTCTTTGAATTGTCTTGAGCTACTCTCTTGTCAAAATTAAGTTAGACAAATGTGTGGAAAGCAACTCTTAGGGCTGGGGTTTCAAAGCTTTTCAGTAGATCGTGGTTTTCCTTTGAAAGACACTTCAGAACCTACACTGTTCTCTGTTTTTTGGGTGCCATGTCAATCAAGTTCTGTATTTGCTGACTGCATGATTAGCTAGAGCTCCCCAGAACTTGCAGGTTGTATTTGGGACTTTGTTTCAGTCCCTTTCTCTTTTTTTCTCCCACATCTGCCAGAACTCTTGTAATGTCTGAGAGCAACTTAAAACTTTTATAGCAGAATAAGGCATAAAGTGAAATAGAAGGAGTCTTTTAGAGTTTAAGAGAGGCAAAAAAAAAATAGCTGAAGTGAAGTAAATCAGGGAGAATGGTATCAATTATTGTTTACAATATAGCTTTTAAATGGAAGCAGATCAGCTAACCCAGCCAAGGTTCACAGAGTGTTCTTCTCCACACAAAAGCCTGGAGTCAGAGCGTCACCTATCAGATTTTCTGGTCGAGTAAACAAAACTAGTTCACAAGTAGCAGCATTCAGAGCCATCAATGATGGAGAGATGCTTCAGGAGTTTTCTAACTCTTCCTATCTGGGGTTAAGGAACTTGTATTTGAACCTAGCAGATCTCTCTGAATTGCAAAAAAATACAAAAGTGACACTGTTGAACTCCATCCCTCTGCCTTTGAATAAATAATGCACTGCTTTAAAATAAGTTGTTTTGTCTTCCCACAATGAGAACTTAGACTTGTCAAGCCCAGGTGAGCCCAAGGGGGTAAGGCAGGTGAGGAACAGCGGTGAAGACTCTGGCAGTGGTGAAGTTTCCCAGCAAGAGGCAGAAATAACAAAACCTTCCACAGAAGAGTGTTCCTGGAATTGAAGGGTCAGAGTCATAGTTTAAACTTTTCCTGCCTTTGAAATGTCTACATCTTAAATAACATTGTCAAGTCTGTCTGGTTGTCTATGATACTGATGTTTGTCTAAAGTAGTAAATGAGATCATACCCATCAATACAGGAGAGATTGATATATCTCATTCAAATACATCGCTTGTCCAAATTGGGCACTGTGGTATTTCACATATGGTGCATTTTGAGTGGATTAATGAAACTCGAGTTTTGAGAGTTGTTTACTTCAGTGGTGCTTAAATATCTCTTAAACAGGTTCAGTAAGGAAATGGAAATCATTAAATTGGAAGATGATACACATATTCACATTACTTATAACAGTCCAAACATATATGTATAGATGATGATTTAATAATTAGATTTCTGACACATTTTAACACTGAGAAAAGCCTATGCTATGCTGATTACCTTCATTGCATTTTTACAGTTATTTAATGTGCAGAGCTAACAGCAGGGTCTATGTCTGTAAAGGCTCTTATTTCCCTTCTGGCAAGAAAGCTGAAATAGAAACAAAGTTTATCCCCATTTTGTACGTGTGTGTTGTGACACTACCTAAGCACCTTGCAAAGAAAAGCATTATTTAAATTTGATGTTTGCTGTGATATATTTATGAAGAGCCATGTCCTCTCAATTCCCTGTTAATCCTCACACCTTGTTTATGTCTGCATAAGCGGTCAACCTTTCACAGCATCCCAAAGGAATACACCTCCTTGGCCTGCAAATGGATGAAATCAAGCAAAAAAATTGCCATTCCAGGTTAAAAAAAAAAATCACAAATAGACACAATGAGAACTTCATGCCTTGTGGAATATAATTAAACTGTCAGGAGCCTCCTGCTGTGTTCATGGGATTTGATGTTTATTATAGAACATTGCTACTTAAAAACCAGTGCAGAGATAAGTGGAAACATGTTGCATAGCATGTAGACTTAAAGAAATGTCAATGCATTTATAGCAATAAAAACAAATCAAGATGAAAGAAAGGGAGAGGAGACAGAAGTCTGTGAAGTCATAAAACCAAATTGTTTGGTGGCTCTGCTCTTACTGACTACAGGTGTCCCTTCATCTTTCTGTGAAAGCCTGAACACTGGTGGGAAAGGGATGAGAGGGGCTATTGACATCCCCTAAGCAAGGTCCTGAAGGGTTTTGTCAGGAGGTACTGAGCCCCACCTGAACTGGCAGTTTGAGGCCACCTGCCTTCCTCAGGCAAGATATTTTGGTACACCTGAGATCTGTCCCAGGGGCTGCCAGAACCAGAACAGTATTGTAGGAACAGAGCCTGCTCATCTCGCATAAGAATTAGAGCTGACACAGGGGCAGGGCTGCAGCTAGGACTCCCTGTTGGCTGCATCAGCACTACAAAACTTCTTTGATTTTGGAAATGATCTTCAGCTTCTTGCCAAGTGCTGTGGTTTTATGTGTAGTTCATTGCAGATGCAAATTTCTCAAATATAATGTGGGCTGTGTTTTGGCATGAAACTCTGAGAATGCAATGTTTGTTCTGGGGCATGTTATGGGGGTAGCTGCATATTAGGAGGTGCCAAAATTGTTATGATAGCATTGAAGTAGGTTGTGCAGAGGGAGTCAAGCCTGTGACTTGAATTTTCCATGCTGTCCACTGGAAGTAGTTCTTGAGCTGGACTTCCCTCAGAAGCAAACTCAGATTTTTGTTTTCCTTTGTTTTTATTAATGGTAGCACATCAGCTTGTTCCAAAAATTATTTGCCATAAGCAAATTAGCATTTCTTCAGCATGAGCAATTATGGGATCAGTCCACCCAGGGGTGAAATGGGAACTAAATTATTAGACAGTGTAGAAGGACCGGCGATTCTGATCTGGTTTCAATAACATATTTACTACATCTTTCCATTATTTTTGCAAATATTAAAACATTCTCAGTTAACTGTTTCTTGTCCAGTAATATTGTTGAAGTAGGAGACCAAGAATTTTCACACACATCTGTAGAGTCTCCTTCAAAGAAGGCTGATAAGAAAAGACACCTATAAAACCAGCTGTGCCCTCTCTGTCTGGGCTGGCCAGTGACTTTCTGATTGTTCAGATCAGGACATCCAGCTCTCAGAAAAAAACCATCCGTGTTTAATTGACATCCTTTAATGAGGAATCAGGACAGAACCAGTGCAAGGATTGAGACTGGAGAAGGAGGACTCTTGAGGCAGTAACAACTGTGTTTTCTACCAGAGGGAAGTTCTTGAAACAGTTTCCAATTCATCAAGTCATGCAATCACTCCTATGATATTCGTGATGTAAGAATATCTTTCCTCTTTACTATGTTTTTAGCAAAAGTGATCTTAACTATTATATTTCTTCTGAGCCCAAATATTTGTTACTTTGAAACCAGGAAATACTGGGTCAAATAATGAAGCAGAAGAGCATTATTCCTTTTTACTCCGGTGTTACATACCATGCTCAGGTTGGTTCACCCTGCCAATCATTTGAACTGCATACAAATTGTTCTGTTGTTGAATGATAATATAATTAACCCAGATTAACTCTCAGGTGAAATTAATTCATAAAAACAGAAAGCAGTTAATAAGCTAGTTAATACAAATATATGAAATAATTTTGCAAAGAAAAAATTTCCTGATGTATCTATTTAAATACAGTAAAAAATGGTTCTGTGATACTTAGGCTGAGAGCTGTGCCAGCCATTTGATTGTTCCAGGGTGCTATACACTTTGTTAGAAAAGCTACACTGAAAGTGAGGGAAGAACAACCTAAGAAAGAAGAGGGTGTTTAGGAGCAACCTAGAGCCACACCTGCCTCAGTGGAGTCTATGCATAACAATGGCTGCACAGCAGCCTCCTGAGAAATGCTCAAAGAGCCTTCACAGAAACCCTCCTGCTTATCTGTGGCACAGGCATCGTCTTCAGCTGGATAATTAGAGAGCAACATGCTGGCAAAGAGTCTGTGTAATCTATATAACAATAACATTAAGGAAAAAAGTCAACATTCTGGGGACTATGCCAGTGATCAGGGCATGATAATTGCTATAATTAAAAGGAAGGCAAATATTGCAGGAAAAGTAGGTCACTCTTCAGGCTGTGTATCCCTGATGCAAATGGAAATGAAATAAAGAAGATTGTGTAATGTGATCTAAAGCAGACAAAAACACCGCTGTTCTGAGGTTGCTGAAGACCCTTCATTAAATGCCTTTGTTTTCATATGCCATACCAGCAGGAACTGTTTTCATAAATACAGTGAAGTTGTTGCAGTCAGGTACGACTGCTGGAGGAGTATGTCCTAAAATCCAGCAAACAGAGAATAATTAAGACCTATTGAGTACAAGGATGGTTTTAAGAAAGCTACAATACTGCACATTTCAGGGCTGGTGAACTTAAGCATTGGTGTTCTTCTCATAGTAGTTCCAGTCACTGAAATTTAACACATACGGCTTTGCGCTTTCAGAGATATGGATCCTCCAACCGGTATTTACTTCTGTTTGAGCCACCTGAGAACTGGCTTCTGAAGAAAGGCCAAGGCATGATAACAAGAAAACAGAAGGGTATTTGCTTGCATCCTCTTGAGCAGCACCTGAGCAGCTCACTGGGGATGATTCTGTCTTGCTGGGGATGTCACTTCTCACCCTTCTTTGCTCACTTCCCTCCCACCAGCTTTCTGCCTTGCACAGGAATTGACTAAGATTTGCAAGGAGATTGTGGTGGCCCCACAGCTCTGCTCATGTAATTTCTGTCTTCTTTTGCCCTCTCTATCTTCTCCAAAACTGTCTCACCACCTGACTTCTCTCCCTGTAAATTTAATTTTTGTCTGACTCCTATAGGCAAGTAACGTCCTCCCAAGTGCTAGCCCAGAAGCTTATAAAAGGTGTTGGATACAGACATCTGAGCCACCTCACCACTATGTTATCTACAGGAAAGTAAAATGTTTATTCTTAATCTTCTCTCTGCTTGGGTCTGTCCCTCAGGGGATTGAGTTCTCTTTGGTGATTTGTAGCTAGAATGGTGGGATTTGTGCTCATTGGGGAGTGGGGAGTTATTGTTTGCTATTTCCAACTTTTGTGGATGTGTGTTATACTGTAGTTTTCTTTTAATTTTCTCTTTTCTGTATGAATATATAAACCTGTTTTAAGTTTTCCAGTTTTTCTTTCCTCTCTTGTCTTAACGGAGCAAGGGAGACACTGACTCTGTATTAGGCAGTTGGCATTTTGCCAGCTTGTTAAAGGTTCAAACAAAGGAAGGTGGTGGTGGGAGGAGTCCTTCAGGAAATTTTTCTCACCCTACCAACACAAAGGTTTTGGGCATTGAAGTGCCAGGACTGAGAAGAAAGGAGTGGTTAAAGACTCAGAATCCAACTTAATGATGGGGCAGAGCTCGAAACACACTCCCAGCACTTGAGAAGGGGAGAAGCTCTTTCCTGGGTGCTGGCTTCACTTTGGTTTTGGGCAGCTGCTGGAAAAGAGCCACTGTTCGCTAAGCTGGTGAGAGCCCCTTCTGGCTCAGCTCTTCGTCTTTCCTCCCTCCATCTCTGGGCACCATGGCCTTCAGAGAGAGAGGAGGGTCACAGCTGCTTTGGGACACACTGCAGACTTTTTACTAGGGACAACTTTGACTGCAAGGAGATTTCTGGGAATTAACACCACTCCTCAACACCCAGCATTTCCTTCTTTTGAAAAAAGGACAAGGAGAGAGAGAAAGAGAGAGAGAGCGTCTGCTCTTCCCCCACAGGACAGGCTGTATCCTGTGCCACGTGAGTGATACACCCCCTTGTCTCTCCATCGCTGGAAAAAGACTGAGAATTCACCTCACAGCCAGCCGAGGTGTAACACTGACACTGTCCATAAATATAATTGCACCAGGAGGAGCTTACAGTTTTGGGGGGTTGGTTTTTTTGGTGCTGAGGGAGTAGTTTGCTCTGGTCTGTTTATAGTTATATCTATAGATTTATATATATAGTAGTTAAGAACAGTTATCCTTCTTATATAAATTTTCTAATTAAAGTTTGGGGTTTTTTAAATTTAATAAGGAGTGATGTGGTTATTGAGGAGGAATCCTCTCCTCTGGTTTTGGTAAACATTTTGGTTTCCCTCAAACTAAGACACTGATCCTGGTGAGCATTTAGGACAAATTGATTTACCTCTGGGACTTGTTCTCCTTATAACTCATCTCCCCCAATAAATCTCATAAATCTTAGAGTGAAATGAACACTAATAGAATTATAGTCTTTGAAAGATGACTGTTCAGAAATGTTACTACTCTAGACCTGAAAATTTAGTTATTTTCACTGCTTAGAGTTGTTTCAACAGACTAAAGCCAGGAAAACAATGAAGACCAACACACTAAAATAAGACCATGGAAAAGAACAGTTACAGGACACCAAACCTGATGTCCTTCATCACTCTGCCAGTAGAATCTCACAGGTTCCATGCAAAACCTGAGAATCCATACTGGAATTAAAAACTACCTCCAAAAGACTGAGAATATATCTACATCTCTTGGCAAATCATTTTACAGTATTGTATCCCACCATCCTAATTACATCTATTAGAATTGCATGACCTGCAGCAAGTTTTTTTTTCTCAATATTGTTTTTCCATAAGAGTATTATGTTTCAGGAAAGGTATTTACAGCAGGTGATTAAGTTGCCTTATGCTGTCCCTTTTACTGTCTAACTGCACATCATTTGCCCATATTTTGATTCACCCTTGTAACTTACCTCTGAATGCTCTACTAATTTTTGTGTCTTTGTCAACTGAGAGACACAAAGAATGACAAGACAAAATTATTTGGTTTAGGAACTTTCAGTTGATAGTCATCAACTATCACTGAGGACTGCTGTTCTGAATCCAAGTCATATCTTGTACTCCACAGCTCAGTGCTCCTCTTCTGCAACATCCCAAGCTTTCTTTAACCAGTTTTTTCCTTACTGAAATCTTCACCTTCTGAAGATAATTTGTGCTCAAGTGATCATTTTCCCTCTCAATTACACCTGACATGAATTTATTGACTTCAGATTATCCTATCATTTTTAAGATAGAGGAAAACCAAGGTGAAAGTATCCATGAGGTGAAGGATACTGAACAATTTCATAAGAATTGCACTTAGGATTAATGGAAAAATAACACGCTAGATGAATAGATCAGGGAATTTCTGTATTTTTGAAGGCAAAATCCCAGCATCTCCCATTTCCTGACAGCTCAACACACAGTAGTAGCTGCATCTATCACAATATTTTCAGTGCATACTGTGATATGTGACAAACTGATTAATAGTATATACACTCTGTTATGGTTGTCAATGGTTGAGGCATAATCAGGATTGTCTTATGGCCTCTTTAAGCTGATTGTCTTGGTGGAAGCAGCCACAGCAAAGGTAAAAATCCTTGGTAAGCTGTCTTCTGCTTTCCCAGCAGAAGATGCTGCTCTTTTTACCACCACACTCCAGCACTACTCTTAGTGAAGAATGTGGGCAGTTTTCTCTGTATCAACATTTAATGAGGTAGCACCACTATTTAGAGTCTGGTCTTCAAGTTTTTGATCAAAGGAAGTGAACAAAGAACAAGAACATCCCTTAATTCTAATGGCTGAAGATCTAGACTTGCTCCACTTTAGGCAGGATTAACTGCCTAAAAAGAACAGCATACAGGGCTCCAGAGAGCTGTAATTCAAAACAAGCAAAAAACTACTTTGCACAGATGCACAGATGCAGTAAGAGAAGCAGTACCTTTAGTGGCTTTTCTGTGTACACAGAAACCCTTCAACAATTTCTTGACAAGTTACAAATAATTTTCAGCATATATTGCCAGCATATTGTTTCTTTTCTGTGCTCTAATACTAAGGGCTATTCCCCAAAATAGAATGATTCAGAAAAGTGATAAATTCTTTCCCTGATCTCTGACTTGGAAATCTGAGGAAAGCAAAGCAACCTGCATTGGACGATACATGTCTGCTGAACTTGAAGTGTCAGTATTGCTTCATCTTTTCTTCTTTCAAAACACAAGTCAGACCTACTCTAATTTAACATCTTCTAATTTAAGTTGGAGAGGATTTTTTTCAAAGTCTATTACAAAATAAATGTTCTGTCTTCCACAATTAGCAGAGAGCATTGGCCAGCTGCCCAAGTATCTAATCAACATGAAACCTTTATTAAGACTGCAAAGCACATACAGTGTTATGCCAGATCCTATCACTACTTTTTAAAGTGATAAAATGAAATTTCAGCCGCAAATCAGTTTCTTGTTAAGTTTTGTCTCATTTGAGATGATAACTAACACCAAATTATATTTTGAGACTCCTGCAAGGAAATGTTTTGCAAATGCTAATATCCTCATGGAAGTAACTGCTGTACGGTTATCTTCACTTATTGCTACCCTATCCTTCAGATGAGCAGGAAAGAGTTCTAGTTTAATTGCACAGCAACACAGCCATAAATAGACACAGACAGTGACATCTGCACCAGAATTTCTCAGCTAGTCTGAAAATTTCCAACAACTGCTTAGTACTGTAAGTGATTCCCTGCTTGGTAGCTGAATGCTAGACTGCTTTTGCCTGAAGAAAATGTCAGGTGCTTAATAACAACGAATTCATATCCTTAGCTCTATTTTCTGTTTCCTTAGCAATCCAAGCTACTAAGGATCTTTTTATCACTCTCCACAGAAGCATTAATTTCCTTGATATACTTCCAGTTTATGGAAATATGGTATTCTTATCACTCCCTCAAAAGTGGGAGCTCCTGCAACGCACACATGGTAAGCAACTTGAACATGCCCTGTTCTAGACCACAAATTTGTTTTTAGTCTTTGTATCTTACTCAAGAAAAAAGTTTTCAATAGATCCTCCTTCTTGGCTTCTTCTTTTGTATGATGATCCTCATGAGAAAGGGAGTTCATTAATGCCGTTAGGTGCATCCTGTTAAGGCTCCCTACGTAGTCCAAAGATGCAGTTATGCAGTCCCCAGAAAGGATGCCAAGTGCTGCATTTAGTTTTGGGTGTCTTCTCAGTTATCCATCTGCTCCAAAGCAATCACTGTACTGGAGAGGCGCACTGAGGAATTAGATGTATGAGTAGTCTAGTTATTTGTTGGCTCTTTGGATTTATAACAAGCTATGCATTGCTATTGCATATAACCCATTGCTATTTTCTTCCCAAAGAGAAGTTGTTAGAATTTTTTAGCAGACAGTACTCTACATCAGAGCATACCAGCACATCTGTGTTGATATGCAATGTTAGTCAGACAAAAAAAAAAAAATTCAAAGAAAAATACCTGAACACTTGATTCCCTTCTGCAAATCTCCTTGTGGAGCTTTGCAGTCAGATTCCGCTCCTCCTCCAAGCCTTTGCTCTACTCCCTGATGAGAAATCACAGTTTGTTTGGATAGCAGACTTTTTTCCTCAAGGTGCGCCAAAGTCACTGACTTACACTTCAGTAGCTGGTGACAGCAGTGTGCCCACTGGCTCCTGAGGATTGCAGCTGTTTGTGCTCTTCACTGCTCAAACTTGAATGTGCCTACGGGACCTCAAAGAAAAATGTTCATCTGAATATCTGAGGCCGTGTTGTACAATATGTTGTCTAATTTCAACACTGTGGTACACCGGCTTCCCTAGGAGGCTTTCTTAATGTAGTCTTATTGCTCAATATTCTCCGGTGGCTGCAGTGCACTTTGCTCACCGGGGATGTGGCAAAGCACAGCTACTTGAAAACAGACAGTGTTCATCACTGACGGGGAGAGGAAGAAGCAAGTAAACACAGACCATGTTGGTAATGCATCAGGATGGATCAGGCAGTCTCTTCTCTCTCAAAGGCATTGGCAGCCTCACTGTTAACCAGGCTGTAAATGCTACCTGATCTATCCAGCTGTGTCTACACCATTTGGTTGCCCTCAGTGCAGACAACATCCCTTCTTTGAAACAGCTGAAAGGGGCCACTGGCCCAAGAATGACTGTCATAGAAATGGGGATCTTTTTCTTTTTTGAGGAGGCCAGCATTGCCATGATGACATCACCCCAAATGTTTTAATCTCATGAACATAAAAAAGAAATTATAAAGGTAGACAGGGTTATTCCATGCTGCTGCTGCTTAAAACCACATTTTGAATCAGTGTTTCACTGCAGGATATTGCCTCCATAATATATTGCATCAATACATCAACAAAGGAGTGTAAGTCTGACACTACACTGTTCCATAAATCATCCTCCCATTCTCAGCTGTAGAATTTATTGATTAGCAGGATGGATATCTGGGAGAGAAAATACACAACTCTCAGGATGTTTTCGCCTAGTGTTTGAGGAATATGTGGAAAAATTTCCTTTTAGAGGAGCATGTACTCTGTCTGGGAAAGAAGACAGCCTCAGATCTTTCTTTCTCCAGTTTCCCTTTTACTGCTGTCTCTGCAGAGGCACATTTCCCATCCCCATGGAAACAGGAGGAGGAACACAATTGGCCTCTACACAGAGGACCCTCTCAATAAAGCTTCTCAGAGGTTTTGGCCTCTCACAACCCAAGCACTGACACTAGGGGTCCCTCTGGGACCTGACCAGTCCTGGGACACCTGGACCTACTCATTCCAACACGGTTTTCCTTCCCAGTAACCTGTTGGGGTTCTCTTGAAAGTTTCTCTTGATATTTCTCTTGAAATTGTCTAGAAGTAATAAAAATAATTTTGACAGCACATTTGAAGGGGGCCCATGCCTTCTCCCAAGGCAGCCATGGCAGACAGAGAGGGTAGAGCAGAGGGAGCTGGGTTTCCAGCAGATGTGGGAGTGAAATACGTGCTGAGAGAGCTGGAATTGATGCGAGGGAGCTTCTTGTGGTGACACACAGCTGAATTGGTGCTAAGGGTGTGGATCTCAAAGCTCCTTTTCTCCCCTCTTCTCCCCCCTATTTTCTCACCACTCACTTCCAGACACAAAATCTGATTGCCACTTTCTATCACTTTCCTTTCATCTTCCAGAAGTCTCACTGCAGGACAGAAAGAGGCTATTAATTCTTCTGTGAAGCAAAGAGGATACCTGTCTGCAGCCTCTTCTGCCAGTCCACCTAACAACATTTTCTCCCCGATATTTTTATCCTGTCCAGGGCGTGGAAGGGATCATGTTTTCCATCACGTCTGGAATAGCACAAAACTGTAAAACTTGGACAGTACTTTCTAAAAATGTCTCAGAATAAATTAAATTAAATAAACTGGATTATTGAAATCCTGTTTCAGGATTTCATCATTCAGAAGATGATGGATACAATGGTCAGTATCTGGCATTTGTGAATGATGAAATCAGTTCTGTGGGAGAAAAAGTAGAGATTATTCACAGTGCAGAAAGAAATAAGGTGATGTAGGTTTCAGACCACTGTTATGCTACAGGTACATGGGCCTTCCTGGTGCAAATGCTGGACTCCAATACTACAAAAATGTCCTGTTTAAACATAAAAGTAAATCTTAAAAAACAACAAAAAAGCCCAAACAAACAAACAAACAAACAAACAAAGCAAGGAAGAAGCCCCTTCTACTACCTGGTAATTAGCATATTACTCAGAGATTTTTTTAACTTTTTTCATGACCACAGATCATTTTAGTACAGAGCATTCCCCTTCTGGACTTCAAGTGTCTACACAACTGTTCACAGAAATGTTGTGTTCTTTACTTCAAGAAAAAAGGAAGTATGTCAACTATCAGGTTTCTCATCCTGATACCTGGGCCCAAACAGCTCATGATTAAAATCTTTCAGAAACATGAGTTCTGAGGAAAGAAGAGTCAGTCATGATTGCTTCAAAATTCCACTTTCCTCTAGGTGAGTCAGGTTTTAATATTATTTTCTAGAAGACTGGAGAAGGTTGGATTAAGATATTTTTTCAGACTATTAAATCAACCATTAAGTGGATTAAGAGAATTAGTAAGAGGAGGCTAATAGGGCAGAATAAAAGGATAGTTAATGGAAATGTATAAAATATCTAACCCTTCACTAGGAATGAAAAGAATACAATGATAAGAACTCTAAAGAGCCCATACATAAAATAAAAAGAAAACATATAATCAAAAGTAAACAAAGGAGCAATTAAATTCCAAACAAGTTTTTGATTACTATGGCTTTGGTAACTAACAAACAGCAAAATTTATTACGCTATTAGATTAAATGTTTTAATTGAAATAACTAAAAGTAGCATCTTACTATTCATTAATTTTCAAAATATTTTTTTTCTATATTTAACTTCAAAAGTATCAATCTCAGGCTTTTATGTAGTTTAACATTTTTATTATTTGATGTTCATAATATTTTAATTGATGAAAATTTACTAGAGAAGACATAACTTAGTAAGATAGGCAAATTTCCAGCTGGTTTAGTAACACTTGGTATCCTTTTTATTTTCTGTCAGCAAAATATCTGGTCCCATTATGCTTTCTTGAAATTTAAATCTAATTTGAAAGAGCACAAATGTAATATAGTTCATGGTCCACTTTTATGTATTTTAATTGTTTCAATTATTAACTTTGCTAAATGGCCATATGGAAAGTACCTTTTCATGTGCTGTTAATTCCCTGATTTCTGTATCATAATACATGTTCTCAGAAAAGAGTCACATCAGCTTCTATCATCATGTTGCTTTGCTCTTACTCAACCATTTTCATTTCCATCACCAGGCATAACTGGACATCCTTTGAGGGTCTGGGTAATCATCCACCTCAAATTCCTGTCTGTGAGTCTTTGCAGACCTCCAACAAAGAACAATAAATAAGTGTACCTCATCTCTCTTCCTCAAACCCTGAGGCTGGTCTGTGGCTCCAACCGAACCTGTGAAGCAACAGGTGAGCTAAACCTGATCTTTATTGACAACATCCCTCAGAGAACAGCAAGGGCTTTTAAAAAGACTCTTCTGCTTCTGTAATCTTCACACAAACTTCTGAGGAAACAGATGCATCACTTTGTATGATGGTCACACCAAACCAGTTTTGGTTCATGAGTTTTGTCTACTTTCCAGTTCCCTTCCAAATATACTTGTACAATATAAAGCATACTTTTAAGTTCATTCAGTTCACGCCCGATGAATTTCTTGGAGAATGGGGCCATGAACTTTTAAAAGCTCTGCAGACATGAAAGAAATAATGTATATTCCTTTTAATCTTCTCTACACATTTTGACAAAGGAAGTTGTCCCTGTGCTCCCAACAGAGGGATCTTCATCAGCTGAGATGCTTGCTGTGTATGCCAAGGCAGTATTTCATGCTTCTGCCCTGGTCAGTGCCTCCCAGAGAACAGAAAAAAGGTTGATGTCTGCTCTCTGTTCCAGGTCAATTTTTTCTTTCTGACTGTGTGACAGAGGAGAAGGGAACATTATGACTTTTCTAACTACTGCAGACTACCTGGATTCCTTGACACCTTGAGAGCAAAGATCACTGGAAAACAAAACTTCAGCTGAACTGCTGCTGCTGAGGGGTTCACAAGTTATAGTTTTAGTTACATCCCATCTTGCTCATTTTTCTCTCACTCCTCTCTGAGCTACACCTGCAGCTTTCCACTTATACACCAGACAGCAAACATGCTGCCTCAGATTTTATCAGAAGGTGCATAATTGAGTGTCAGGACAAGAGGAATGTGTAGGAGCTGCTTCTGTTGATTTATGTATGTTCTCTGTGTTTTGCTTAGTTTCATCCTATTTTGGAATTCCATGGGTTAAAAATAAGCTTAAGCCATCACCTGCTGTGCAAATCTGAAAGCAGCTTTAGTTTAGTCAAGGTCAGAACTATTACATACAAATATCCTGTGATATTTAACTTCTTTTTCAATCTACATCCTATAGCTTAACTAAAATTAATTTTAAAAAATGTTTTAAGTATTTTTCTGACTATAGCCACTACAGATTTTTCTTTTCATTAAAGCTGCAGATTTATGTATTTTCTTCCCAGCAACAGTGTCTGAACAGGACTTACATTTTACCTTCATTTTTCTACCGCACAGCAAGTACTGTCATTGTTTAAGAGCTAAAAATGACAATGCTAGAGCAGCTCCCAGCCATTATTACTTTCAGTGGTATGTTGTTTTCATTTTTGCTGCCTTCTAAGATATGAGCTATTTCTCTGAATATACATGCATGCACACATTGTCTCAGGGGAAAAAAAACCAAAAAACCAAAAAACACCAAAACCAACCAACTGCTCAGATACAACAGTTTAACTCAAAGGTGTTGGTTAATTTATTGACAATCAGTTGCTATCACTCCAGTCCCATGTGTTGGTCATGCTCTTGTTTCCCCCTGAGCTACTGTGGTTTTTACAGGCCTTTTTGCTGGGCTTGCTGCATAGACCATGGTGTGATGGGAAGAGGCAGCGTGCAGGCAACTTTCCCATGACCATAGCAGGGAACTGCAGGAGCTGAGGAGCCAGGACATGCTGGTTTCTGCACCTCCTCCAATGGCACAGCAATTTATGGCAAAAGACAAAGTCACAGGCAGGGTGGCAGCTTCACTCCTGAAGCCCCAGAGCTTGTCTGCAGACATAATAGCCTTTTGAGGGATGTTAAAATACTGGCTTCTGAGAAGAAACTTTCTTTAAGACAGTACTTGAGGTGTACTGAGAATTTACGAGAGTTAACTTTCCTTTTATCTCAGCAATATTTTGCTATGACCTCCAGGGAATGAGGTAAGTAGAGCAATTGAAAGACAGAATATTTTGGGTAATGCTGCAAATTATAGTTTCTAGCAACCTAGGCTGTGATTAGCAAGTGCCTAATCTCCAGCACAGGAGAAATTCCAGTAAAAACAATCTGTATGCTGAAGTATCTTGTGCAATTTGAGTCTTCGTGACTATTTTCTGCCTATTGACTGATACGTGTCCTGAAATTGGCTGATTACACTCACTGCATGGCACCAACACAGAACCTAATCCATGTCAAAAAAAGGTTCATGTCCCTTTTCTAATCATCAGTGTGTATTAGGACCACAACAGTGATTTTATCTGAAAACTTAGTTTATCAATTAAGATCCAGATTTATGCATCTGTAGTAAAAGCTCTCAATAGAAATTCTTGTCAGTACTTTAAAGGCATTTGTTGAGGTGTAAATATGGAGTTGATCTCATCCAATCCCACCTACCTATAGACTGATGTTATTAGGGCACCCAAATAAATGCTGTACCAGTTATTTGCAATCATTCATGGCAATTAATCTTATCAAACTCTGGTCAACCAGGAGCTATTTTGGACAAACACAGTCTCATGAGTCAGGTTTATTAGTGAATAATGGAAAGGAAACCCTGTGGAAGTGTCTTTCACTCCAGTGACAATGGAAAGAGTCTAAATACCACTTTAGATACTTTATGTTTAAACAGCTTAAACAAAACAAGACTATGAAGACTGGGAACCATAGTCTCCCAGATGTTATTGTTAGTGAGCTATATTTCTAAATAATTTTTTATATTTCTAAATCATGCATTCTGTCTCCCCTCCTTCCAAAATAGTAGAAATGATATTCTGATTTCAATTGAGGAAATGGGAAATTACTCTAATTCAAAGCAAAATACCCCAAATGCTTGTCTTCACTTGTTTCATTTGGTGTTAGGGCTACAGCTGGAAAACAGCAATCAAGTTCAAAATTCATCACCGATTTTTAGACAATTAGGTGTCTACAGTATATGTATCTATGTGTGAGTCGGTGTTCAAGCTTTTGATAGAGTTAGACAACAGATTCATACAGATTAAGCAAAACAAGACTAACATTGGTGTGAGCTGAATATCCAGGCCATGTAACTGTTCAGCCTAAATAATGAGAAGATTCAACTGCCAAAATATTGATGCCATATTAGGCCTATCCAGCTTCTACTTAAAAAATTATTGGACTCCCCAGAAGTCCTAGCTGGTTTTGACAGCCCAAAATATCTCATATGGCAGCAGGTGACACATTTAGGTAAAGAAGTCACTCACTAATGACTTGGGCACCATTGGCTGTGATGGAAGTTCAGGCACATATGGACACCCATATGCAAACATTTGAACTTCGAGGTCTGCAAACTGGAACAGTTTTATATGCATAATAATATGCTGTATCATTAAAACTTGAATTCGTCTTTATTTCACTGCTACCATTAACCTCCCATTTCTATGCTTGTTACTTAATCAGTGTCGCTCATAACTCTCAAGGAGGATGTGAGTCAGGTCTCTCCTCCCAAGGACGTGACTGCTGGCAGGCTGATTTGTAAGAGAGTGCTGATGGAGCTCTTAAGCAAATACAGCCCAATAATTTGTGAATTCAGAAGGATGGCTGGGATAGATTTATAGACTTCAAACTTCAATCCAGCAAAGACCAGAGAGAAGATAATTGGGAAGAATTATACATGTTACATCTCCAGGCAAGGATGTGGAAAGAAACAAATAAAGGAACCCAGAGAAACTTTTCATTTTCTCTCACAAGCCTGTTTCAGAATTTAGAATGCTTCAGATGTTAAAAATGTGGTTTCCTTGTCGTCACTGTGGTAACATTAGCTTTAAGTTGATTCCTGCTGCTGTGTGACAGCTGTTGAAGACATCAGTTGGAATGAATAGAAGTTTGTCATATGAGTTGAAGCTAACCAATCACTCATCTTACTGTAAAACTTAACCTGGTCATCTCCTGTGTAGTATCTGGCTACTGGAATTTTAAAGCTGCTATAGCAGTATCTTAGCTAATTGCAACCATCAATAAAAATGGATTCTACACAAAGAAAGCATCAATTAAGACTATGAAACCACAAGAAAGCAGTCACTTTTAATGCATCACTTATCACAACAAACTGGTATTCTCTTCCACAATTTTTAGAACTCTCGTTGCCATAACAACTGGATGCAGCCTTTACACAGTGTGGGCCAAATCCTGTCCTTAGTGACATAGATGCAAATTCAGAATAGCTTTGCTGAAATGCCTAGAAAAACAGTGGGACCCACTATCTCTTTATGTAATCATTTTCTTCTTCTGCTTTGCCTTGTCAGGAAGACAAGGTGTTTTTCTCTTCTACTCTGAATAAGCTCATAATGTAGTGGAATAATCAGACATAATGACAGGTTAACCCACAAAGGAGTGTTACATCTTAAATAACATATTAACTAATTTTTAAATTTGTATATTGACAGTTTTTTAAAAAAAGCTCAAGAAAAGAGAAAATCTGAGATAGGAATATATTTTCTCTGTTCAGAGGCTACATCTAAATCATATAATATAATTAATAACTTGCATAATAAGATGTATCAAACTGTAAATTCAGGCTCATTTGGATAAACAGAAGATACTCTCACAGAAAGAAATACATTGGAGTGTCCTGGGTCTCATTGCTTATAGCAGGGCCCCATGCAGACAATTTGCACGGAACTTATTTCAAAGAAATCACCATAAAGTATTCTCAGATTTGTCACTCTCTTCAAGGAAATCTAAATGAATTTGCTGCCACATCACAGTCTATGTGTGGAGTCCAGGAAGAAAGGGTGGATCTATTCTGTCTGGATTATCTATAGAAGCATTTTCCAGGCTACCAACCAAATAACATTTTAATTAATTATAATAGCAATCGGAAACCCAGTCAAACAAGTGCTTTGGAACTTGGTAGAGCTAAATCTGGTAGAGTCATATCCTAATAATAGTTCTAACATCCATTCCTGTTACAAAAACAAATTAAGCCATGAGGCAAATTCTGTGGGTAGGCTGGAGAGTGGGATATGCCAAATTTAAAAGGCATGCAATTCTTTATATGTAGTCCACAGAACTAAACAACCTGCAAAATTCTATATAGTAGAGATACATTTTCCCTATTAAATTCAAAATGTACGGAGCTACCATCCTCAGCAATCGCTCTTCACATTTTAAGGCTTTCTCTGGATGCAAGGATAGCCAAAGACCTGAAAAAGCTGGCAGCAAGAGGGGAGGTCACTTGTTACATTCAGAACAATCTTAGAATGACATAATTTTAAAATGTAATTTTGCAAGCAAACCTAATAGCAGGCATTACTAGTGCTTGGATGTCACTATGAAGATTTATGCATTGACATTGCACTGAGGCAGTACAAGAGCCTCAGAAAAACAGATTAGCAAGGTTTCCTACCCAATGAAAATGTAAGATTATAAAGTTAAAAATGCACCTTGCCAAGACATCAAGAGGTCAATTACTTTGTCTAGCTCTCCAAAGGCAAGATCATCTCTAACTCTATCATTCCAGATAGCTTTTTATTCAGCTTCCATTTAAAGACCTTCAACAAAAGAGGTTTCACAATTTGCAGCTACTTGATTTCAATGGCTTGTTATCTTTATCATTAGAAGGCTCTATGGTGCACTCAAGGGTGTGATTTCATCACGGATAGGTATTATTTCAATATCTTTACTGCAATCTCAGGTATGAAGAGTAGTGAAATCATTTCAACACAGCCTGCATCTGGTAAGATTTGGCTGTATGTCCATTAGTGTAAAAGAAGCCCACTACAGTTTTACTGATATTAATCAAACCCAGCTGTTCTGGTGTATTTTGCATCCATCCTTTCTCTTACAGTATTGGATTAATTTTATTTTATTTGAGGCCGTGGTGTTTCAAATGGTGAACAATGTGATTTTCAAGCACTTATCCAGAATTTTCTAGGTTGATTCAGAATCAACTTGCAGGTGACTGATCAGTAGTGTACTGCCCAGCGTGTGTACTAGTAAGAAGCAGGCAAAGTAATAAGATAAAATAGATTCTCTCATGTTTCATGGTAGATTAATTTCTGTGAGTCTGTGCAATGAGCATCAATATGTACCATAAGAGAAAAAAAAAACAACAAACAGATAATTTCAGAAAAAAGTGAACCTAGATTGGGAATCTTCCTTCAACGCAGTAGAAGAGGGATGTTAAAAGGAAATACTCAAGCACAGAATCAAAACTGATAGAGGTATTTGGCTAGAAGTGAAACGTCTTCCACAGTGAGGCCAGTCCTTCAAACAAAACTCTGATTACCTGAACAATAGTGAAAGACCAACACAACTTTTTATAGTCTAAAAAAATGCCTAATTGATGGCCCCACTGGCAGAAAAATCTCTTATAGGCATTTTATAACTGCATGGTGGTAGAGTGTTCATGCTCCTCTCTGTAGGGTAATTTTTCCAAATCCAAAAGGAATGTACAAAGGGTGAAGGTAAAAGGCAGTGAGAGGAAAGATTATGACTGAAAATAGTTGTTGCAGAAGCATCTGTTGGTAGAGTCTTCATGAGAGATATGGAAAAAAAAAAAAGGTCTGCACTTCACATTGCTGACAAAAGATTGAGAACAGAAACATCATCTGTGAAGAAGGAAGCCACCAAATCTGTTGGGAAAAAATGGAGAAAACATCCCGCTGAGGAAATTTAAAGACTAAAGCCATCTAAAAACCTTCAACCAGGTTGAAAATCCCAGGTTAGGGGGTTTGATATCTGAATTCCCTATGAAGTCAATGAGGGCAGGAGGAAGGGAATCATCTCTACAAAGCAACACAGAGCTCGGAAGCCTTAAATCATGACCTGAAGGTGCCTCTCCCTTTCCTCTTATCTAGGGAAGAGGTAAGAAACCTCTCAATACAGGCATCTCATTTCCAGTAGGATATGCTCAGGGAACAGAGTCAAACCTGCATCACTGATCAAAAACACAGGTTTCATTACAGAGTAAGTACTTTTCAGAGGAAGAATATAGGAAGTGCAACATAGTTCTTCAAATGGAGCAGAACAACACTGAGTAGACTGTGTGGCATTAGGTGATTCACCAATTGCACAAACTAGCTAAGGGGTTTAAGCTGAAAAGCCTCAGAAGTGTTGGTCCTCTAATGCTTGCTGAGTACAACACTTAGTGCAGTGGCACCATTCTTCATTGGTCATTAGGCACTGCTGTAATAAACGCGATGAGTGGAATCTTTATTTCATAATGTCCATAAAACCAAACCAGATGCCAAATAGGAGCCTTTACATTCTGTAAAGCAGCAGTGAGAAAAATGATGAGACCTATAAATTAGAAGAAATCATTACTTTGAAAAAAAAATGAAAACAAAAATGAAAGAAAAGGTGTCTGGAAGGGATTTCAAGTGATTCTCTAGTCTACCTCCCCTTGCCAAGTCAGGATCTGCTTCTTCTTTTGACATTCCTGAAAAATGTTTATCTAAAACCTATTCTTAAAGACTGCTACTAATAAAGATTTCACAACTTCTGGAAACAAGCTATTTCCCAATTTAACTTGAAATTCCCCTACAGAAACTTAAAATGGTTCCTTCTAGCCCTAATATTTACACACATTTCCCTCTTTTTATTCTACTTCTTTTGAACCCAACTCCCTATTTCAAGGAACACAAATTTGAGTAAGTTAGTAATATACTAATTTATAGTTTTCACAGCCCTGCTGAAATTAGCTACTTCCAATAGTGTAAAGCTCAGCATGTAATTAAACCTGTAAGATTCTATCTTAATGCTGAAATAAAGGTTTCAAAGGTTTCATTCATATAGATGTGTTCTTTAAGACCATCTTGATATCTGTTATGCAATGCTCTTACAATTTGCCCACATTCTATAATGTCAAATAATTTCACCTTCTATCTCTTCAATCTAAGTCATCAGTAATTTTCTATTATAACAGAATTTCACTTCCTTCTTTTTTTTTTTTTAACACAAAATGACTTTCAGCTGAACTTCTTTATATGGCCATCTGCATAATTACTATGACTCCTACTGAACAGGCAGCTTGCAGATTATTAAGTCGATTCCACTCCTCCTGGTGTCATTGGGAGTTCTGCCACTGACTTCAATGAAAGCCCTAGACCCCCTGAAAAAGCCTTATTGTTGGATAACTCAAAGTTCTGGTGAAAATTGACATTGGTATATTGGCAACAGCTTGATTTTTTAATTTAGAACCTCTTAATTGTATTAACCAGTCACTTTGTTTTGTGTGATGATTTTATATCTCTGAATGCAATTTCCTATGATTAAGTAGGAAATGTTTTTTCTTCAATTGATATACAACAATAAGAGTAAGCAGCTTTCAATCAAAAGTAGAAATTCCAACTTGCATCTCCTCATGCACTAGGAATCTCTGGGTGAAGAAGGAAACAGGGAAGGTGAGACACTGGATGGAGAAAAGCATGAGGAAGAAAGAATTTGGTTTTGGAACTAGGAGTGCAAGAAGAATTCACCCTGTCTATGTCTCTTTCAAGTTTGTGTCTCAGACAGAAATAAAAAGTATTCCAAAGGCTGCATCCAAGGTCCCTGCTCTGGGCAGATGCCAACTTCACAGGTGCATACTCTTGAATCCTGTATGATTCAATGTAATGTGGTTGGTTTACACCAGCCAGAGATGGACAAAGGAAGGCTGATGAACAGAAGACAGCATGAAGCTGATGTGGGAGAGGTTTAGGTTAGATTTCAGGAAAAAGTTTTTCACCCAGAGGGTAGCTGAGCACTGAAACAGGCGCCCCAGGGAAGTGGTCACACCACCAAGCCTGACAGAGTTCAAGAAGCCTTTGGACAATGCTCTTTGGCACATTGTATGATTCTTGCAGTCTCCTGTGCAGGGCCAGGAGTTGGACTTGATGATCCTGATGAGTCCCTTTCAACTCAATGTATTCTATGAGTCTATGATTTTTAAGACATTTTGTACCTGAGCTGAAGTTCAGATCCTTCATAGGCAGCAGGTGAGAAGCTCCCGACAGTTTCTTGGATAGCTTTTGGGTCAGTTTTTACCTGCCTTGAGCTACTCTGGCTGATCTCCTCATTAAATTAATCAGATGTAGCCCCCTTCCCTAAGAGACAAGCCAGGCTTCATCTCTCTTATGAGAACAGAGGAGCAGGTAGGAGAGCGCCCTCACTATGACATAGCTGAAACTACCTAAGGAGGAAGTGGCCCTCTTGGAAAGAGGAGGTCAAGGCTGGCTCCACAGGAGCAGACTGTCAACGTCCAGATGAGATTCAGTGGCAGATGCTAATCTTTAATCAGCCTTTCAAAATCCAGAAAAACTTTTCTTTGGACTGGGCTCCTGGGCTCAGGTTTTCTCTGGCATTGAACTCCCTTAACGAGGAAAATTATATTTATCAGTCTACAGGTTCTAAGGTGCCTAGTCAACTATTATTTATTTTATTAAATGTTACTTTATTTTTAACTTAATTAGTACCAGGAAAAAAACATGCTTCAGAGCAATGTGAGATCCAATTTGCATAGTCTTCAACAAGGCACATACTAGCCAAATAGCTTCTAAATCATAAAATGCTATCTCACTCCTCCTCAGTAATTTCCTCTGACTAGATTCAAGAACACTTGTCCAAGTCATTTCCCATGCAGTGATCTGTTAAATGATTAAAATGCATTCATGGTCATCATTTAGTCAGATTACAAACAATGAAGCAATTTAACATTTGCTTGTATTTGGGAATTCCTCAGGCCAGCTTGCTTGGTTTTTTTGCTCTTACTTTGTTCTCCTTTGAAATAGATCCATTCTCGTATTTGTGACACAGGAAAATAACCATCCCACTGGTCTTGCAACACATAAAAAACTGAAATTCTACATCCCCTTGCTGGAAAGGTATTTTGAGTATGCATAAGGCATTACATCACCACCTGGTCCTTGTTAACCTGGCAGTTTGGAAAGAAAAACAGACTTGTATCTATTGAATCTCTCCACTTTCTCCTACAGGAATCCCTTTTGAAGAAACATGTCATTTTTACATAGAAAATATACTTGTCAAAAAAACGAGCACAGGATTGCTGCATTGCTTCTATTAGGATCTGACAAATTAATGTCTTTACAGGGTCAAAAAGGTCAAAAATCAGAACTACCAAATGAGGGTGATAAAATTGCCTTCAAAACCTTTATAGTGGGAGAAAAATCCTGGCAAGTGACTCCTGTATGCTTACTTAAACTAAGTTTTACAAATAAGTATTTTTAAATGGCTGCCTATTAAAAGAATAAGAAAGCTGGCTAGTTGTTTTGGTTTCTCCCCAGCCCCCTGCTCCCTGCCAAAGATATTGCTGCTGCAGGGAATTGTGTTACTGGTTGTGTTAAGCAGGTTGTGACAGCCATCAAGATGAATGTGTTTATATGCACACCTGGTGACATAGTTTGAAGTGGTATATTGTGAGTTTGAAACCCTGATCAAACTTATCTACAGGAACTCTTGTGCAATAATTGTTTTTCTCTGTTCCTTACTAAAATCAGAGCTGCTGCCTGGAAGCATGCAAGTATTTAATTTTGTCACATAATTCCCTCAATTTCAGGCTGTGGTAAGTAACACTTCTGATACATGTCAGCTGTCAATTCCTATTAGAACATCTAGCTATTACATGGTTTAGATGTAGCTGCCTGACGATTACTGCTGTGTATTGTGAATTCATCCCTCCAAAAATGGAAGAATAAATTGAATAGTAAGAATTCTGTATGAATTAACTCAACCTGTGAAGCAATAATTTTTGAAAGCTTGTGCTGGAGAGCATGTGCTGTAAGCAAGAACTTTGTTGGAGTGAAGATAAATCTCCTCTGGCCAAGTGAAGAGAGACCTCTATAGATGTCTGTCTTTTTCAGTTTAAAGGCCTTTGGAAATTGTTCCCTTAGCAAAAGATGTGCCCAGTATTCAGCTGCCAAGTCAGAGGAGATGCAAGAAGACCCTGACCATACTCACAAGGGGAGCTGTGCTGTCTGCCTTGGTGCCACTTACAGTGCAGCCGTCCTGGGATTGCCACTGTGTTTCTCTGGGGACCTTGGCCCTTTTGCAAAGGGTATACAAGGGAATGTGTAAGCAAGTGGGCCCCAAATAAGCAGAGCCAGAGGCTTGGGAAGCTGTGCTCTCCAAACATGCACAGGGCTGCTCCTTCCTGCGCAAGGCAGGGTGTGCTTGGCTCTATGGAAGAGCTAATTAAAGGCCAGATGAGCTTTTAAACAGTTTCACTATGCTTCCCTACGAGGCACACTGGGACCCAAGTTACATATTATTATAACTGTTTTGTAGTATATACAAAGGCCATAGAGACAGCAAAAAATAGAAGAAAGTCCACATTCCTATGATTTTTCAGAATATAATTTCTGTTGCTTCTGAGGAGCATAATCTATTTCCTTAGGTAGTAGCCCCTACTGACAATTCTCTTCACTGCTTGAACAGCATAGTAGGGTATAACCTTGATGCAGTTCTTTTTGTATACTTTGGAAAGCATTATGTCTTTCTCCATAGCTGATGCATATTGACAGAACTAAAGGCAGCCTAATCAAAAGCATGATCATTTACAACCTTACTTTCTGCACCAGCCTTCAAATCATTCTTCTCTCACAGGTATCACTGAAATGACTGGGAAATAAATGAGACATGTAAGGGAAGAGGAATGCTAAATGACATTTCTATGACAGAGACAGCAATGGAAAGGCAGAGCTAAAAGCTGCTGATCTACACAGCAGTTCAGCCTTTAAGAGCTGTAACAGCCTTCTTTCTAAATTTCCCCAAGTTCATTATGTTTTAATCTACAGATGCCAATATTTTTCCAGAAGCTGCAAATGGGCACAGGTGTTGCAAGAAGTTAAGTCCAAATTAAGATCAGTATTTACTTTTCATAATAACTACTTGTGCCCTGAAAGATCAGGATTCTAATGTTTCTCATGTGCCAACAGGATTGACAGCTTGATATTCAACATTTTTCAGTCATAGAGTATAAGAACATTTATTGATGGAACTGCACACTGGGTACCACTGAAAACTAAATGTTCTGTTACAGAGATAAAAGATGAAAGACAGTACTCCAGGGAAAACTAAGAAAAATAAGAAAACAAATAAAACCTGAGCAAATAAAAAGCAAAGGGTTCTCTTTCTCTAAATTTGGTTTTCTCATCAGTATCTCCACAGGCTCCATAATGTTTCTACTCCTGTGCAAACATGCTGCTCCAGATGATATATGGAATTACACAATGTATTTGTACATGATTGCTGACTGTTTAGGATATGGCTGCATTGGGTAGGAATTCATAAGACCTGTGTTACAAAATCTCGCAGCCATAGCATTGATGGCCTTGAGCAAGCTGCCCAACCAATCCTTCCCTCACCTGCTCAGCTGTAAAATAGATGGAATAATTCTGCCCTGCCAATAGTCAGTTTCTCTTCTCTGACATCATCTGAAGCTTTTAGGAAGGGTATTATAAGCACTTAGATAAAGGTCCTTGCAAATTTCCCACAAATTGAAATACCAATCAGTAAGCAAGGAAAAAAATACTACCATAACAAGAAGATTACATTACTATACTCCTTGGTCATGGTGCATATTCACAGATATGTTATGTTATACTATATACTACCAGGTTCTCACAGGCTGTTTTAATTTTTAATGAGCTTGGCTAAGTAAATCACTCTACCATACCATCATTAATTCCAGTATCAGCTGGAGAAATCCAGATCTGATACTGTGAAGGGCCAGATCTAGATAGAAGCTGGGGGCTCCTGCATGTGGACTGAAACAGCTGACCTCAGGGGTCCACAGGCACGGGCATCTGCTGGAGCATTCCCAGTTAAACTCCTAGGGGGATACACCACAGAAGAATACCCTATGGACTGTCTGTAACTTGTGTCATATGTCACTGGAAAATGCAAAATAGGTTTTTTTATTTCATATCCTTCAGAAAATGCCAGTTTCCAGTCTCCTTAGTCTTGCTGCTACTTTGTTGTGCTGCATCTGGATTTCCGACTCCTCTCTCTCAGGCCTTTTTTCAAGCGAGCACATACACTAAGCCAGTGTCACTGTGAAGTGCAGGGATCTGCTGTTTCCCTACTCATGAAATTTGCATGGCTGTTGCACTGCCAGACGCTGCCTGTGTTTTCAGAGCTGTGAAAGCTAAATCAAAATAGTCACTGTAGCGTGCCGTGCTAAGCTCAGATAGAGCACATTTCATGGTAACAGTTTACCTGGCTTCCTTCCTTCAAAAGAAGGCTGAAATTGTCATTTTTAGCAAGTAACTGCTGAGTTGGGTCTTTAGCTCCACCTGAGCACTAACAAACAGCTGTGCTGGCCCACAGTGCTGCTTCAGAGGTGTTTGGGGACAGACAACACACTGAGGATAGGTGCTGTGAGGAAAGGGCAAAGGAGCTGGGCACCCAGTTAGTGCTGTGCCTCTTGCAGCATAGTGTAGGTGAGGGCCAGGTATACCGCAGGCTTTTGTTTCCATCAGCCTACTGATAGGCTGCTGGAGGGTTTGAAACTGCTCCATCACTACAAAGAAAACTGTATTTTGTGTCCCCATGTATCTATGTGTGGTGTCCCTGTGAACAGCAGGGGTTTGATCTGCTTGCCTACTTCATGTAGCAACACTTATACAAGCCAATGCATTGGCCAGTGGATATTTATAATAAAATAATTATTCATCATTCAAATAGCTCTGTAATTAACTGTACACTTCTTGAAATTTTGTTACTTCAGATTCACGTGGGTCCACTCCTTCAAGTCCACCTTTTCCATAAATTTTAAAGAAATGCTTGAATTCATACTCAATGCCTTTATATTCTTATATTTTTTGTTTAGGTGCTAAAGGTCAGCAAGAAAATTTTTAGCATTAACAGTGATCTAAATATATGCCCCTATACTTCAGAGTGTCATTTATGGAAAAATCTACTTCAGTGTTTAGTTAGTTACTTGAAAGATGAGAGACATCAAAGTTTGGCATGGCTTGAGACATTGTTGTGGTAGCACTGAGCATCAGTCCCAAGACCTGCTTGAAATGGAAGCCTACATGGGACACATGCTTGAAGCTCCTAGTGCCTTACATGCCCTGAGAGGCCCCCTGTAGCAGACACGTCAAGTGTGTTCAACCATTTTGATAATGTGACATTTAGTTGCTTACATTAACTGGTGAGCACTCCTGCTAATGAGCCAGGAGTTACTCTGAATCTGTTTCCCTCTAATTCTTGATGATCATCAGTCAGCTAGTCAGCTAGCTAGCAGCTAGCTGACTGATTATTTAAATGAATTATGCTGTGACATCCTAATATTTATGCATGTAACTAAAATCTTCTCCTTCAGAGGAGCTCAGCAATGACATGAAAGCTGTCATAATCAACCAAGGGAGTCAACAGCTAATAACATGTGCCAGAGCATATGCTGTCCCAGAAAGGCATTTCACCCAAAGCACCCAATCCTGTCCAAACATACTCAGTGGCCATTGTTTTTATTTCATGAAGAGATTTAGTAATGAGCTACATTTATAGATATCCCTTATATAGTTGTATAGGGAATATAATTTGCAATATCTATGCTTTTCAAAGGTTTTACAGTTTAAACAACTCTAGTCAGTTTTCAGAGAAAATGTCCCCTACTGTGGCTAAAATGATATGTTTTAAATCCAATTAAATAACAGCCTGGCCATACTGTCTTATCCAAATCGCAGGGAAGAGCAGAATTAATGCTCAAGCAGATATACTATAATGTAGAGGATCAGAGGTCTGTACCTGTTAAAGCTCAGAGTATAAAGTGTCTGTAGCCCTTAGAAGTTTGAGTATTTACATTCTAAGGAAAGATCTGAAACAACTTCAACTGCAAGGTGGTAATTCTCTGTTATACTATTACACAAAGCATATGGGAATGCTGTGCCATCCAAACAACCCACGCTCATATTTGTCATCCTTTAGCTTTACTGTCATATGTGGAGTCATGACTATAGCAAGAAAAGTGTTATAAATCTTGTACACTTCATATCTCATGACAAAATGGAGTGATCTATCTATGGATTACTGTATCTATCTGTTATATTTTAAAACAGCAACAGAACAGCACAGAACAGACTGATATCTAAAGCCAGGTCTCTACTACTTAAAGTTTGAAATGGAAATGAGAATCAGAACTGCAGCGCTCAAAAGGGGGAATAACACGAAATCAAGATTAAGTCTGGTCATGAGAAAAGACAAAAAATGTCAAAGCGTTCTAGCCTGACTGCTCATCCTCAGCCAGGAGCAGGAAAGACCCAGCTCTGGGAGCATCCTAGCACCTGCCAAGCCCAGGGCAGGTTACAGAGGCCAGTTTGAGCTGACCTGGAAAGCCATGACAATGTTGAAGTAGCACAGGAAGTTTCTTGTATTAAGCATGCATTCAATAATTTTTTTATATTTTTTAAACTTTATTTCACAGTGACAAATTTGAGTTTTCAAATCAAGAAGTAATTTTATGTCTCAATCTTGCTTAATACAAAATCTGACTGTGACTATTATAACACTGGTTTGATATAACACTCTCTCCCCATTGTTGGAATCATTGGAAACATTGTCTCTGGCCCACTATATATGGCCAATCTTTGCAAACGAAGATTTGGGCAGGGCTCACCTCACGTGGGTGTGCCCTCCGAGCCTGCACAGTGGATTTTTCAGGTGAGGCACAGCATGCGCAGAACTGGCCCCACCGTTTAAGTCCTGAGGTCCATCTGCCACGGCCGAGTGAGCTTGGACAGTGACAGCGAAGTCCTCGGGACTGTCACAGCACCCGGTACTGACTGGGGCTGACCCTGCTTGGCATCCGAGGTCTGACAGGATCGGATGGCAGGGAGGCATTTAACTGCCGGGGACAGTCCCGCTGAGACTCGAACTCGCGACCTTGGGAGTCTGAGACCAGAGTGCTCTCCACTACGGCCCACTAAACTGTTAAGATTCTCAAATATGGCTAGTGTTACCAACCCTGAAAATACAGATAGTTGCAAATTTTGAAAAAGTATCTTTCTCAGCAGAAGTCAGCATTAGCCTCTTAAGTATGAGGCAAGGTAATGAAAGACTTAAACATGAGAGTCACTGTAACATCAATATGTGAAACTCTGGAGCCTCACAACTCCTACTTTTCTAGCTATAGATTGTTTATAAAACTCACACAATGGGTCAGGTTGGAAGGCACCACAGTGAGCCATCTGTTCCAGCCTCTCTGTTCAAGCGGGGTCATCCCAAAACACATGGCACAGGATTGCATCCAGACGGTTCTTGAATATCTCAAGTGAGGGAGAGACTACACCCTCTCTGGACAATTTGTTCCAGCGTATGGTCACTTGCACAGGAAAGAAGTTCTTCCTCATATTCAGGTGGAATTCCTGTTTCTACCTGTTGCCTCTTGTCCTATTGCTTTGTACCACCAAGAAGAGGCTGAGTCCATGATCTTGATACTCCCACTTTAGGTATTTATATACATTGATGAGGTTCCCTCTTCTCAAGGCAGAACAGGACCAATTCTCTCAGCCTTTCCTTGTAAGACAGATGCTGCAGTCCCTTAACCAACTCATTGAAACTCAATGAAATATGGAGTCTCAGATCCCTCCTCAAATGAGGGAAATGTACATGAACATGCAGACCTAAAAAAGGCAAGGTAGTAAGTAGTGCCTTTTTTTGTATAAACATGCAGCCATTACTGAAATATAAGACAGACACACTCAACACTTTCATCAGCAAACAGTAGACTGAATCTGTGCAATTCATGAGGCTTCTCCTTTTCCCTTGAAACTTAACCAAGACTAAGAAGGTCAAAGAATCAGAAAGAACATAAAAGAAAAGCAGCTTTTAAATTAAATTCTTCATTGGGGCATTATTTTTTTACCTTCATTCCTAAGGTAATTAGATCACTGCCTGAATGCCTGCATCTGTCCTGCTTTCCAAACATTGTCTGAACCTTTTAGTTGATTTCAAACAAATAAAATCTTCATTAAAAATTCCCAAAATCTCCATGGAAGAAGGTGACCAAGAAAGACTCCCTGAACTCCTTCCTACAGAATAACAACAGGTGATAGGGGATGAGCCAACCTGTGCTCAGCTTCAGGGGATTCCTTTGAGGGAGCACCATGATGCCAATCTGCTGTGCCTGACACCTTCTCAGGCCCCTCCTTGGCCAGTCAGAAGAGTTGAGCGGGGGCCTACAGAATAAAAGCCTTTGGTGCTGCCACTTATTATTCTTTCCTATCCTGGTGTTTCACATTTCATTATTACCATTATCTTTTACCTGGACTATTTTTATCTCTAGCTGTAACCATTTGTTTCCAGTCCCCTGGTTCTTTAAATAAGGCTGTCCAAATGCATTACTGTCATTTTTTGCTATATTTTATCTTCTTTTTTTTTTTTTTGGTGATGTGAGCTGCAGGCATAGCTCTAGCCACTATGTGGCTGTTTAATTTGAAGTAGAAATGCACCTAAAATAGTTTGTCTTTTCTTTCTTTTGGGACTTATGAGTGTCTTCTAAATTATGAATGCTTCCAGCTTGTTTTTCATTTAAGATGTAATTGACTATCTGAATAACCTATCAATTTTCTGTCAGTTGTGTTGTAGAGGAATTTTAAAGTCTCATAAAGTGTTTATCCAAGGCTTAATGTACCAAGCTGATTTGGCTATCCTTACATGAAGGTCAACGGTCAATGGAAAAATTCTTTGATACCTCCTACTTTCAGACAGAATTAGATGTTTTTCAGCAAGGGGAAATCTTTTACCCTGAATGATATAGCACATGTAAATCATATTTTTTATAGGCTTAGAAACTCATGTGGTTTTCCTTGAAATGTTTCTGCTGTGGATATATGCCAGGGTCACATCACGTTTCACAAAAGGGGATCCACAACATTTCAAATGAGACTTTCTAGAGAGATGCCTTGGCAGACGGGTACAGCTATGGCTATGTTATTTTCTCTCAACTATAAAGGAAAAGGAAAGATTCAGGCATGTAACAAAATCCAAGAGTACGTGCCAAATGGAGGGTAAGTGCAGCCATTCATGTCAGGGCAAGGAACTCTCCTCCCTATGCACACTTATCTCACACTGGATGTAACTGAGAGGAAACACCTCAACTGAATGAAGCCAAACCTGCTCATTCCTCACAGTGTGCTTCTTCTAAATCTGCTGTGCTTAACTGTAAGACTGCCTCTTAGTAAAATACAGCAGTTGAGGAGAATAATTTTATTTTTTCCTGTCCTACTTCATAGTCAAATACACAATTCATTATTCAAATATTCCCTGCTCAAGATGGGGTATAACTGGGAAGGAAGAAATGCTGACTAAATGTCTCCACAACTGCATCTGTTTCTTGTGAGCAGCTGGAGGCAATGAACTGTTATTAATTTTATTATGTGTTTTGTAGTTGCCAGAAGCAAGTTGGATGTAAAACTCTAACTAGAAAGGTGTATAGAATAGAAATGACCTCTCTGTTGTTGGCTCCATCTTCTTAGTTTTCTTCCTCTCCCCCTTGAATCTGTGTGAACAGGAAGTGAATATTCCTGTTATTCTCATGATGTCAAAACAGTCCCAACAATGGAATCCTGTCCCATGAACCTGCATGGCTGGGCCATCAAGATCAAACATTAAATATTGCAAGAAAGGCAACCTACGGCTCCTCCTTTTTGTTTTTGCTTTCTTCATGTAAAATCCACAGTGTATTTTTTATCATCAAAACCAGGATGTTCGTACTTCAGAGACAATCTCTATTGTACTAAAGTCTTCTGTGTAAAACCTTCAGTAATTTCATCCCTGTGATGAATGGCCTTTTAATGCATTACTGGGTCTTAAGAGATATTAAGGATATCCCATTGGCCCTTGAAGTGAAAAGGTGACAGTAAATGCCAATTTTCTTCTGGTTTTATTTCATACCCAGTGGGCTATGAACTGGATTGGAGTCAATGAAGCATTCTGGAGAATTGTACAAATCATGCTGCCTATGCAGAAATAGGACATGTAAAACTTTCTCCTCCTAACAAATTTATAAGCTAAAAACTTTTGGGTTTGTAACTTGTTTGTGTGGAACAAATGATCCATTGAAATGAAAAGGAAGAAAGACAGACAATTCTTTCAAAAGCTTGGAAACACAGGTTGGCACTTGGATTTGAAAGCAGGTGTATTAGTCCAGAGTCACAGAACTGAAAACATTAACAAGCATCCAGTGTGATATCAAACTACTACTAAGCAGATAAAATTTAATCTATTTTTCTCTATTTTTCTCATAATTGCAAATGGGCTACAGACACACAAAGACACACAGTTAATCACATTCCTTTTTCTCTTGTGCATTGAAATCTTTCATTTTGTGAGAGAACATATACAAGCAAGAGGAACTCTGAGCCAATGTTTTGATAATTTCATCACTGTTTCAATAGAATGAAGCTGCTGGAGTGAAATAATCATGACATCTTCATCAGATTTTGAAAACAGCTATTTTCCTTTTAAGTTTTGAGCAGCAAAACATTGTTCAGACAAGAGCCCATAATCACCATCAGCATCAGAATTTCAACCTTTCTAGAATCAACAGCAAGCAGCAAGAGAAAGAATTCCAATAAAATTTAGTGGTAGAATCCAGGAAGGTGTTTCATCATGGAACTTTAATTAATTCTTCCTCTACCTCAATGAGCAGTTTGGAGCCATTGGCCGGTGAGATGTAAGAGACCAAAGTGCCAAGCATAGCAGTACTTTTAGGCCAGCAATAGTGACAGCTATTAATACAGCATAGGAAAGCACAACACTTTTGCAATGAGATTGCCAGGGTGAGTAAAGCAACACCCTGGCCCATTTCCGAAAAACTCCTTGAAGTAGAGACCAGAAGGTTTAAGTGTAGAAAATTTGTCTTTGTAAAATGTTTCATGACTGTCGGAGGAGACCAGACCGAGAAAGAATTACAGGCGCCGGGCAGATGAGGACACTGAGGCCCGGGACCCCAGGCAGCACGTGCAGCGACAGGATCGGGACCATGAGGCTTTCTGGATGGACACTGTACCCTTAAAAGATGGCTACGATCCAAGTTTCTTCTTCCCACAATACCCCTGGAATTCTCCCACACACCTCGTTCTCCCTATTGGTCCTTTTGCCTCTCCTCCCTTCCCTCCTCCCCTTCGTTTGCATGCACCCAATGGAGTGCGTGGCTCCTCCCCGTCTCCTCCCCATCTCCGCCCCTCTTCCCCGCCCTCATCTGGGAACTTTGTGCGCGCCCCCTTATAAGCAAGCGCGCGCCATTAAAAGTTGGCTTTTCCTCGTGGACTCTCGCCTGGTCTGCATCTGTTCCGGCCGGAGGGGTCGCGCCGGGCCGGGAGCGGGAAGAGCCGACCCTAGCTTCTAAGGGGCATGATCTTAGGAAGCGCTGCTCCTTGAGGCTCGCCATTTTCCTAGCCTTGCTCCTGGGAGCATGAAAAACCCCTCCACTATATTAGTGGAATTATTAATCCACTGAGACATGACTAAGACTGAAAAAGTTGTTTTGCAAGGAATAGTGCCCTTGAATAATTTAACTATTTTTCCTGTTTGCAGAATATCCAGAAACAGATCACATTACCTCTAATTTATCCATTGTTGGAGTTTACATGGCACATCATGTTGAAAGTCTTTTCAGTCCTCTTTGGATTGATTCAATGCGAATTTGAAACTGCTTTGGTTAGCTGAAAATAGTCACAAATCATACAGGATTGCTTTGTCCCTGAGAGGATTAGCATGACTCATAATTAAGAGAAGAGTTTACAGAAAATCTTGAAGGACTTCAGGCTTTCAAAGAGCTGTGTAATAAATGCCACATCCTTAGCTGCCTTCTTATCCCTTGTGCTGCTTCCTCAAAGGGCTACTGCCTAGGGTCTGATAAAGAGACATTACTGTACCCAGCAAGTAGCAGTACCAGTCTCCAAAGAATCTTTGTCCCTCAGTGGAAAATGCATCTTTATCAACAAGTTCACAGCTTCTTCTACACAGCACACACCATGTAAGTATGCTTGGACACTTGTAGAGAAGTTTTCCATCCTCTAATTGCAATGCCCATATCCTAGCTAGAGCATTCAGAGTGTTTCCAAGTTCCTAGGTCTGGACTAGCCAGACAAAGTGAAGTGGTGTGAAATGAAATGGTCCTCGATTGGGATGGACACGGCTGTATGCACCTGCAGCTAAGTATAGGTGCACTTCCTCATTAGAAATCAGTGTTTAAAGACAGAATATTAAGCTCAATTTAGCCTGCCAAGGCATAGAAATTCCACCGAAAAATCAAAATTAAGTTACCAAAGGAAATAGCATCTAATGCATTTTAAAGATCATGTTTGATTATCAAGTTCATTCTGAGTGTGCAGTTTAAATTTAAACATTATCACCTGAGATGAAAAAATTAATCTGGGTCAGTCCTGTGGTAGGAGACTTTGTCAGAACATGAATGGCTCATGGAATTGTCTACTTGCTGAGAAATGTATTTATTCAGGACTTGTAGGTATTAAGCAATGTGGTTTCTATCCCCACCATTTGTGTTTTGGTATAACTATGGCCAGAAAATCCCATATTTTTCCTTTTGGAACTTGATTTGTTTCAGTGTCTTGCCAACAATCAGTGGATGAACAATCTCTAAAGCACCAGCAATGGCTTTTTCATGGAGATACTTGCCACACTTGATCAAATCATGTCTCAAATTACTGTTTCAAAAATAAATAAATTGAACTTCTTAAATCCCTTGCTGTGGAAAGCAGTCTTTCTAGATTTCTGGATTATTCTCTGTGCTCTTTCCTAAGCCCTCTTTAAACTCCTCCCTTCTTTACCAAAAGGTAATCATGAAACTTGTTTAAATAATATTTTTTTTTCCTTCACATCATAGATAGGTGCAATACCATTTTTCAGCCAGAAGAAATCTAGTTGAATCAGATTTTTCTCCTTTTGAAAATCCATAGATCAAAAGTCATCAGTACATTGAGCTTTGAGTGCTGAAAAATATAAGAAAGTAATAAAAAAACAGAAGGTTGCTATCATTCTAAAACTGGGGTTTGAATTCACTGAAAGAAGGAAATCAAGAAGTAGAAAATTTTGTGAGCTGATACTGATCCCAGCTTCTGAGACATATTTTAGGCAGTGAAGAATGGATGTTTCTCATCTCACTCACTAAGTGAGCCTTCTTCCTCCAGAGGGACTCCTTTCTGTCCTAAGAAAAACTGTGTCAGTTCCCAAATGTTCTCCAAATGTTTGACACAAAAGGGTAAACTAAGGACACAGATCTTGTTGTAAATTACTTTTTTTCTCTCCTTAGTGGATTTAAATGAGATGTTTATTATCGCCTTAACATTCTTGCAGTGGTTTAGTTCTGTATAATAGCAAAGCCAGTACTAAGTTAATTAAAAGAGCAATAATGTCTGAAGGAAGCCAGCAGGTTTCTATGGGTTGCTGATCAAAGCGAAAGTGGTTCCTTTTTAGTAGTCCTTTTTTCTTGGTATGTTAGGTACACTATGTCTCTCTAATCACCTACATGGTTGCCATGATGACAAAATTACATAAACCCAATAATTTGAAATAAAATAAGGTTGAAAATAGAATTCACCAAAAGAAACACAAACCATCCACTTAAGAAAATCAGACCAGTAATTTATAAGAGCCACCACAGGTCAATCTAGACTCTCAGCATTCTGTAATCACAGTGCCTCAATGACCTAGTTTAAGAATGAGTAACGAAGGACAGAAATTATGAGGATCAATAATGTTCTTTCACTTGAGTGGTAGTGATGTATTCATGTAATAATGTAGTTTGAATCAATGAGATGAAACTATAGCTATACAGTACTTGGAACACAGGGTGTTGTATGCCAGTGTTAGCCCCTGATCAGTTGTCAAGCTAATATGCACACAGATATTTTTAATGGCCATATCAGTGAACTATTTGACTCTAATAATACACTTACTTTACTTGCACATAATCGATTTTTGTTTGTATCTGTAAAGAATGTCAGCGTTTCAATACCATCTATATTCTGAAGGAAAATTAAGCAAAATTTTTATTTTTCTCCATAGTGGCTAAAGAATTCTTTTAAAAATACTTGTATACTCTGGAAATATCTTTTTACTCTGAAAGTTTCAGATCACCTAACTGGTTTTCTCCTATGCTTTCAACTACTCTTCCTGGCCAAGGATAAACAGATTTCTGAAACAGAGGGATTTTTTTGTGGGACAGGGAATAAGAGAAGGTTGTAACCTGTCACACATATTAACAATGGACACAAAGAGGAGGGAGATATGGCTAACACAAACAAAGAA